>JAWWEU010000001.1:29923219-29988645 GCA_035583155.1 Acropternis orthonyx
CTGCGGGGCAGCGGCGGCCGCAGGTGAGACGGGGCGCGGGGAGTTCCGCGGGGCGGGCGCGGGATGGAAGTTGACAGCGGCGGCGGCGGTGTAGCCATTGTCTGCCCGGCCCGGCCCCGGGCAGCCCCCCCGCGCATCCCGCCCGGCCCCGGGCATCCCGCGGCGCATCCCGCCCCTCCCGCACGCCGTGCCGGGCGGGCGAACTTTGCCGGCGGAGTTGCCGGCGGCCTGGGTGCCGCCAGCATCCCCTCCCTTCCCCCGCGGCGCGGCGGGGCGGGGGCCGAGGCGGGGGGCCGGGGTCCCACAGCGCTGGAGCATCGCACCCACCGCCGCTTCCAGAGCATCCCGGGGCAGGGCGAGTCTGTCCCGGCAGCTTGGCGCCTCTGCCTGCGCAGCCCGGGAGCTGCTGTGGGAACGTGCAGGGCGCGCTGTAGCCCTGGTTGCTAATTTTTCTCCCCCAGATCTGTGCGGATCTTACTTGTTCGCCAACTTAAGTTTCCCAGAGATGAAGTAACGAAAGGTTAGAAGATTTTCAGCAGGCAGCAGCGGCGTGTCGGGGGGAATGGATGGGGTGGACAAGTAAAACTTTTCTACCTGCTACCAAGTGTTCGATGAGTAGAGTGGGTGTTTGGCCCCTGCTCTTGTGCCAGAGAAAGGCCAGGAACTCGGGGACGGGCCACCTGTGGTGTTCTCGGTGTGTGCTGCGATCAGCAGGGTGGGTTTGAGCTGGTCCATGTTCTCATGCTTCTACTGCTGCCTGAGCCAGTTTTCTCCCTTCTCTTCCCTTCTGCTGTGCCGTCATTCCTGCTGTGGTACTAATGGGCCTTTGTATCCTTCCGTGTCTGCCTTTTAGGGGTGCAGTTCTAGCTGTTGTTCAAAGGTTAATTTCAAGTAATGGCCACATTGTTATTATGGGGTTTTTTGTTTGTTTGGAAAACACATCATTTTTAGTAGGTTATCCATCTCACGGAGCAGCTGGATGAGTCAAGTGATGTGATAGCCCAACGATCACTAGTTTTTTGTAAGAGGAAGGTGCTGGAAGATGCACTTGGAAGAGGGGAGAGGGTGTAATTCTGCTATTTTGTGCGGGGATAGCCTGTGTTTGGATCGGATTACACTAACATGGAGCTGCATCCTTAGATGAACTTGCTTGGGGAAATACTGTGCCTTTTCACTTTTGTCTTTGGGAAGGGTTTTGCTGGATAACTGCTTGCTGTGAGTGATTTGAAAATTCTTACTGCCCTTCTGCAAAGGGAGAGTATGCATCTCTGTCTATGTCTCCAAAAGACCTTCTGCCTACCCAGAGACCAAAATTTTTCCATGCTTCTCTTCAGTAAGATTCTGTTTGTGCTAGGACCTGATTTTAATAAGATCTAGATCAATACAGAATTCTCAAAAATGCTGGAAATCTTAGGAATCAGTGGTGCTGAGGAAACACAGTTGGTGGAGCAGAGCACCAAGCTAGAAGTCAGGTTTCCCCTGTTGCAGCTCTTGAGAGTAAGGTTGAACATTAGCTGCATTCTTTCCTCTCACTGGCACTTGTGGCATCATAAGTCAGGTAGTTCAGCTCATTGATCTGGCAGAAAATGATATTCAGGATCGCTTTTCTGCAGAGTTAACAAGTTGATCTAACAAGCACCAGAAGCGAGGTGACTGCTGGGAGGAATCTGAACAGGGAGGTTGAGGGTGAGCAAAGGAACATAAATTGTCTCCGAATGGCAGCTGAGCTACTAGAGAACTTGGTGTAATGTGTGGAGCTTCACTTGTGTTTTAACTCCACCAGAGTACTTTATTTATCCACCAGTTTCTTTCTTTCAAAAAGTCTGTATTCTCTGCCTTCTCAGTTTGTTTATTTTCAGGCTTCATTTAATTTTTGTGGTGTTGCGCTCTGGGGAAGATCTTTAAAGGCAGTTGCTTCTCCAGAGCTTTTATATTCTAGATAGGTTTATTAGCTAACTGTTTCTAGATGTAGTGGAATTGTGCCTGAAGACAGTAGTGACCAGTTAGGGGGAGGTATGTCTCAGCTGAGGAGAAGATGACTTCAGGGCAGAATTACTGATGGCCACTGCTGAAACAGTGCAGGAAGCCAGTGTTGGATTAGCAGGGAGATGCCTGGGCAGGACTTGAGGGCAGAGGTGAAGATGTATGTGGAAGACAGGATTGAAGCAGCAGCTTTTACTTGCAAATTAGAAGAATTTTCCAGATTTTGAGGAGCAGGTTTGAAACAGCAATTCCTTGATTTAGCCACCCATCCTCTGCAGTGTTAATGGAGTTGCCCTAGTTTAAAGACATTGCTGCCCATAACACTATTTCAGAATTTAAAAAGTTGTCTGGTCGAGACTATTGTCACACCTCCTTTTCTTCTTCACTGGTCTGTTTGTTTATATACCAGGAAAATGTTGTTTGGTGAAGGCTGTGAAGCTCAAATCTCTGAATTTAAAAATAGCTATATAAAGGGGCTGTGCTGATGCTCTGGGCTTCTGGAAGCTCATTTAGAGGTGTCTCATTTAGAGGTCTCTCAGATATGCTACAGAGGAGCCAGCTGGTGTCTTGGAAATAAATAGGCTGTCAATCATAAGGAAGACTAATAGAAAGTTTTTTAAAAATCTTACATGGAATTATATCCTTCTAAAAAGTCAAAGGGTTTTTTTCCCAGCGAAATTCTGTTGAATAATCACTTTTGTTCCCTTTTCTGACTGTAGCCCCTCCTGCCACTACTCCTTGTTTAGCTCATGTTTCTTGCTGCAGATAACTCCTTGATCATCTCAATGCATAGCTCTTCTACTAAGCACTCTCTTCAGTCTCACTTCTCTTCTGCTTAGCTGATGAAAGCCTTCTCCAGTCCTTTCTCAGTCCTGCAATTCACTGCAACTCATCTTTCTGCTTCTGGAAGATCTCCCTCTTTCTGTATGACCTCTTCAGCAGCTTTTGCCTTACAAGAGTTGCCAGTGAACACTTCATCCACTCTGCTTCTGACTTCATTCCTCCTGAAAGCAACTTGCCACCACAGATTCCAACTTCTAGTCTAATATTCAAGTTAAGATCTGTCAGGAGCAACAAGTAGCTGGAAAGTCCATGTGATCAGAGAAAGAAAGAAAGGAGGCTAGGGGCTAAGCTAGGAGAAGGAGGGGCAGAGTTGGTATATCTGCAGAAGGGCAGTGGAGTTGAAGGACTGGAGGAAGAGAGGATCAGAAGATGTCAAAGTGCAGTGGACGACTGGAGGCACAGTGGAATTTACCTCAGTTTGCTAGCCCCTCTTGAAGGAGAGGTGGTCAGATCTCTAAACAAATGATTGTCTGAATGTGCTGCAGCTGCTCCTTCACTACATTTTTAAGAGTTCAGGATGCTGCATGGCAATAAAAATATCAGAATGTGTGTATTACATCTCTGACTGTGGTCATAAAAGATTTAAACTGCGAGTATAATTTCTGGGTGATTTCAGAACCCAGACATCCCTGGTCCCTGTGATGTAGCAAAGCTGTGCAAGGAGCTGGTATTGAGATATTCCAGTAAAAAAGCTGTGTAATGTAGTGAAATACAATTTGTTTTTGTCTGTAGTCTGACTTGGTTTCCAACACTCTCAGTGTAGATCTGGAGTCCAGCTCAGCCTGAGCTCCTGGGATCCTGTCACCATGGAGACTGAAAGTGAGCAGAACTCCAACTCCACCAGCGGGAGCTCCAGTTCTGGAGGAAGCACCCGTCCTCAGATATCACAGATGTCTCTCTATGAGCGACAGGCAGTACAGGTGAGACTCAGTTATGTTCTGGGATGGCAAGTGCCTCAGTGCAAGGTGGTGGTGAGTTCTTTTCTGTTCCTCTGAGCTGTCATGTGTCCAGGTAGGAGCATGCTCAGAGGATTGTCATGTTTTCAGATTTAGAAATTCCTATGCTAGGCCTGAATTCTTTATAGCCTGAGTCTTCTTGTTTTACAGGTTACTCCTTCAGTGTCCAGCCTCTTAGATTTAATCTGTACTGTGATCCAATAGTACATTTTTGCCTGCTGTTCTAGAGCAAGTCACTCAGTTTACCATCCCAGTTCTTTTGTACTGTCCATACACATGCTACAGGGGAGCACTTGTCTACCTGTGTGAGCGTGCACATTCCCAGATTCCTGGAGTTTAGTAAGCTCTTGCAAGTGTGCTTCCTGCTGTCCTGGAATACACCTGTGATTCAGTCTTGCCAAATTTGTAACTGTACTAAGGATTTTGATGTGCTAATGTAGTGCATGCTTTTTTAATGTGGTCTAGGGATGTTCTCATGGCTGTTACTTATTTCTTCATTACTCTCTTCAATCACATTTCAAGGGCATACAATTTTTAACAGTTGGGTTTTCCTCTTTATCTAGGCCCTGCAGGCACTCCAGAGACAGCCCAATGCAGCCCAGTACTTCCATCAGTTTATGCTCCAGCAGCAGTTTAACAGTGCCCAGCTTCACAGCCTGGCTGCTGTCCAGCAGGTGAGTTGCCAAGAGGCAGGAGAGGAGTTGGGTCATTCTCTGGGGAAGATCCAGAGGTTCTCTTCTTATACAGTGCCTTGTGCATGGAGGTCATCCTGATTCCCAGTGAGACAACAAGTCCCTAAACACATTGTTTAGAGTTAACACAAACAGCTAGTAAACTGGAGGCCTGTTGCAAAGGTTCATTTGTTTTTTGGGTACAGAGGAGGGAGACATAAAATTTGGCATCCCCATCAGGGCATTTGAGAGGCCTATGACTACCCCCTGCACCTTTTCTAAAATAGAAGATGGGTGGTTAAATCAGCAGTGGATACAGCTGTGTTTAAAAACTATATTAAAGGGAACAGTGGATTGTTACTTCACTGAGAATAAACATGTTTGTGTTTGACTGAAATTTCAGGTGGTATCATCTGAATTTTCTGTCTTGAAACTTAGTAGCTCATGTTTTCTTCACCAGCAAGAGGGATCAGGGGTGGATCTTGTCCAGCCAGGAGGCTGTCTTTTTAATTGAGACATATACAGATCAATATGAATCAAGATATTTTATGATGTTTAACTATTGAATGTCTTTTTTTCTTTATCAAATTTGCTCACCTACCAGACTTTATCATTAGTTGAAGATAGATTATGTGTGGTGTGAATACAGTTCTGTTTGTGTAATAATATCTCAGTAGCTGAACTCCTCAGCAGTTAGCCCAGGATGTAGTTGTTCTTAAAATACTTACTTGCAGTCTTATACTATTGAAAAAATAGAAACCTCTCATCATTTTTGCACAAATCCTAGTTAGAAAATTAACTAAACACATACAGGGGAATTCCCATGGGATCAGAGAGGGGGAAATAAAGAAATCAATATTCATATTCTTTCACAAACCGTATGGGCTGTAATCTGAAATTTGTTACTTGGAGTGCTATCATTGCATTGTTACTAAACTGCTTAATTAGCCCAGCAAATTGATAACATTGCAGGGAATGTCTGGGTCTTAACAGTGGATTTCAGCATCAGGGTGAGGGTTGCAGTGTGTAGCACAACAAGCTGGGGAACCGTAGGGTGGGAGGACTTGAGGTCATACACTTTCAGGTAAGGGACCAGGTGTTCTGATAAAGCCAAATAATTGAGCTGGATTGAAAAGTTTGTTACAGGCACTCATTACTCTGTCAATCTCTCTTGCAGGCTACAATTGCAGCCAGTAGACAGGCCAGCTCCCCCAACACTAGCACCTCTCAACAGACCACTACCACCCAAGCTTCTGTAAGTAAAATTGCTCCCTCACACATATATTGAAGCCTCCCTCCCACTCCCCACATTGTTCTTTCTCCTCTTTGTCTTTAAGGATGGCAGTCAGCCACACAGCTTCTAAGAATGCTGGGAATCCACAAGATGCAAACAACTTTGAGGATTTGGGGTGCTATCATTATTGGTGGGGGTTAAGGAGACCAGATGAGGTTTCTGGGTGGGAAAGGCCTCTTAGCTGGAAAGGTAGACATGGGTGTCTGTTTGCCGAGACTTTGGGAATATGTTGTCATGGATTAGAAAAGGATCAGGACTTCTGAGAAGGAGTCATGACCTACTTGAAAGGGCATCTCCTTTTGTCTTGGGAAGAGTAGTAGTTTGTTGAATGAGAGAATGTCTGTTTTGAAGTGAGTATTGAGGAGCTTGGATTTGTTCAGTGAGTAGATGAGTTGGTAGGGTAGAAAAGGTTTTGTGGGTTTTCTACCTTTACTTGAGAGGCTGGGGAAAATGATGTATTTTTTTTTTCTTGGATCTCTTATTGCAGTTGCATGCTAACAGTGATACTCAAGCTCAGCGTACGAATGAGGTTAGTATCCAGGGCTTTGGCTAGTTTAGATTGTACAGCCTCTAAGACAAGAACGTTCTTCTTGGTCTGCGGCGGGATAGAGGAAATAACAGTAAAATGTCTGTTCTGTCTGTACCCCACTGAGCGAATTTGTACTTATTTCTTGGTCTCCATGTCTTCGTGTATGATTTGGAGCTTTTTTCTGTTCTAAGATCAACCTAGCCACCACATCAGCTGCTCAGCTGATCAGTCGGTCACAGAGCGTGAGTTCCCCCAGCGCTACAACCCTGACACAGTCTGTGCTCCTTGGGAACACCACCTCACCGCCTCTCAACCAGTCACAGGCCCAGATGTATCTTCGGGTAAGACATGTGCATGCAAAATGTGTCCTGACTGTGAACCTCACTTACTAGCCACTTCAGTGTCTCACTGCTTGGGATTGCCAATGCCTATGGACTAACTCTAGCTTTAAGGATGTTGCAGTATATTTTAAAATCATGTGGGGAAGCTCTCGTCTCTGAAACTAAAAGTTTGACTCTGGGCTCTGCTTTTGAGGGTAGATGAGCTTTGTATTGTGTGGCTCAGGTGAAAATGTTAACTGTGTGTCTCTGCTCTGCATAAATGTTAAAGATCCCATAGCACTTTTCACTAGAGTGCAAGTGTAAAATATATGTCCTAGACTTCAGTACAGCTCAGAAATAAAGATACTCTTCTGGTTCAGTGTTGGAACAGATATGCAGTATATTATTCTACTGCTGCTGAACTCAGGGATGTAAGTCTAGAAACATAAATCAATGTGAACAAATAATCATCTCTTTAATTGCTTTGAAGTGCAGCTAAATAGAAAACACTGGCCTTGACTCTATAGTTAGTCTGGGGCTTGGTTACCTACTTAAAAAATATATTCTCTGTCTCAGTTGAATTCAGATAGAGATTGTAATCCCCTTCTTCTCAAGCAGTCCTGATCTTGGATGTATGTAGTTTATTACCATTTCCCAACCAGTCCCTGATATACATCTGAAAATTCAATGATACCCCAGTGTTTCAGCCAGCCTCAGACAGTCTGTGGGAGTTGGCCCCAGTCCCATGTTTTATACAAGAGTGCTTATTTCCACAAGGAATCTGTTCCCAGTTTCCTGCTCCCGGGGGTTATGTTCAGTGTTACAGTGCATGGAGGGTTGGTGGTTTTGTGACATTGCAGCCCAGTGTTAGTTTGTAATCTGTTTGCTTGTGGTTCGTTGTCTTTCTTTTTCTCTTCCCCTCCATTTCTTTCATTCCACATGACCTGATCCTCAACAGCCACAGCTGGGGAACCTGTTGCAGGTAAACCGGACCCTGGGCCGCAATGTGCCTCTTGCCTCCCAACTCATCCTGATGCCCAATGGGGCTGTGGCTGCTGTCCAGCAGGAGGTACCACCCACTCAGTCTTCTGGGGTCCATGCAGACACAGACCAGGTCAGTGACACCCCCTCCCAGAGTCCTCCCTTCCCCCTGCTTTCTGTCACCCCACACTGTTTTTTGTCTCAAGCTGTCCCTGTACAGCAGATCAGCTCTATTTAATCCCCAACCCGTCTCTGTGCAGCCGAGAGATTCTGTTCTCTTTTGCCACCATGTTTTCATGTTTGCTTTTTGCCTTCAGAGATGGGATTAATTTCTCCTTAAAATTTGTGATGTGAGCCACAGGCTGGATCAATCACATCTTCGTAGTTTTATGACTGTGCTTGTGCAAAAGAACTGATAAGTTCTGTGTCCAGTTTTCAGTCACTCTTCCGTTTGCCAGAGGTGGTATTCCTTTACCCAGTTGATTTGTTGTAAAGATGGCAAAGACTGAACAGGCCATGAGGTCTTAGCTTCTGCATTCAATTGTAAGTAATTCTTCAGGTCCGGGAGCTGCCATGGCTTTTCATTTACCTTGTCCTATCCCAGTCATTCTTGGGATTTCCAGTTACTTCATATTTTTCTTGTCTGGAGCACTTCCTTTGAAGAAAAGTCAGCCATGATCAAACTTTGAGGATAACATTGCATTTGGAGGAGGAGTAACTACAGAGGATGGCAGCACCAAATTCCAGAGGAACTGGTGAAATCAGAAGGGGTGTTGGCCATGAGTAGATCTGTGGGAATGCTGAGTGGAAAACCCTGCACCAGGGGCAGGAGGCAGGTGGTACAAAAATTGCAAAGGAGTGACTGGTTTTTAAAGGGGTATCTCAGTGCTTTTAGAGCCATGCTACACTGGGTTGTACTAAAGCAAAAGTATGGCAGGCAGGTCTGAAGGCTGTCCCATGCCTTGGAGAAAGAGGGTGTCCTCAAATTCTGTTCTCAAAGTGCCATGAGATCTTTAATTTCCATCAGACATGGAGCAGAAGGGAGTTCAGGATAACGTGCTTCTTGGGGAGGGCCATGCCTGAGCTTTGCCCTGCCGTGTTAGCCAGCTCCTCACACAAGACTTGAGGCATCAACTTAGACTGCATGCCAGTAGAGTGTGTTGCTTACGTGTTTTCTGTCAAACTCCCAGCAAGTAACATCTATAAAGCAAATGGCTTCTGTTTTGTATGTGTGTTTCTAGGTGCAGAACTTGGCTGTGAGGAGCCAGCAGACCTCCACCTCTAACACCCAGCTCCAAGGCTCTGCTCAAAAGGCAGCTCTGCCGGGAAGCTCCCAGGCTTCGGGCTTACCGCAGGCCACCAGCACAGGCCAGACTGTGGCAGCGGCTCAGGCCTCCTCTGCCACTGCAGGACAGTCCCTCAACCTGAGCCAGGGAGCAGTAGGCAGCAATGGTGTCTCTGGGGGTGTGGTGGCAAGTGGTGGGAGCCAGACCTCAATGGGATTGAGCCAGACCTCCTCAGCAGGTGCCACTGGCAGTTGCCAAAGGAAGGGCACAGGGGTGGTTCAGCCATTACCAGTAGCAGCTGCCCAGGCCGTGACTGTCAGCCAGGGAAGCCAGACAGAGACAGAGAATGCAGCCACAAAGAAGGGTGAAACAGACAGCAGTGGACAGCAAACGGTGGGCATGAACCTGACCAGGACTTCTACACCAGCACCCAGCCAGACCTTGATAAGCTCAGGTAAGTGCACACCTGCTTTTTCTCTTCAAGACCACTGGGCTTTTGCAAGAGTATCTTTTAAAAGCCTGATGGTGGGAGGTTTTCCAACACGCCTCCCATCTTCTCTGCTCCCAGAGACCCCTTGTCTCGAGTGCTTATCCCTCACTGTTAGCATGAGAAGTTGATTTAGTCTTAAGTCCTCTGCCAGTAAGCTGTCAGTCATTTTGGAGCTTAATGTTTCAAACCAGTGCAGTGACTGCCTGCCTTGTTTTTGTTGTTCCCAGCTGCACTATTGTTAACTTTTGTGCTCTGTTTTTTCTCTCTTTGTGTTTGCACAGCAACATATACACAGATCCAGCCACACTCGCTGATCCAGCAGCAGCAGCAGATCCATTTGCAGAAGCAGGTGGTGATCCAGCAGCAGATAGCCATTCATCACCAGCAGCAGTTCCAGCACCGCCAGTCCCAGCTCCTCCACACAGCTACCCATCTTCAACTGGCCCAACAGCAGCAACAGCAGCAAGCAGCATCTCTGACCCAACAGCAGCAGCAAGCTCAACCTCCCCAGCAGCAGGCTCCACCTCAGAACCAGCCACAGGCTCAGACCCTTGTGGTGCAACCTATGTTGCAGTCCCAACCACAGCATTTGCAGCTCCAGCAGGACAGTCCTTGCCAGCCAGCCACCAAGTCACCTGTTCCAATTCAGTCAAAATCTCTGGTCACCCCCATCAAACCACCTCAGCTTGGGCCTGCCAAAATGTCAGCAACGCAGCAACCTCCGCCACACATTCCGGTGCAGGTAGTGGGCACTCGGCAGCAGGGCTCAGGGCAAGCCCAAGCACTGGGTTTGGCTCAGATTGCTGCAGCAGTGCCTACATCCAGGGGAATGCCAGCTGTAGTCCAGCCTGTTTCCCAAACCCATGCTGCTTCCCCATCATCATCTTCGGCTCCAGCATCCTCACAGGAAGCTCCCCCTCTCACCACAGGGGTGAATTTGGCACAAGTTCAAGGCACAGCCCACATGGTGAAGAGCCCAGCTTCCTCTCCAGTTGTGGCTCAGATGCCAGCAGCATTCTACATGCAGTCTGTCCAGTTGCCAGTAAGTGATACCATTGAGAAGGAGAATAGCATATGGATTCTCTTTGTTCATTCCTAGGACACCAATCGCAGCCCAGGCCCAGGTCAGTGGGATGGAATGGGTAAGGGGTTTGGGGAAAGGGATGTGTAGACTTTTTTTACTCTAGAAAACACTAATTCCAATCCAACCCCTGGGATTGCCAACTACATGCATTTCTCTTCCACATTATCATTCAAAGGTTGCATGAAGTAAATAGGTGAGACTCAGACCCTGCCCCAAATGGGCCATGTGTCCACATCACATACTAAATATCACATGTAACGGGTGGGTTGACCTTGGCTGGCTACTGGGTGACCACCAAGTTGCTGCTCTGTCACTCCCCCTTCACAACAGGACTGAAGAATTAAAATAAAGTGAAAAGCTTGTGGGTTAAGGACATGGAGATCACTTGCCAATTACTGTCACCGGCACAAGAAGCTCAATTTAGGGAAATTAATTTAATTTACTGCCAATTAATCAGTGTAGGATAATTGAATATAAGAACAAATCTAAAAAACACCTAACGCCTTCTTCACAGGCTCAGGCTTCACTCCCGTCCCTTCCACCTCCTTTCCCTGAGCAGTGCAGGAGGACAGGAAATGGGTTTATGGTCAGTTCATAAGGTTTTGTCTCTTCATCATGCTTTTCCTTTGCTACAGCATGGGATCCCTCCCATGGGATACAGTCCTTCAGAAACTTCTATGTAGCCTTTTCCCATAGGCAGCCACTTTCCATGAACTGCTCCAGCATGGATTCTTCTGGGTCACAGACCCCTTGGTGTATGACACTAGCCACTGACTCTAGGCCTCAGGGTCTCCTAGCAACAGGCTATGCAGAGGAAAACAAAGATAGCTCATGTTCCACAGGCTTCGTCTGTGCTGTTGTGAATTGTCTGGCTAGAGCCTGCCTAAATCCTTGAGGCAACAGCACTTTGCTAGCTCAAGTCATAGAATCATAAATTAGTTGGAAAGGACCTTAAAGATCTAACCCCACTGCTGTGGGCAGGGATGCCTTTGCTCAGAGCTCCATCCAGCCTGGCCTTGAACACTTCCTCAGCCAGTTGCTGAGATTGTTTCTAGGCTCTGTCTGCTTCTTCAGGAAGGTGTCACAGGATTTGTCTAATTATTAGAGTGGGGGCCAATTCTACTCATAGGGAAAACCTGTCCCCTGCTCTTTTGACTCTCCTTTGTTGAAACTGATCTGATTTAGCCAAAAGCCAGTTTGGAAATGAATGCCATTCCATTTTGTTCTTCTTGGAACAATCCTTTGACGTTCACATATTGTCTTGATATTATACCAATGTATCGACATGAATTGGCACACCAGGCCCTAGTCCATGGTATGGTAGTGAGTATTCTCAAGCTTTCTTCCTTGCTACACAAATGCTACTAAGTAGAGGGATGTACTGTGAAGGAGCTAGGGGGATCTCCAGAAGGAACCAGGCTGGAAATGAAGTATGATGAAGCAGGATACATCTTTCTTTTTGCCTTTGACCTGTCTTGTTCTTTGTTTTGGAGCTTTTCTACCTGCTTACGTGTTCCTCTTTATTCATGCAGGGCAAATCTCAGACCTTAGCAGTAAAGCGCAAGGCAGAGTCAGAGGAGGAGAAAGAGGAGTCACCCAATGTCACTGCACTCCTGCCTGCCAGGTCCTCTCCTGTAACAGAGAGCCCGAAAAACATGGAGGAGAAGAGTGGCCTTGGAGGTGAGGTACAAAGGAGAGTTCTACTTGGGTGTGCTAATGATCTGATCTCTTCTCCCATTTGAAGTAGGTGGAGCAAAGGTAACTGATTCTTGTGCTGTTAACTTTCCAGATAATTCTGACACTGCTACCATTGCAACCCCGAATACCACGTCAAGTGAAGGAGCCTCAGTTGCCCCCACCTCTGCTTCCGCCCCAAACCTGGCAATGGTGTCACGTCAGATGGGAGACTCCAAACCCCCACAAGCCATCGTCAAGCCCCAGATCCTCACACACATCATTGAAGGCTTTGTCATCCAGGAAGGAGCAGAGCCCTTTCCAGTAGGGATTTTTTGTTGTGGGGGAGGGAACTACAGCAGCTTCATGGGAGGGTGGTGGGCTTCTGTCTTTGCATAGGTGTATCTTTCCCCATATTCCAACTTAGCAGTTCTAGCCTGAGACACAGTGAAGTGGAAGGGAGGGGAGGGAGGTGTCATGGATGAAGCAAGGTACTAAGAGATGTCATTAAAAAGAACAGGTTGGAAGGAGTAAAACAAGTATTACATCAGCTGTTTACTCCAGTAGTCCCCAAAGCAATAATTTATGCAGGAATTGTTAAGAGGTTCTTCTCTCTGATTTTTAGTGAGGGAAAGATGCGTTTTGAACACAAAACTAGTGAAGTTGAAGCAAATAAGGGGCAATACAATTACGTGGAATTCCAGGCTATTCAAGGCAGATAGTACTTGGGGATCTTTGAATGAACAGTCAAGCCTGTGAGTCAGGAAAGACTAATAACTTTGTTCAGTGTCATTCCTTCCCTATTAAGCAGAGAGATTCTTCTGAGCTGAATTTTGAGCTGCACGTATCTTGCAGAGGGTGGTGAACACAGAGAATCCTTTACTGATGGGTCCAACTCATTTTCTTCCTCTCCAGGTGGGTTGTTCTCAGCTGCTGAAAGAATCTGAGAAACCACTGCAGGAAGAGGCTCCTTCTGGCCAGAATGAAAACCTGTCCAGCAATTCTCTGGGAGGGGACAGTACTTCCATGGGTGAGTTTAAGCACCAGGAGGCCTAGCTAGTGTTACTGAAAGTTTCTGCTCTCTGATACTATACTACTAACTTTACACATTATGGGCTTGTATCTCTTCCTGCTAACTCTTAGGGACTGAAGCTATGGACCTAGAATTGCCTTGAGTGCCAGAAGACTGTATTTTTTGTTGTTGTTAATATGATCTAACACATCCTGTGTCAGTAGTAAGCAGGAGAATCTGAACTGTACCAGTCTCTAATGACTGTGAAGGATGTGTGGACAGAGCAGAGAGTGCAGTGGGAGATTTCCCCACAGCCTTGTATGATGTGAGGGATATTGCTGTTTTTCGCTTACTCCATGAAATAGTACTGAGAAGAAAAAACCTGCTCTGTTCAATATGCTGGAGTCCTAATTAGTGGAGCTTCTGTTTCTCTTTTCCCAGCTTCTTCCCCAAGTTAACTGCTTTCTAGATTCAGTAGAAAATAGTGCTTAGATCTGTCTGCTCAGAAGAGCAGTGGAATGGGGTGTCATTGTGTGTGTGATCTGCTTCAGTTCAGATCATCAGCTTCTGTGTATCTCTGTATCTCACTAGAGCTTGATAAGAAGGCAAACTTGTTGAAGTGTGAATATTGTGGGAAGTATGCCCCAGCAACCCAGTTCCGTGGCTCTAAGCGATTTTGCTCCATGACCTGTGCAAAAAGGTAATAATAGCAAGACGTAATTTTCCTTATCTCAACACATTTTCTGGAACTGGGCATTTGCCCCTTGTCCAAGTAGTTCACAACACTGCAGTACATCTGACTCTCCCTCCGTGGGATCTACTGGCCACAGAGATCCTTTAGGCTCCGTGGGATCTACTGGCCACAGAGATCCTTTAGGACTCTAAATGATTTGTAAATACTTCTAGGTCCAGAGAGGTGGATGTGGTGTTGAATAGAAAAACAGGGTTTCTGTCTTGCTCAGAAAATGAAGTGGGAAGGGGGAAGTACTGGGGAAGCAAAGAACCTCTTCAGTGAAACATATATTTGACTAAGTAAATGCATACTGGTCACTGTCTGATGCATTGGTACTACTAGACAAAGACACAAGGGAGCATTTGGGAAAAACATGGGGAGATGTTAGACTAGTCATTGCTGCCTCCTGTTGATAGCAGAGTGCTTGTTATGGGTCTTTTTTCCCTTAGGGGAATGACTTAATTGACCCTTCAGATGTTAGATCAAGACTCTGGTGTCCAAATATTGCTTGTGTCAGAAGTCTGGACTGGTTCCTTCCAAGGGGAAGTCTAAAAGGAGGAGGAACAGAACCTGATGGTAAAGAGGAGTTTTATCCCCATCTAGAGCAAGGAGAAGTAGTAGGTTTAGATAGTTGCTGTTTCCTGACTGCTGCTCTGCTTCTGCTTATTTGAGGTACAATGTCAGCTGCAGCCATCAGTTTCGGCTGCAGAGAAAGAAGATGAAGGAATTCCAGGAAGCTAACTATGCTCGTGTGCGCCGACGGGGACCACGGCGCAGCAGCTCCGAAATCGCTCGAACAAAGATCCAGGGCAAGCGCCACAGGGTAAGGACAGAGTCCTGTCAGGGCAGGTCTGTATAAGATTTGTGATTGCCCAGATGTACCACTTTGTCACAGTGGATGTAGTCATACAGAATGTGCCAAGTGCACATTGACACACTTGTTACATAAGGCACAGTGAGCTGTTCCAATCGTTCATTGACTGCAGAAAGTGGATTTGTGTTTGTACTTGTTCTTTTCACTCTGTGTTCGCTCCCGTGTGTGTCTTGAAGGTCTCAGTGAATGAGATCAGCTGACAGCCTTGGTAGAAAACAATCCACTTTGATTAGCAGTCTTCCACTGACTGGAATTGGATTATACAAGAATTGAATGAGCTTCAGTGCTGATGTGAGGGAGCTCTTTTGTCAGCTGCCCCTGGACCAACAGCCTGAGACAGCTGTTCCAGACTATTGGGACACCCTCTGCTGTTCCCAATGTCTTATTTTGCACCTAGTCATTGTGAATTTCTCACAAAACACCTTTTGTTTTCTTTCTTTCCTGTGGGCTTGTAGGGCCAGGAAGACTCAAGTCGAGGCTCTGATAACTCCAGCTATGATGAAGCCTTGTCCCCTACATCTCCAGGACCCTTGTCAGTAAGAGGCAGTCATGGAGAGAGAGACCTGGCAAACGCTAGTATGGCCCCACCTACTCCAGATCTACATGGCATCAACCCAGTCTTCCTGTCCAGCAATCCTAGTCGTTGGAGTGTGGAGGAAGTGTATGAGTTCATTGCATCACTGCAAGGTGAAGTTAAGATCCTCTCCTTCTACTCCTGTGATCCAATAGCATGGAGAGATCTGTTAGCTCTCTTTCTGGAAAGAAAAGGGTGTCAGTGGTGTCTAGTGCTTTTCTACATGTCTGAATTGGAGTAGGTCATACAGATGGATTCTCAAGATGTATTTCTTCAGTAACCCGTGTACTCAGGGACACTGAGAACTAGAGTGGGGATGGGGGTTGATTAGATTCTTAGCTTGCTTTTCTGTACCTGCCAGAGGCATAAAGAGTAGGAGCAGGGGAGTAACCAAGGCATGTATGTTTCTCACTGCTCTTTTTTCTTGTTTCACAGGGTGCCAGGAGATTGCTGAGGAGTTTCGATCACAGGAAATTGATGGTCAGGCCCTGTTGCTTCTGAAGGAGGAACATCTCATGAGTGCCATGAACATCAAGCTGGGACCAGCTCTCAAGATCTGTGCCAAGATCAATGTCCTCAAGGAGACCTAACAGCTCTGAAGCCAGAGGTCTCGCTTTGCTCTGACCCCAGGGCAACTGCCAGTTTTGGAGCATCCTGCTGGGGTGGGGAAGAATGGGACAGGCCCCTGTGGTCTTGCATTCAAGAAGAATGAGAAGGAATTTAACTGATAGAAACTGCCATGAACAAGCCCATGTCTTGGTCTCTTAATGGTGCTATGAGGTTGAGGAAAACTGCCACCTGGGGCCTTTAAACAACTTTCCTTCCTGATTTTGAATATGACTCCCCTATATACCACATGAAGATGTGAAGGGGATCTCTTTCTGTCTTAGAAGACTTCTGAAAGGGAACTGTCCTCCCCCCTTTTTGCCACAGCAGGTCTGCTAGATATTAGTTTTGAATATCACTGCCAGAACTTGAGGCATAAGAAGAGCTGGCCCCACATGGACATTGGGAGCACCTGTGCTTGGGGTTTTTTGAAGGGTAACTAGCAAATTCTGAGTGACAGAGGTGGACAAACAAGAATTTGAGCAAAAGGGGCTGCTACTTTTCCACTTTTAAAAATACCTATGCTGCTCCTTAACTGGGTTTAATAGCCATTCCAGCGCACATACCAAACTTGAAGGCCCATGGCAATAGGAGCTGTCTTGTCTTCACTCTGCATGTCTACAGGAGACAGTAAAGCTAAAGTGTTGTGGCAGCTATTCACTCCAGGTGCTGCTCTCAGAACCAGTCAGAGGATTTTTCCTGAGTACTTGTGACAAATTGATGGGAAAATCGAAGGGGAAGGGGGTTGTCTTATATTAGGGAACCTTGCAGCACTAGGTTTGTCTTCCCATTGTGCTAGGGCATATTTTACAGATCCAAAGCAGACCACAGAAGCACCAAGGCTCTTCATGAAGCGGGCTGGGGTTTTTTTTGTGTTTTCTTACCAGTTTGTATTCTTTTTGTGTCTGTCTTCATTATCCTCAGGAGAGCTTATGGGACAAATTTTAAACTGGCAGGATTGTACTGCCTGCCCCGAGCTTTTTTTTTTGTTTGGGTTTTTTTTGTTGGTGTTATAAAACACGTATTTCTCCTCCTCAATTAAAAAACCCAAACACACACCCTACAACAACTGAATACTAATCTTTTAATGTTACTTCTCATTTCTAAAGGGTAGAATTTATGTTATAGACTGAGCTCCTCCTGTTCAGCCCCTCTAGGTTTGGTTTCTGGGGTTTTTTTAAGGACCAGATGTGGTATTCTGAAGTTTTGTAACCAAATTGCCAAAGGTGAAAACCTGGGCAGAGTTCTTCTCCTCCAGAAGCACTTCTGCTTCACACAAACAGGCAAAAAACCTGAAGGAATTACACAAACTGTGAAGAGGTAAGTGCCCTCTAGAGCCAAATACCTGAAAGCAAGATGGTGTTATAAACCACGTCTCAGCTTTTCTGTTTTCAGAAGCTTCACATGAAAATTTTAGTGAAACATAAGACTGTTGTGTGAAAAGCACCTACTGTTGCAGGAAAGCTGTACTGACATGGGAGAAGGTCTAATAGCATAGGTAGGAAAACATTAGAGAACTTTGGAATGGGCTCTTTATTGACCCCTGTTAGAAACAGAGGAAGGAAAGTGCTTAAGTAGATGGGTAAAATGTGGCAGCAGGTTCCTTGCAGTCTTAACTGTACTGTTGAATCTCACTTCCATTACATCCTTGTTCCTGGGAGAGAAGACTTCTGAGGCTTTATGAATGAAAACAGGCCGAAAGGAAGCTGCCTATGCTTGCTTGCACCCTGGTAACACTCTTTGGTCTGATGTAACCTGGGGGCAGGGAAGGGGGAGATTAGAATCGGCAATTGGCACAGGAGCTGTGCCCTTAAACCGTTTTATCTTTAGGAGGCTAGGTGTGATAAAACTCCTGTTTAGTTTGAGCCTTGGCAGGGTAGGCAGGCAGCTAGCCTGCCAGTCCTACTAGCTACTTCTGAGGACTGGATTTTATTTCAGTCAAATGAGAAGGCTTCAATTCTTCATTTCATGTTCAATGTTCTTAATAAAAAGATGCTTGATGAGGCTTTGCAGGTCTGGCTGCTTTTTAACCCCTCTCCTGAACCTGAAAGTTAAACTGACTCTTTGAGGAGTACAACCTTCATCACAGTTACTTTTGATTTTTCTTCCTGCAGAAAAATACAGAGCATAACCCATCCATCCATAACTACCTAAGCTTTTAAAGCTTCAGTTTTGAAAGATGTGCACAGCCTTCTCTCTTAAGCCCGAGGGGAACTGGAGTGAAACAAGGTGGCAGCAAAACCCATGAACTCACAGGAGCAGACTCATAACTGACATGAGTAGTTCAGGCACAAGGCAGTACACACTACAGACCTTTCAGCTTTGAGTAAAAAAGATGCTCTGGTATCAAACCAAGTTCCTGTTACATCAGCACAACACTTAACAAGTTTTTTGGTCACTTTATTTTTGAAAGTTGTGTTTTGTACAAAAAAAATTACCTTAAACACCACCATGTAAAACAGTAACAACAGACGTCCTATTTTTCCCATGTTATGAGAAAGATTGAGACTGTAACAAAAGTCAAAGAAAGCAGAAATTGTTTGCCCACTCTAAACCCAGCAAAAAAGCAGGGTTACCCCTTTTCTCTCAATATCATTTTTCAGACAGCATTAAAAACACATGGATCTTGTCTGTACTCTGCTGTTAACAGTAGCGGCTTGCTTATTCACAGTCTCTGCCCTCAAAACTGAGGGCAGTTCTCTTGCCAGTCTACAATAGGGTAGAATGGGATTGCTCAGAGTGTAGCCTCTCAAATAAAAAGCAATTAAAAATCAAGGTGCCAAGTTCCTGAAGGTTCCCAGTAAGTCTACAACTCAGCTATACCTGCTTTTCACCAGGGCCCCAAGAGAAGGTCTCTCTCACTCCCCGACAGTGGCAGGATATAAGTACCATCTGCACAGGGCAAGTGTGTTAGAGTGGCCTGCACCATTGTCTAAGGGGACAGTGATTTATGAAAGCTGACCATGTAAGTGCAAGAGTCCCCTATGCAGTTTTTAAAATGTTACCTTTCTTAACCTGGGCTTCTGTGGTTCCTATTATATAAAAATAAATTCTGATAGCTTCACAGGAAAACCCCTCCGCCAAACAAGGAACTTCTGGAGAGCATAAAATCACAATGCTGACAGTGACTGAGCTGTGTGGGCAGTCACCTAGAGAAGCTTGTACCAAAACTCAAGTAGCAGCTACCTGTCTCATTCTGTCTTGATGTCAGTTTCAGTTTCAGCAAATGTTCCTTTTCCTTAGCAGCACATCCTTTCCTTTTGCTTCTCAATGATTGAGAAGACTGAGACAATATTTTGACTGAACTGAAGTCATGAGACTGTATTTAACTCCTATATTTTTTTCGCATTGCCCCTCCAGACTGAGAGGCTGCCATGCATCCCTTTACAGCTGTTGAAGGAAACTGGTGCATACTTCTCAATACTTTGCCATTAGTAAAAGAAAAGACTGCAGAGCTGCTAATGCCTCTTCCACCCCCAGAGGCTGGCACAGAGCATTCTGTGCCAGTTATGCCGACAGAAACTGTAATTAACAGTGCAGAAGCTAGAAAAGCTGAAAACGCATTTAAAGAAAAATAATTCCAGTGTCTTACAGATCCTGTAAACCCTAGGGGAAAAAAAAAAAAAAGACACAAAATATCCCTCTTACAGTGTCAGCTGTTTTAACCCATGGCCTTTTTTTCTTTCCCTTTCTGTACCCATCCATGGCCCTTTTTTCCTCTCAGTGATTCATCTATTCCTGCTCAGTGCTGAACACTCATATTGCTTTCTTTCTGTCTTTACTCAACTCTCAGCACTTCTGCTCCAGCTCTGCTGCATTTTTAAAAATCTAAACCATTGCATCCATAAGACATGCCATCAGGGACCAATGCTGTTCACATCCAGAGGCATCCATGGGACTTGCCACACCAGAGACAGCGGAAGCAGTGTAAAGAAAATCAGAAGTGAGAGAAGGAGAACTGGCTGGGAGGCACCCGGCTAAACAAGCACTGGGGAGATGGGGAGAAAAGAACTTGGTGTGGAAAGCCTGTCACATTGGTAGCAAGTGGTCATCCCGTTCTTCTGATTCCTCACCCAGCTGGTCATCCCCCACACCGCGGTACGCGGCTGGCGCGTTTCGAGGCTTGGAGCGGCAGACAAAGTCACAGCCATCCTACAAGCACAGCACATGGCACCAGCATCAGACTGTGTGCAACTGACTCAGCAGCCAAAGCAAAGCAACTCCCGTGACTTCTCTTTTGCTAAGGGATTATATGCCATCCCTGTGCCACCTAGGATGTCCCCAAAACCTGTTTTGACATAAAAATATCCTGCTTGGTCTTGAAAGCTCTGGGCATATGGATTAACAGCAACATCAGGCCAAGGCCAGCATGAAAGATACAGGCACTGCCTACGATGACCAAGGAAGGATTCCAGAGAGGTTGGACATGAGCATTTCACAGACTCCAGCTGAACATCTCTTATCTGGAAAGCATTAACCCCTAATGAGCCTGTGTTCTAGTTTGTTATGTACCAGTGGCAGGGTATTGGTCTCATCAAGGATTCAAAAATAGAATACTCCAGAAAAATGAAACATATCCTCTTCTGCTTCAATGTACATCACGCTGGCAGTAGATCTACCCAAGAGACATAGTCTGCCATTTTCTTCTAATATAGGGGCCAGGCTGGGATTATATAAAGATTTTCACTCACCGCCACCAAATTGCCCAGATCCTGCCAGAAGGCAAAGTGAGGAAACTGCTCCATGCCCTTTGCTCCCACTACAAGGCGCTGGTAAAGGAACCCACCAATGATGTAGACTGCAATCAGTGAGGCAAACCTGGAAGGCAGAATCAAAACCAAAAAAATAAAAATCAAGGCTGAGGAAATCTTATAGACAATCTCTTTCAATCCAGCTACCTGCCTCATATTGGCATTAAAGCGTAGCTGAGCACCACTCAAGAGCAGAGCTACAAACAGAAAACAGCCAAAAAAAGGTATCCAAATTATCGATCTGCTAGTATAAATCTTTTAGCAGCATTATGTGAAGCAGTGCCTCTAAGCACAAACACAGAAAATGAGTCCAGACTCCTGGTCTGAATTCCAAGCTCTAGCAAAGAGCCATCATACATTTTTAGGAAGTCACATCTTCCATGGTTAAGTGCATTTGCCTGTAAGCTGTGAAAGAGACTGTTTACACAGAACAGAGCAGCCCTACATAATGCTTTGAACAAGAGCTTTTGTCCATAAAGCTCAGAGGCATAGTAACATCTAATGGTGGCTGTGGGTAGGTATATTACAATTAGTTAGTCTACCATAGTATTTGCTGTGTTTTTAAACAGCACTGGAGACTATGGCTTAGGCACAAAGAGGTCTTCCAGTGACTCACGTGATCAGTAGAATGGAGCCAACGCTGAGGTGGGAATTCTCAGCTGGACAAGCCACACTGCTGTCCATCTCAAAGAGGTAGAAACACTCCTGCTCCTTTTCCCGCTCTTCTGAAATAATGCTGAATGAACTCTGCAATTCGGGAAAAGTTAAATCATGTGAAAAGATGCCCAGGCATGTTGAATTTCACCAGGAGACAGTTTTATCACTGTTGGTGCAGCTAGGCAACGGACCCTGGAGGACACCTTGCTGCCCCCTTCTCCTTACAAAGAACTGCTTGTCTGGCAGCCTCCTGATCCTCTCCCACCTCGTGTCACTCACCGCTGTAACTCCCCGCTTGCAAGAAATCATTATCACAGCTCGTCTCTTCTCACCACTGCAGTGACTGCCATATGAATCACCTCCTTTATAAATCAGCATGATCCAGTCACCTGCCAGGAGAGAAACACAGAGGCTGCAAATCCAGATCAGGAGGCAAAAGGCAGCTACTGAGTAAGACTGTGGAGTGGAATCTTACTTCCATTGAAGACTTGGGTTTCATTGATTCTTCCTATCACTGTGGTCTTTCCATTCTGTCTATCTGTTTGCACCAGGCCACCATAATCATGCGAGGTGCTGTTGACCTCTCTGCACACCCTGAATTGGTAGACATAGTTTTCTGTTTTGCCTTTCTCCACAGTCACATTGAACCTGCAGCAGAGAGAGGACAGAAGAGACAAAGCTGGATTACAAAGAACAGTGCTCAGAGCAGCAGGCACATCAGACCTGAAAGAGTCAAGAGTCCATAAACAGGGGAGCCCATTCTGCAGTCTGACCCTAAAACTTCCCTTCTTCTTGGCCCAAGGGCAGGCACTGCACAGCCCCAGGGCCTGCAGGGTGTTGTACTGTACCTCATGTGGCTCAGGGGCTCCAGTTTCTTCAGCAGGGCTCTCTCCATTTGTGACTCACTGCTTTCATCACCAATCACATCACAGCTCCTCTCTTCAGACTGCTCAGCCCCTCCTACAGCCAGGGCCATAAAGACCAGCAGCACGGCAGAGGTATGGCAGTGTGATGACATCCTGGACAGAAGCCACAGAGAACACGGAGGATTAACTGTTTCAGCCTCCTGCAAACTAACTTCAGGGTCACAGAGTCAATGATTAGCCACTTCCTCAGTCCTGACTGCAAAAAGGAGAAGTCAAAATCTAGAAACAACTCACAGTTCCCAAGTGACACTGAATCTGAATCTCTTGCATGGCCAAACGCAATTCACTGGGCCCATTTTGAACTCTTTTCTGGGTTTCTCCTTGGGCCCACAAGCAGTTTTGCTGCAGAGCACACTAATTAGCTGCCAGATCAGAGTCCAGCAGGCTGAACAGTGGAGTAAGTTTCAGGCATAAAACGACTGTTATTGCATTGCTCTGAAAAGCTAGTCAGCAGAAAATTATTTATCAGGCCTCCAATCAATCCTCTTCACAGCTCTCGTGTGAAGAGCTTGCAGGAAAAAGCCACTGTGGTTAGTCAGGCTCTGTTTCTTCAAGGGCCTTAATCTTAATAATTATCTTTCTAGTACTACTTTAGCTGAGACGTGAAAGTGTTTAATAATGCTAAGCTGCAACTTCACAGAAGCTTTCTTGTGTTCACACAAGGCAAGGAGGAAAGCGACCAGCCTATGTGAGATCCAACCAACGAGGCTGTAATGCAGAAGACAATAAATTCTAGAAGATGTGGCTTTCGGGTTCATGCTAACACTACATCCGAAACACTCAACAATCGCACCAGCCAGCCAGAGCGCTGCAAGATTCCCCTTCCGCAAGGTTTCGGCAAAGCCCCACATCCCGGGGCTTTAAATAATCGCCTGGCTGCGGACAGCCGGACACAGACCCCGTTTGACCGAGCCCGCTGAATTCCCCGCAGAGCACACCGCGCCAGCTCTCAGCTCGCCACGGGGGCCAGCACAAGGTTAGAGACGCCGACATCGCGGAGCGGGCCAGGCTGGAAGGGACAGCATGAAGGGGCGGGGGGGGGCGGGTGGTGGCGCTGTGGGTGTCATGTGTTCCAACCTTCTGGCACCGGGAGGGCCGTCCCGGAGCACAATGGGCCGGGTGGGGCCCGGGCGGCTCTGGAGCCTCCCCGGCGAGGGGGACCCGCGCTGGCCGGGATGAGGAAACCCGTGAGAGGCGGGCTCTGGCCCGGCCCTGCCCCCAGCTCCGGGCACGGCTCCTCCCGGGAGCCACCCGGGCCGGGGCCCCGCGCTGTGGCCCGTCCCGTCCCCGCGCACCCACCTGCGGCCGCCCCCGCGCTCCGGGAACACAGACCCGCGGGTCACGGGCATCCCATGCCGGGCGGCCCGGGGACCGCAGGCACGGCCGGCACCGGCTTCCTCCCCGTCCCGGCGAGCCGGAAGGAGCACGGCGGAACTGGCGCTGCCGCCAATGGGGCCCGGCGGGCGGACCCGCCCGCCCCGGAGCGCCGCGGCAGCGAATGGAGCGCGGCGGGGGAAGGACGGGCCGTCCCCGCCCGGCCCCGCCCACCTCCCCTGCGACACCCAATGGGCGGCCATGGACGGCGCGGAGGCCCAGCCCCCATGGCTTCCCGCCAATGAGCGGCGAGGGCCGGCGGGAAAGGGGAGCCTCCCATCGCTTCGCATCTCGTCCCATCGCATCCCATCCCCATCCCCATCCCCATCCCCATCCCCATCCCCAT
This sequence comes from Acropternis orthonyx, assembly GCA_035583155.1. NCBI lineage: Eukaryota > Metazoa > Chordata > Aves > Passeriformes > Rhinocryptidae > Acropternis > Acropternis orthonyx. Next base: position 29,947,184 of record JAWWEU010000001.1, read on the forward strand.
CCCCATCCCCATCCCCATCCCCAAACCCATCCACGTCCCCGTCCCCATGGCCATATACCCGTCCCCATATCCCTGTCCCTATATCCCCGTCCCCATCCCCATCCCCGTCCCCATCCCGTCCCGTCCCACGAGATGCGGATCGGCGCGCTCCCCGGCTGGAAGTCACCTCGTCCAAGTGCTTCGTGCCTTCCCTCCTGGCAGTCGCGCCCTCCCCTCCCCGCCCCCGCCCCCATCCACCCCCGCACGGGTCCGGAGCAGCAGCAGGGAAAGGCTTCCTGGCGACACCAGTCCGCTCCCTCCCGCTGCCCGGGGCGGTGGTGGTCCAGCGGTGTCCTTGGGCTTTGCCATCCCCACCAGGTGCCTCCAGAGAGAGGGGTCTAGACCAGCTCACAAAACCGCTTTGTTGCCTCGATCCTTGTGGTTTTGTCCCCACTTCGTATCTCTTTGGTAGACTCTCTCCAGTATGACCGTTTCTTCTTACGCTTTGGAGTAAAGGTGTCTCCCAGCTCCTGCAAGTTTTGCCACTGCAGAGAAATTCCAGGTCTGGCCGATAGTGCATAAGGGTGGTGGACTGGAGCATCCTGTGGGTGATTAATAAGGCCATGCATTATTTGAGACTGGCCCGTATCTCCTTAAGTCATGCTTTCACTGCAAGGATAAGGGAGTCCACCTTCCAGGGGTCAGTTACTGGAAGGGAAAGATGTTCCTTGTCAGAGTTCTGAGGCTTTTGCATCTTTTATTTAAGAAAGAAATGTCATGCTTAGTGAGCTTGGCAACGTGCTAGAGAAGCCAATTGTTAGAGATAAGTTTGGGAAGTTTGTCCATAGTGTGCTGCTTCAGCAGTGAAGAACTGGGGAAGGAGCATTGTTGGCTCCTGGAGAACTGCTTGATTTAGTCCTGCTGTGATTCCACAGCTGCAGAAGTCAGATTTGTTTATTAGCTATTAACTGTGTGTTGTTGCCTGCACACTTCCTATAGTGCGATTGCTCCCTCTCTACTTCCTGTTGAAACTAGGAATTCAGATTACTGCTGATGTTTGAGAAAAAATAGTAAACCACATCAAAACAAAGCTCTTAATTCTTTCCCATCAGCCTTTACTTCAGTTCTTCACAAACAGCATGCTCCTTGTGATCACTTCTCCCCTTGGTCTGGGCACTTAGACTGTGTCTGAATGCTGTTGGCTTCTTTTCAGCCACATAGATCATATTCACAGCTAGGATATCCTCATGAGTATAGTAAATTCTCCCTCTTTGGGCTTGAGAGCTGTCTTTAGACTTCTCTATTATCCACTTAAAGCATTCATGAGAAATTTTCTTCCTCTTCCTGTTGTCTTTTACTTTTTCCTTTCAAGCAGAGACTCCCTGTCTTGCTGTCTACAGGCCCTACCCAGGATTGGAAGAAATCCTGTGCGTGCCATAGGACATCCTTAGAGGCAAGTGGAGAAATTTGCAGAAATATCCAATTCATTCCTTCCTAGATGTGTGCATTGTAACAAATTTGCCACAACACTCTATATCAAACTAAACATCTTCCCATGCAATCATTTCTCAAATTTAGAGCATGTCACCAGGACGCATAACAATCATCCCTTTTGGGAGTAGCAGTCATCCTAACTACTTTGTTGAGAATGCCCAGAGAATTCTGGTAAATTACCTGTACTCTACTGTGCTGAAGATGTGCAACCTGAGCCTGGCAGACATCCCCATTATGAGCATGAAATGGAAGGGATCAGAATCTGGCTTAAACCAAAAATCAGCCAGCCATGCAGCTAAGAGGTTTCTCAGGATGCTGGAAGCATCAGTGCTCCCCACCACAGCATCAAAGAATCTTTCAGGTTGGAAAAGACCCTTAAGATCATCAAGTTCAACTGTTAACTTTACATGGCCAAGCCAACCATTAAACCATGTCCATAAGCTCCACATCTGGATATTTTTAAAATACTTTCAGGGATAGTGACTCAACCACTTCCCTGGGCAGCTGTCCCAGTGCTTGATTAATCCTTTTGGTGATGAAATTTTTCCTAATATCCAATCTAAACCTCCCTTGGCACAACTTGAACTGTTCTCGTCAATGATCAGTACTTCAAAAGAAATTATCCTTTCCTGTTATTGCTGACCACAGAGTTACAAAACGATTTCACTGGAAAGGGATCTCTCAAGGTCTTCTGGTCCAAGCCAGGACATCTACAGCCTCACCCATCTACAGCCCTGGACTGTGTCCAGTCAACTTGCCATTGAGGGAGACATCACAACCTCTCTGACCAACCTCTCAGCATTCAGGCACCTTCACAGTAAAAAAGCATTTCCTGACATTGAGGGAACACCTGTGCTTCAGTTTGTGCCCATTGCTTATTGTCCTGTTACTGAGCACCACTAAAAAGAGTTTGACTCTTCTTGTACCCTCCTTTCAGGTATTTATATACGTTAATTAGATCCTCCCCAAGATGTCTCTTCTCCACTTAAATTTCCAGATCTCTCACCCTTTCCTCATAGAAGAGATTCTCCAGTCCATCATCTTTGTGACCCTTTGCTAGACTCTCTCCAGCATGTCCATGTGTCTCCCATGCTGCTGCTGCTAAGATGTTGACTCCAGAGAGTCTTGAGGGATGCCAGGTCTCAGTGCCTGCCTTGTGTCTCAATTCACACTGGTATTTGGTGTAGACAGAGTTACCAGTAGAAATGTCCAGAGCTCACAAGGGCTTCCTTCTCAAACCCATGCTGTCCACCTCTGCTTCCCTTTTGACAGCTGCTGGGCTGCCAGTTTGCCATAGTCATTGTTTATCTCACTTTTCATCTTGTGCTCCTGCTATTCACCTTCTTACCTTGTGCTCTCACTATCCACCTGCTTCTGTCCTTGAGAGGAAGCTCCTCAGAGCAGCACACATCCTCCCAATTACTGCACCAGTGTAACCACACCCTCTTGCATTGGCAATAATTAGAATACCTACGAGCTTAGTGATTAATCACCTTTTCCATTAGCAGTTATTCTTAAGACATCCTTCATCAGGTTAGGAAATGGAAGTTGTTGCAGTTCCACTGCTTTCCAGTCTGTTGTAAATTTGGTTATCTTGAGCAGCTGGAGATGGAGGTTGCAACTTCACATTTCTTGTCCTTTGAATATAGCCTCAGGTTTCCTGTTTCACAGGCGTAGAGCCCTGTTGTTCAACAGCCTGATCGAAACATCTTGTGCGCACTCTTTGCTTTGGCATGGAAGGAAGCAGATCAGAAACTTCTGCAGCTGATGTGAGTGAGGAGGTAATATATACTTCTGTCAAATTCTCTCAGGCTCCTCTGCCAAGGGCCAAAGCTTCACAGGAGAAAAGAGGTAAGGAAGCTGGGTGAGGTAGGTTAACGAAAGATTTTATATTGAGTGAAAGCTAGATCTAACAAAAACACTCTGGGCTGGCCACTGATTCTGAGTCCCAGCTTAGGGTGCAGTTGCTTTGGTTCTAAAATTACTGTGAATATTTTAATGTGATAAAAGCTGATGGGTTTCAGACCCAGCATTGTTCTTCTCATTCTCTCTGTCAGACCTCTTTCAGTGTCTACTCCTGAGTGTTCGACCCAGGCATCCTTTTCTCTGCAAGAGATTTAAAGTTGTCTGCTTGTCAGCAATAAGAGATTGTGAGCAACAGTTCTTTGAAGGGCAGGCGAGATGTGAATACAGATAAATTGGAGGCATATGCTAATCAGAGATCAGAGACAGAGAAGGCATATGATATCATCCAGCCTCTCTCCCCTGAGGCTGTGCAGGATTCTTTTGTAATAGGTTTTTTCCTGTTTTCTGTGTTTTAGTTTTACATACCTCTCACAGTGTGCAAATTTTCAGCTTTTGCCTTTTGACAGTTCTGCAGGGCATTTTACTATCAGGAAGATTTTCTTAGTGCTTTCCTTAAATTTTTTCTTTCCTTATTTCCTCTCCATTACCTCTGATAGGCCTTGCCAATGTCACATTGAGCAACTTCTCTGGTTGCTTAGTTGAGAAATGCCACTTAGAAGAGTGAGATTTTCCATTGATGGTCATTCTTTGTAAGCATCTCCCTCATGCAAAATATTGGAGAGATTGGAACTAGATGATCTCAAGGGCCTTTTCAATCCAAACCACTTTATGATCCAATGATCCTATGAAATGCCCGTGTACTTCAGACGAGTTGGGTTGTATTGGCTGCAACAGTAATGGTTCACCTTAACTCTTTCCAGAGCTGTTACAACAAGGGGGCTCTTGCTGTGGGATACAAGATTTCTATGCCCTGATCAGAATAATTGCATATACCTGTGGTGGTTACTGCTGCCTGCTCACTTGCTGCAATATGGAAACAAAGCCAGCACAGAAACCCCCAACTTTCTCTCTCTTACTCCCACTCGATCTGCTTGGAAGGCAGTCTTACTTATGCATGTGTTTTCATCAGAAACGATGTTTTCATCCACATCAGAATACACAGTGACGTCCCATCATTCCCTGCCATTTGTGTTCACTCCCATCCTGTTGGAGACTCTTGAGGTGTTTGCATTTTTCTTTTTAATGTTCCTCATCTTCACATTCTTTTATGTACCCTCATCTATTTGAGCTAAAGTAAGAGAGCCTAAAATAATGAAGCTGATCTTTGAACATATTTTCCATGCATAGTATTTGACTATTTCTCAACTCTCTTCAGCGTGCAAGGGGTCCCTAAGGAGCTCAGTTGAAGTACCTTTCTTTAGAAGATCTTTATGTGCAACTCTGTCCCTGCCTCCATCACTTTTGAGAGATGTGCTCTCAGGTGTTTCTTCTCTGTTCGAACGCAAACCCTTGCTGACTTTGTAGTCATCCCTGTGGCACAGTATCACGGGTCTGTAGACCAGTTCTCTGGTTAAACCAGTGAGGTTTGGCTCTTATGAATTCCTCAGAAACCAAGAGTTGCCCTGGTTGTGTTTTCTATTTAGCCTCTTAAAAGTCTTAGGTATGCTGGAGTACCAAAACGTCAGTCCTGCAGTCACTTAAGACAGTGTTAGCCTGTGTGATGTGTTTGTCATTTCCTTTTTAATACAGTTGCTCTGGAACAATAGAGAGTGAACTGCTCTATTCATTACCAGAAAGCACCAGCGGAGGTGCCCGGTGCTGACATTTAAGGATTAACCGTTTCACAGACTGTCATCCCAGCTGCCTTGTCCTGGCAGTAGTTTTCCCTAAAATCACTAAGAGCGATCTGAAGGATGCAGGAGATACCTTCTTTGGAGAGGCGAGAGAGGAAGAAAAACAGAAGTGCAAATCCTCAGAAATATGATCTCAGAACCAAGAAATATGTTTCAACAGATATTTATCCCCTTTTAATTAGTTTTTAGTTGCAATCTGCCAGAGAAGAATCTCCACCCTATCCCTTATCCTCAGGCTGACCCCAATCTCTTGAGGCTTATTCTGATGACAAAACCCAAGTCACCAGAGATACAAACATGACCTTACAAGAAGAACAGAGAGCAGAGTCAAGTTCAAGTTCTAGATGCAGTCCAAGTCCCTCAGTTCCCCCATTGCCTTCTTGTGTGACGCCAAGGAGTAGGTTGTAATTGAAAAGTCTTTCTGTATTTTGTAACTGAAAGTGGGTGGGGTTTTGTTATTTAATAATGACTTTACAAAATAAGAAATGTTGTAATTTTTTAACTGTGATTGGGACAGCTAGAAGATCCTACAAGCTTCAGGAAACATGACAAAACCTTTATCTTAGATAAGATCTTTCTACCAAAAGAATGATTCTTACAAAAAAGCTCCCTCATGCTCTCCCTTGTTACCTTAGAAACTTCCTCTAGCCAAAACCACAGGTTTAAATATTCTGCTAAAAATAAGAAACTGACCTTAACGTTAGTGAGCCTGCAATCTGCTCAAGATCAAAATAAATTATTTTTCATTAATTTACTGATTTGGTCTACTTTCTGTATTTGGACAAAGATTCCAGTGCTTAAAGCACACATTCTTGGTTTTAAGTGAAGTCCTTTCCCCTGCTGTTTTAGTGCTTTTCTTTGTCTTTCACACAATATTCTCGATATGTGATGTGCATTTGTTTTCAACCACCAAGAGATCAAATATGTTTCTTTGGGTCTTGTGACATGACCACGAGAGAAGCAAATTAAACTTCATGAGATCCACTGGGGATTTTGCTGCTGGATTTGGGTAGAATGCTCTGAAGCGTCACAAGAGCAGGATGTAGGACATAAGGTAGCTGCACATTTACTGCTTCTTAGAAAGTCTTGTTGTCTGGCAGCTAATCATACTGAGACTAATAAAGCAAGAAAACCAAACTCCCCTGGAACTCATGCATGGCAGTCAGTGTTATCCTCTCCTCAGCCAGGGAGAGAGGAGATTTTAGTGCTGGGATTTCAAATGTTTTCTGGAAACTGAATGCCTCTCAGGTCAAACACAGCTCCAGGAGGTGACAATAGGAAAGCAACATGTAGCCCGGAGGTTGGACATGGGCAGATCTCTGTATGTCAGTCTTGACTAGCCCTTTGAAAGGAAGGTGTGCTGGGCTACAGTGGAGGTTGTCCCAAGTACTCACCCACTGCTACTGGCAGCAAGTGAACACCAGGTGGTGGTGGTGAAATACTGGAGGGACAAACATCCCAAGGTCTTCAAGGCTGTCTCTCCCATCCTGCCACCCCACCATGCAAGAGGCAGATGAAAACATAAAACTGACTTGGGAGTATCCTGCGAAGATGTGACGTGACCATGAGTCTAAGCCTGTGAGCAGAATGCTGAGATTAAACCTGTTACTGTTGCTGAAAGAGCGGAGGGAAAGGCTTTGTGTTTCTACTTACATTTAAGATGGAACATGATGGCTGTAGAAATACTGCTCAGTGTTTCCACTCTGAGCTTCAATGCTAAGGCAGAAGTGGGTTTGTTGGGAGGATCCTGCCACCACGAGGTACCACATGGTGCCTGGAAGGCTCCAGCTGACTTGTGGCAGGTGCTTCCTCTCCTGCAGTCAGCCACCACAGGAGTTGGACCAGCCATCTCTGTGGCCAGGAAGGGACAGAGCTGTGGCTGACCTGGAGCTGGGCACCTCCAGGAAAGCTCAGGCAGGGACCAGTGGCCCCAAGCTCAGCTGAAATAGGGCCCTGGACTTATGGGCAGGGGCATGGTAGGCTGGGCAGGGACAGTGATGTCAGTCATGTGCGAGAGTAGACAGACAGTGGTGCTCTAAATAGTTCAGTTCCTTCTGGAAATGCCCTGGACACAAGCAAACTACGTAAAACCATGGTCAGTTTTCATGTGACTCCTGTTCACTATGATCTCTCTTCTCTTTCACAGCTCCCCGTGTGTCGTCAGCAATTGTGCTGGGCTTGGCTATAGGTTTTGGCATACTGAGCACCTCCCTAGCGATTGCTCTGATTTGGAAGATGAGTAAGTGCACAAAGGGCTGCTGAGAATGAGCAACCAACAACAAATAACCAGAGACTCATCTAAACACAGGAGCTCCATTATATGGTGTTAAACCAGTAGCTATTCTTGTTTTCTACTAGCCTTATGTACCCACTGCCTATCCAGAATATTTTGAAGAATATATTCCTTGTGCAGAGGCCAGGCAAGCCATTTCAGATCTTGTGGCAAAGAACAGTGAAACATATTGTAAAGTTTTTGTAGACTTTCCAGCTGTAGTTATAGTGGTAAACTATAGAACAAATATGTAGGGTCTGTAACACTTTCGCATGCATGCAGAAGGTGCTAGACCATGTGGAAGAACCTACTGTTATCTGCTTAAAATCCATTCACCCAATGTGTAGCATGATCACACTGTACCCACAGAGTGTAATATGCATTCAGATAGCCAATTTTAGTTACTGGGTGTCTGAGTAGTTAGGTGGAAACCTGGTGTGTGGGGGTGTGTGTGTGTGTTGGTGTGTTTGCACCAGCATCAGTGCATGTGTCTATTGTAAGAAGATTTGGAAATTACACAGAGAACCTGTGTTCATGCATTTTTATTTTTAAATGCTTATCCTGTCTTGTGTTTTCTGCATTCCAACTATCCAGAAGAGTTGCTTTTCAGTAGGCCTTTGATGACAAGTGTCTTTCTGTTGGTTAATGGTAGAGAAAAGCTAGCATTTTGACTTCTTTACAGGTTACTCCTACCTGCACTGCCCCGAAGAGTGGGTGGCCTACAGAGGGAGCTGCTATTCCTTCTCTAAGGAGAAGAAGGACTGGAATTCCAGCCAGGAGTCCTGCTGGTCACAGGGAGCTCACCTCCTGGTCATCAGTGATACCTGGGAAATGGTAATGGTTTTATTAATCTTTGAGGATCTTCCATTTCCTTGCAGATACCTAAGTGACTGACATCCAAGCAGTTCAGTCACTCCATCAATATTTTGGTTTTAAATGAGAGGAAGGATTTATGACTGTGATGTTGCAGCGCACTGCCAGTTTCAGTATACATCTTAGAAGTTTGTAGGAAGCAGAGAAGCAGAGGGGAGAGGCAGGTATAAGGATTGCTGTCAACTACTTAGAATCATCCTATGAAGAATGTTAGGAGACAGCCCTCTCCACTGCTCCTCTCCACCTCCTCTCCTAACCTCAATAAGGCTGACACAAATGATTACAGGAAATTACCGTGGCACTGTGCAGTCACATACTCATTGCTTACAAACCAGGATGTCCCAACTCTCAAGGAACACTTCCTTTTCAAAGCAGTGCTTCTCTTTTCCTGCAACCCCTCCAGCTCCTCTTGCTCAGTGACCCATGCCATTCCCTGTGTTCATGGACAGATATTTCTTTCTCAGTCTGTTTTCAATGTTTACTTCCTCTCTCTGCCAAAATACCTCAGTTGTACTGGTGAAAGGAGGAACCATCTGTTCCACTGCAAGTGCTCACTGCTGGCAGGGCATGTATGGTCACTGAAGAAATGGGTAGTGCTGATTCCTGGGTTGCTGAGGCACATCTGCTTAAGTAGAGCAGAAGCCCTTGGTCTGGTTTTGTGCAATCCAGGGCTTATTAGCTTGGGTCCAATGAACGTGGACAGCTTCCAGTCCCTGGACAGAAGTTGCATTGTATGATGTTCTGTGGGGGCTTACAAAGCCAGGTCTCTGCTTGACTGGGAGTATGTACCAGGCACTCACATTTGCTTAGACAAATCCTGACTCCTTAAGAAATAAGCATCTTCACCAGATTACCCATTACTCTGCATAAAGAAAGCCTCCCTGATCTGACTGCTTTCTTGCTACCGTCTCTGCTGCTAGAGTGTTACCCATTATCCCTGCTCAGACTTACCCATCTAAGCAAGACTTTCCTATCTATCCATGCTTTATGCTGCAAAGGCTGTGATTGCTCAGCCTCTCTGTGCCAGGGAAGTGCAGTCACATCCAGGCCACCAGCAACACTCAAGGAGTTCCAATGACTTTACCAAGGTAGCTTTGTTAATGCTTCTCTGTGAAGGTGTCCTCTCCGAAGCATTGTTATGACAGTGGGAGATAAGGATGGAGCCCAGCCATACCACTGAAAATTGATGTTCTTTGGTGGACAAGACAAACTTACCTCTCTTGGCTCTGTTTGGTTTTTTTTTTTTTTTTTTTTTTTTAGGGTTGTTGGGAGGGGCAGCGAATTTACTTCAAGGCTAAATTTCTATTGCAGGCTTCACCTTTTAACAATAAACAAGAGTTAAAATTTAGCCAAAAGGAAATGAACATTGCAAACACGTAGGAGGAAAGTTTGTATAAAATTTAAGGAGCTTTGGTCCTGCGTTGTTACACATATCTGTCAGTGCCTGCACTTCCTGCCCTGCCCACCTCTTCCCTCATTTTACCTGTTATTGTTAATACTTTGTATTAACTTTCTAGCTAGCTCTGTGGTAGAACATTAACATTATTTCTAACAGCAAACATTTCTACATAAAGCTGCGTGTAGGAAACTCCAGGAGACTGGGGTGCAGTTCATAGAATCATAGAAGCTGCTGAGCTGAAAGTGACCCATCAGGGTCACCAAGTCCTCTTGCCTCTGCACAGGAGAGCGCAAAGAATCTCGCCATGTGCCTGAGAGTGTTGTCCAAACACTTCTTGAAACTCAGGCAGTCTTGATGCTGTGACCACTTCCCTGGGAAGCCTGTTAGAGTGCCCAACCACCCTCTGGGTGAAAAACATTTTCCTGATGTCTGATCTAAACTTCCCCTGACTCAGCTTCATGCGATTTCCTCAAGTCCTGTCACTGGTCATGAGAGTGAAGAGATCTGTACCATCCCTTCCACTTCCCCTCAAGAGGATGTTGAAGACCCCAGTGAGGTCTCCCCTCAGTCTCCCCTTCTGCAGGCTGAACAAACCAAGTGACCTCAGACGGCTTCCTCGCCAGACCCTTCAAGATCCTTCTGGCCCTCCTCTATGTTCTCTCTTCTAATAGCTTAATGTCTTTTTTATGTTGTGGTGCCCAAAACTGCACACAATACTCAAGGTGATGCCGCACCAGTGAAGAGCAGAGCGAGACAACCTCCTCCCTTGACCAGCTGGCGATGCTTTGCCTGATGCACCCCAGGGCATGGTGGCCCTTCTGGCTGCCAGGGCTGACTCATATTCAACTTGCATATTCAACAACGGTTGGTTGATATATATTGCCCTGAGAAATGCTCTTTGAAGAATCTCTCCAGGGCACTGAAGGCGTGCTTACTGCCTTATGAGTGTACACATGGTTCTTAGTCCAGGCATGATTTGCAAGGCTGATCTTCCTGAATAGAAGGTGTGGGTAAGCAGTATTGTCAGCCTCTTATGGAACAATTAGGCAAGGGGGATGTATCTTGCTTTCTGTTGCCTTTATTTATCCTTACTGCCATTCTCTGCCTGGCTTTCATTTGTCATTAATCACTTTATAATTCATCACCATTTCTAGGATCTATTCAAGCGTGTTCAAACAGAATGTTTCTGGATTGGACTGAGGAACAGCACAAGCTCTGGATGGATTTGGGAAGATGGCTCTGTATTCAATTACACCAAGTGAGTTTCATTCTGTTTAAAAAAACCAAACATGCTAATTCAGATTGCCTGGTGTTCTGCAATACCCAGAGTTCTTACTCCAGTTCTCAGGACTTCTCTTCCTGGGCAGATTTTCTTCTTCCTGTCACCTGTACTGCACTAAGCTCAACAGGGTCTACTTTTTACTGCCCTGCACCCTGTAAAGGCTTGTACCTGTGAAAAGCAGGTCTAATGTTAATATCTCACACTCTACTTCCCTCCAGCTGCTCAGACAAAAGATTTTTTTTACCGGCAACACCCACACAGATGCTCAGTCAGAAAGGCATATGGCTTTAGTGGGTTTAGCCACCTTGCACCCACGCTGTCAAGTGCTGGTGTTACTGGGTGTGAGGACCCAGCCCTTTGCTGCTGCACTGGTGCCAGCCCAAGTCAGAACCGTAATTTCAGCTCAGTCTTTACTTGGACAAAACTTGGCATTTTGCATGAGGGAAAACATCTATGATTTGGTCCATTGACTTTGGCCTTTCCTTTCTATGGCAGTTAAGTCAATGAGTTAGTTTTTAACACCTCTCCAGCAAGGAAACTCATCCATGATCTCACTGTCAGTAGGTCAGTACTCTAGGCACTTGATTTAGTTCCCTGCTTAAATCCAACTTTCTGTTCTTACAGACTCCTTGGAGATGATCATCTCTCCATGAAACTCTCAGCACTGCCATTCTCAGGCTGGTTGATACCACTGCCACTGTACGGCATTGTGTGTCTGTGTTTCATTCTGATTCAGGTTCCACAGTGACAAAATTACTTAGTAGTGGCAGGTATATGGGTTCTTTGGTGTACATTTTATTTTCTAGCAGCTGCCTTTTGGAGGTTGGGTTCTTTCACTTCCTCTGGGCTACACCCATCAAATCAGATATTTTTTTCTTTCTTGCCTCCAGGAGAGAATCTCAGCATTTTCTGTCAGTCTCCCTTCTGTTCTGTGTCTCTTGCAGGGTCCTCTCTAACAGCCCTGTGCAACACTGTGCTGTCCTGATGAAAGGCCAGTTTCATGCCTCCAGCTGTGAATTTTCTGCTCCATGGATCTGTGAGAAGTCTCTTTGATAAATCCCATGTGCATTTTTATCTCATAACGATCTCATCAGTGGTAGGAGTTGATCATTGTCCTGCAAACCAAAGCTTCACACAAGAGCAAGGACTTGCCTTTTCCATACCATCACAAAGGTGTTTTACAAGAACAGGTTTGTTGGCTGTGAGTTATCCTCAGCAGTAGATCTGTTCTCAGTTCACATGTGTTGGATTACTGCTGTTTGTGACCAGATGAGACCTGGGACATATTCCTGGCCTAGTCTTTCCTTCATTTCTCCTATAGGGGCAAACAAAGGTTTTGTCACAGCATATGTCTTCAGATCTTTGAGGGTGAGCTAGCCATTTTCCTTCACTTTTGAGCATCAGATTTTGTTTCCTTTCCCTGCATTTCCATTGTCTGATATTAGAAGAACTGGGAAAATGAAGCCTGCTGTTCACTTACAAAAACATATGAACAGATTTCTTCCAGTGGCAGCTTCTCCTTTTCCCAGTGCTGTGAATGGGAGAGAAGAGATTGAAATGAGACTACAGCTTCTGTAAATCCAGCAGTGAAAATAAATGTCTAGTCCTGCACTGGACCAAAAGAGTGTACCTGTGCCATTTCTTCTCTCTAGGAACTATTTGCAGGCCATGTATTATAGGTCAACTTCAACCAAACTAGCCAAGAAGCAGGAGTCAACGAATACAGTTAATTTTGTATAAGACAGTTATTTGTGTGTAATTATTGTGTCCACTGAGAACGTTTTCCTCCTCACCTCTGCATTTTCATACTGCAGACACAGGAAGCAGTGGACAAACCCTTGATAAAAAGAACTTTCAGTTCAAATAAAGCAGACTCAGAGTTTGAACAGCATAAAAACACAGTGAATGTTAAGGGTTGCACAGTAGGCTGCATTTCCATACAGCTGCAAAACTTTTTTACACACAGAGATTGTGTTCCAACAAAGGAAGAGAAATATTACTACTTTTAAATTTATCCTCTTTATCCTAATTTATTTATACTATATTTCTATTTACTATGATTAATTTATCCTTAGTCTGAAATTGCAGTCAGAGCAGTAACACTGACAGGACTGCCTGATGGTGGATGGTCCTGATGCAAAATGTCTGCAGTTACCCAGTCTAAGGGTTTGACTGACATACAGACTGCTGAGCCCATATGAACCATCTCTGAAGCACACACAGCAACTGTGGCCTGCTCTGAACATCCACCTCACTATGCACATATGACACAGTGCACAGAAGTGTTTCCACAGGGATTTCCCAAATAGCAAGCTTTAAGCCTTGGCAAGCAGCAAGTGTGGGGTAAATATTCTGAGAGTGTGTTTGTTCTGGGGAAGACAGGCTGGAGAAATGGGCTGAGAGGAACCTCGTGAGTCCAGCAAGGAGAATGTCAAAGTCCAGCAGCTGAGAAGGAACAGCTCCATGCATCAGTACACATTGGGGGTGACCCAACTTGAAAGAAGTTTTGCAGAAAAGAACCTGAGGATCCTGGTGAACACCAGGAGGAGCATGACCAGGAGTGTGCTCTTGCTGCAAAGGAGGCAAGTAGTGTTCTGGGCTGCATTAGACAGAATAATGCCAACAGGTTGAGGGAAATGATCATTTCCCTCTATTAAGCACTGGGCAGGCCACACTGGGGAAACTGTGTGCAGTTCTGAGTTCATCAGTACAAGAGAGACATGGACATACTGGGGAGCCCAACAGAGGGCCACAAAGATGATGAAAGGACTGGAGCATGTTTCCAGCATCACTCTATGAGGAGGAGCTGAGACTGCTGGGACAGTTTATTCTAAAGCAGAAAAGGTTGAGGGGAGATCTTATTCATAGAATCATGGAAGTACAACAACCAACTTTAGCATTTCAATTCAGACTATATACAGTATACATTTCCTTCATATTTTTATTCTAATTTGCAAGAAACCCTTACCAGCTATCAATGGCATTATCTTCCATCTACTTAACAGGATGTAACACATGAAGATGTGAAGGCAGATGAAGACAAAAACACAGATCTTAGCATGCTCAGCTAAGTGGATGCCTTCTGAGCCTCATATAGAGTTCACTGAGCCGGGAATCTTAAGGTGGGAATGTTTCCAGCAAGGGTGGGTCTGCTTTTCAATAGCCATGCCTGCTACAGTCAGACCTGAGGAAACTGCAGGCTACTAGGAGGTAAAATCTTTGAGTTTTCATCTTGGATTGTCTGGGTAACTTTGGGTGAGTCACTTTGTCTGTGCTAGAGTACATTCAACTATCAAAAGATAGTTGTTCCTGACTGCTAGAAAGTTGTCAGGCCCTACGAAATAGTGCTGAAGACTGCCTGCTTTGTCAAAATGGTGGCAGTATCTAGAGAAGAAAACCTAATAGTTGCTTTACCAGAGAATCCCACTGAAGAAACAGCTTCTTATATTATCAGGACGTGTGTAGGTGAGGTGAGCATGCCTCTGAGTTTCCCTAATTTACCTTGTGAATAATGAAACAGCTTTGCCTCCCATAGGATTTCACAGTGCAGGGCGTATTATTTTCATTTATTGATATGTTAATCTTTAGCTCTTCAAACATGGCCTTTCAATCTTATCCCAAAAATACGCTCAGGAAATGTAAAATAAATAAATACATTAGGTTGTCTCAAAAGTTGAACATTCCTTGAAGGAAAAAGATTTTTAGCTGTGGATTTTACTTTTAGTGAAGCATGTAGTGCCTCTCTGGGTTCAAGTTTTTGCAACACTTTGCAAAGCATTTTGAAGCAAATATATTCATTTCCATGTAAAACAGTTGAACAAATATCTTTGGCAGAGCTTTTAATCTTCTGTCTAGAGCATGTTAATATAGCTGATTGACACATATTAATTTTCTTGGAAGTAAGTTCTTTTTGTATGAACTCTCTAAGCGATCATGAATGAATACTGGAGGAACATGGCTAGCAGATAAAAGTAAGTTACAATCCTTATTTTCCATGTAATTTTTGATGCTACACTTGAATGCTCTCAGATGTCCTGACCCCCAGTTCAAGACAAATGTGGAGAAATAGCACGTGGTCCAAAGGAGGACTGTCAAACTGGTCAGAGCATGGAGCACAGAGCCCATAGGGAGAGACAAGGTAGACAAGACTTGCTTATTCTGAACCAAGAGGAGGCTATAGTAATTAAATAACTGCCTAAAAATACTTCAAGGGTAGTAACAAGGATGTTGAAACGTGAATTTTCCTGGTAGGCACAGAAGATATAATGTGAGGCAATGGCTGTGACTGCAGGATTGGAAGTTCACACTGGACATGAGGAAAGATGTCTTCACCAGAGATTAGTGCAACACTGGAACACATCCCTGGGGAAATAGTAGGCTCTCCATCCTTGTAAGTTTTCAATATCTGATTTGGCAAAGTCACGGCTGACAGCATTGGCATCGGTCCTGTTATAAGTGAAAGGACGGACTATATAACTTCCAGAGCTCCCTTACAACCAGCACCTCTGTGATGCTATCAATGAATGGAACAAGATTCTTGGTTTAGATACAGGATACTTAATGCTCTTTTTGTACAGTTGGGGCACCTCTGAGCTGTGCCAAACGTCAGAACTTCAGATTCACTGAGAGAAATCTCAGAAAGACAATACTAAGCCGTACTCTCCTCATGGATAGGCCAACACCTTGTGGGAGATTTCTTGAGGATGTAAACACTTAAAATCTAGCCAAAAGGGTCTAGAAAGCCTGTTTGCCTTCTCAGCCATACTCACAGAAAGTAAAATGACAGGACAGTGGGAAAATTCATTGCCACTGCCTTGTCTGTGCCACCTCCTGCAAGCTGAATCACATGGACAATGCACAGACCCTTGAAGTAAGGCTGCTGGGCTCCAAGTTGCTGTTGGGAATGGGATGAAGGCCAAGCTGTTTGAGAGCAGTTCAGTATCTCTGCATGTTAAGTTACCTACTGGGATTCTCATGCCTTTGAATACTTGTGCCCCTCAACGGACTGAAAGCATTTTTCTTCAGATTTTGGCTACAAGAGCACATTTTTGACCAAGGTCCTAATTATCAGGATCTGGCTTGGGAGCAGTGGGAGCTGTTTGGCTATTTGACAAAAGGGGTAGACTGAGCTTCCTCTGCCAGGTGTGGTTCTGCACCTTGTTCCTGTAGGGTTTATGTTCAATCATTTCAGCTCCTGACCTAATCAAACCAATGTAAACTGTAATCTTCAAAAAGGCTTTGACCACCCAATGTACAAATCCTCTTCCCTGTGGGTGAGGCAGACTTTACTGGGTTACATTTATTTTGGGCAAGCAAAGCAACCTTTAGGCATCAGATGGAGAAGGAAGAGCACAAATCTGGGCTGCCTTTTGTGTAGTCCCCAAGGAAATTGGACATGTACTACTATCCTCTTGTTTCCTATGCAGGTCACTGCAGAGCAGAATGAAGTCTGTCATGAAAGTTTGTTATTGCCTTCCACTTGGATTTCTTAACTCCAAAGTTCCTGAGCTTGCCAAAATTTTGATGATGATAGGAGGAGAAGTGAAGGACAAACAGAAAATCATTTTATCCTGTACACTTTTTAATCTGAAAATTATGCTTTACACCTCCTAACATAGATCTCCATTCTTTGGAGTTGGCATTAGGGCTATAAGACAGATATTCTACTACCACTTACAAGGGTAATAATTACCAGAGCTATTGATCTTCCTACTGCAGACCAAGGTAAAGACAGTAAAGACAATGGTCAAAAAACCCCATTTCCCTCTATGATACAACACTGCCCATCACAGTGCATTACATGGATTTTCACATAAAGAAACCAGGAAAACTCCATCAAACAACAATAATTTTATCTAGATGTGCCAATAACTTGACCTGGAACAAGAACCAGTAGAGGGAAAGTAAGACCCAGGCCACACATGTTCTGCTGTGTGGGGGTAGCTGCTGCTCTGGAGTACTGGTTAATGTGTTACATGCTGTTAATGGGTTGAACTTTTGGCAGCTTCCCATCATGTCACTGTCCCTGTTTCTGTCAGGGTGAAGGCCAGATTATCTTAGATGACTTGATTTTCCAGGCAGTCTCCAGCCCCTTTTCCCGGCATTAGCATTGATGGGACAAGGAATGGAGAGCACAAGGGAATAGAGTGGATGGAGTGGGAAGGTTTTAACAGTTTACATTCCCTATTTTCAGAATCTGACTGTAAATGGGAGTTAGGCACACCCATTCTTATTTCCCAAATCCTAGCTCAATCTTCTGCTCCCACTTTGAAGGAAATCAAATAGCACCTGCTCTTCCAGCGGCCCTCCATGACCCCAGTGCCACTTCCAGCTGCATACAGGGAGCCCTGCCAGAAATGGAGGCTTTCGCCTTATCCTCTGCTGTTCGCCCTTTCTTTCTCCAGCTACCACCTTTCCTCCTCCATTGCCTGCTGCCCTGCCCCAAAAGAGACACAGCTCCAGCCTGCCAGGAACCCTCCCCTCCCTCTCTCCCCCAGCACCTGGCCTTCTGCCCGGACTCAGAGCTGCATGTTCCAGCTCCTCCTTACTGCCTCTCCCTGTTTCCGGATGGGCCCTGGCCCCCAGCCCTTATCTCCTCCAGCCCTTGGGCTGTTTGCAGAGAAGACTATAAAGGGGTTGACTGGGAGAGCAGAGAACCACACTGGGTGTCTGCTTTGCTCACCACGTCCTGCTCTGCACCATGGGGAAGAATGGGCTGCTCCTCAAACCAAGCATCTTCCTTCTTCTCCTCTTCTTCCTTCCAGGAGACACCTCACCCATCACAGAGCCGTAAGCTGTGCAGGGGGGGTCTCTGAGCAGGCAGGAGACTTGGGTTGTATTCCTGCGTCTGTTGCTTTGTCCCTTAATTTCTGTCTGATTTCTTTCACCCAGGAATAAAGACATCAGGGCTGGGTAATGTGCCTTCTACAAACAGAAACTCTAGTGCTTCAGAGGAACCCAAAACAAACTGTGGGACTGAGACATCAGTAAAATTTCAGGGGGAAAAAAAAGAAATAGGAAGGAAGTGGGAAATATCTGTGAGAATACCTCTTGCTGTTTCAGTGAATTGACAGGATTTAAACAAAATTTTCTGCACAAAATCAGTTCTTTTTAAAGGCAACTTTTCATAAATGTTTATATAATGAATTCATCCAGAGAGAGAGACTGTTTGAAGGGACAATGAAATTTCATTTTGAGTACCCTACTCCCCAGATATCCTACAAAGTAGGAGTACCTTCCTCCCAAGTTGAAATTCCCAGGTGTTGAGAGTGGTTTTCTTGATGGATAATGAGAAGCAAATGAACAAATAACAGATCTGGCATGCTCAGGAATGCCTTTGTGTTTTAATTAATGTTTTTCAGCTCAGCTAATGGAATGAAAATTCTTTTCTCACCCAGCATTACATGGCACTGTAAGACTGTGACTGCTCAGCTCTGTGAGGATGTATTGTGCCACATCCCTTCTTCACCCCCTTTTGCCCTGTTTGTACATGAAGGGCATGTGTGTTGTGTGCGTGTGTCCACATGCATGGTAGGAGCAGCACATGAGGGGTCTTGACATCCCAAAGACTTTCTCCTTTGGCTTTTTTGGCAATGTCTTTTCCTCCCTCACAAAACATAGGGCACGTCACCCATCACAGAGCCATGCAGGGGGTTTCTGGGCAAGGCTGTGCTGCTGTGCCTTCATCAAATGCGGAGGAAACAGACACTAAAAAGTGAGCACAGTTGGCATTAGGCAGATCAGGTTTGATTCCCAGGTGCAATGCTGAGCACCGAGACACCACCGGCAAGTTGCTCTGCTGGAAAGAGAGGGACGGAGGGAGTTTGTGTAGGGCTGAGCAGGGATCCCCTGTTGAGCTGAGACAAAGGGGCTTGCTTCCCTGAAAACCTGAAATTTGCTCCAGTGTTATTGCTTAAGATCTGGCACCACACTGTGGCAGTTTTGAATCTCTGTAAGGAATGAGAGTAGTGCTACAGACGCTTTAAAGTGTGTGGTCAATTGCGTTTATTCACTGGGTATCGTCACTTGTGTGTCTCCTGAATCCTACTAACAGTGTCTAGCAAAGGTGACAATGGACTTTCCCCCCCAGCTGTATTCAGGGTCCCAGGAAGAAGTGCTACTGTTGTTCCATGACCTGGAAAAATATATCTGTTCCAGATGTTTGCATTGAGGATTTCCTCTGGTATTTACATTTGAGATGGGCCTCTCTGATTTTCTGGGATGTTACAGACAAGCTAGAAATCTTGTTATACTCCTAGAAAATGCACCTCTCTCCCTGTATGGTAAAGGTTATAGTCATCAGATTGGTTTATTTGTTCCTTATGTATAGCTTCTCCTACCTGTTCCTGCTTCTCTGACCTATCTGTCTTCCCTCTTCCTAGGCAGTATTTGGTGCTACTGCCCTATATGATACACACGGATTCTCGTGAGAAAGTCTGTGTTCAGCTGACCCACCTGAACGAGTCTGTGACTCTGAGTGCCACACTCGAGTATCAAGGGGAGAACAGGAGCTTGATTGATGATGTGGTGTCAGAGAAAGACATTTTCACCTGCATCCCCTTCTCTGTGAGTATCTCACCCTTGTGGCTTAATCCTTTGTGCCAGGGACAAACTGTAAAGGCACTGAGAAATAATGACCAGAGTAACACTGGTAGGTGTTCACTCACATCTTGGCTAAAGGTATATATGTTCATGTACATCCTCACAACCTTCTCACTGCTGAGGTCTCCTTATTATGCTACCTCACTGTGAGATGCTGAATCCTGGAAAGCCACCCCCTCCTCTAGGAGAGGAGAAGGCCAGGAGAAAGAAGTGGCTTTG
The DNA here is from genome assembly GCA_035583155.1 of Acropternis orthonyx. Lineage (NCBI taxonomy): Eukaryota > Metazoa > Chordata > Aves > Passeriformes > Rhinocryptidae > Acropternis > Acropternis orthonyx. The sequence continues at coordinate 29,966,962 of JAWWEU010000001.1, forward strand.
GTACTGACACTCCTGATGGCTGTTTGGTTGGCTTTCCACATCATCCTTCGACAACCACAGTTTGTCACTTGAGTGCCTTCAAATTGTGGTAGAGCTTTTGGACCTCAGATACTTTTTGCTTGGTGTACACTGAATGAATGTAGGAGCAGAGAGCTGTCATTGCCTGTATCTGAAAAAGACAGCAAAGCAGAACATTTACAGCTTAATGCAACCAATAGCCCCAGGGACTGTAAAAAGTTATAGGCAATGAGGAAATTTGTCATTTAGCTCAGGCCACAGATTATATCTTTGGCCTGAAGACTGAAGAACTGGTCTTCAGGACACTGAAAAGATTGGCATTTGTGTCTTGGCTTTGTCACTTGTGTGAGAGAGGTATAGAGGTCTGGCATGTCCAGTTTGGAAATGTTCTGCAAGGACTAGGGACATTATCTGAAAGAGTTCCATTCCCCTTGTGAACGTCAAAAGGAAAAGGATGGAAAGGTTTTGGTCAGGGCAAGTAAGAATTTCTTAAAACTGGGTAGTAGAGCTGGGAGTTCCTTTGCTGAACAATACTTGCACAGTTACTACACAGTAGGAGGAATGGGTAAAAATACGGGACAAATAAAGATCAGTCTCTTGTTCCTGGTTATAGTTCCTCTCTACTCTGTGTTGAGTTCATCAGGATTACATTAGATCTCTTATTTTATGAAGGCCAGTTCAGTTCAGGAAACCTTCAAAAGTGGCCCATAACATAGTAGTCTTTTTACTCTCTAGCTTCCGAAATCGAACAACCCTTTACCAGGCGCCTTTCTCAGTGTGACAGTGAAGGGGCCCACACTGCAGTTCAGCAGCCGCAAGACGGTGCTGGTCCACAATTCTGAGAGCTTGGTCTTCGTCCAGACAGATAAGCCCATCTACAAGCCTGGACAGACAGGTAACAGGAAAGGGGTGAATATTTGTGTTAGAAACAAAAATTTTTACTAGGACTGTTGGATTGTTCTGACTAGATGTCAATTGCTTTCAGTGGGGATCAGAATGGCAACCTCATGGCTGAGGCTTATGTTTTATTGCTCCACATGGGAACAATCTGGGGAAACCTTAAAATGCATGTACATGTCTAGAGCACCTACGCACACTTCCTCTGTTGGGGGCTCTGTTGTTGTGGTCCATGCAGTTAGGGTCCACATTAAAATCAAAGGAAGACTGGATATTTGTTGTATAGAGAACAGGGCAAAAATTCAGACAGTCATGAAACAGCTTTCAAAGCAGCAGCTGATTTTGTTCAGTGAAGACGAGAGAATTATGTAACCCATTTATTTCTTCTGGGTCACTGATCTCCTAAATTTGACCTGGATAGAAACAAATGTCCTGAAAGAGATATTGAATGCTCTCTCTATCCAGAGCCAACACAAACTTGCAGCCAACTGCTGAAGTAATTTGCTTGCATTCATCCTTCCTAGGAAGTCAGTCTAGTTATAACAAAATTAAAAGACCCATGTGAATTCCAGCATAAAAATGTGTTCTTGCAAAGCAGACAAACTCAAATTTAACTTTGGTCCCAGTTAGTGAGATTCTGATGCCCATGGTCAGTAAGATATTCACACTGACATGGATTTGCTTTTAACATCCTCTTATTCATGTACCCGTCTTAGATGGTAACTTTCTAGCATGACTCAGCATTCTAGTGAATGGAATTTCTTTAGAAGGGAACAGCTCTGTTCTTTGTTATAACATTTGTGTTTTGCAACTGATGTTTACTGTTTGGTGGCTCCACTGTGGAATCTCACTGTCTGCCTTTCTCCACCAGTCCTGTTCAGAATTGTTTCTCTGGATGAGGACTTCCATCCCTTGAATGAAGTGGTAAGTATGATACTTCCTTTTTCTAGTTATTTGGTCTTAAGTAAAATGTGAGAAAAGGGGTGAAAGAGGAATATTTTGGGGAGAATTCTCAGTACACTGAGATAACTGTGAAACTTTTTGGTCACCTCAGATCTTTTTAATGGAGTCTGTTGTCAAATTTGTGCATAAGGCTACCTTCTGCATTCTTGGAAAGGTTTGACAAACTGCAAATGAACAATGCTGGTGTAAAAAGTGAGCAAATCTGCCATTACCGCCTGCTCTTAGTAGTATTGCAGATCATCCAGAGTTAGTAATTAGTAATTTCAGTTGTTTTTTTCTGCCTGAGAAAAAGAATTACCTCTCTCGTCCACCCCAGCCCAATGTACCTTAAAATGCTCTGTTGTTCCATACCAGGAATTTTTTCCCTTATCCTATTGGATGAGTACTTTTTACCCTGAGACATGGTCATAGCCCTAGTCATTTGACTGTGTTGCTTGCACTCTGTCTAACATGTTGTTTCCTTTCTTCTCTTTCTAGTTTACACTGGTGTATATTGAGGTATGTAAAAACATTCAATTCGTTTTCACACCTATTGCACCTCAACTTGGGCAGAATAAACAGTTGACTAAAAAGATTCTTGTTCATTTTTTATATTAAGCAAGTCCATTACATTGATTCAAATATACAGCACTTTAACTCATACGGTGGCTACCATGTACCTGGGCCCAGGTTACAGCTCCTCTGTCATCCAGCTCTGCACTCCACACACAACTCTGCTTGTGCCCCCTACTCCTGCCCTGCAGCCTCCTGGGGCTGGCCCTTCCCTCACTGCTTTTGCTAGGTCTCTTGCAGTCTCCCATTGTTCTCACCATCTCCTTGTGATCACATTATCTGTAGGACCCGAAGAAAAACCGCCTGTACCAGTGGAGACAGGTAGAGTTACGCATGGGATTTACACAGCTGTTCTTCAACCTCACCTCTGAACCTATGCAAGGGACCTACACAGTGGTTGCAGAGAAGACCTCTGGGAAGACAATTCATCATTCCTTCTCTGTGGAGGAATATGGTAACTGTCACTGAAGTTTCAAGTTCCAAACAGCTAGTCCCATGGGGCATGAAATCTTAATTGAACAGGGTGGCAGATCTGACCAGGATGTCCAGCATGACTGGTAAATTGTCTGTGTCCTCTCCCTCCCTAGAATCATTTCTTTATGAGGAGAATACTAAAGGACTTCAGTGACATCACTCCTCTCTAAGTTGCTCTTCTGAACACCTGCCTCAGAAAGGCTTCTATCAGGAGAAGCAAAGTCTTTAAATCAGTCTGTGCTGACAGCCACAAGCCTCACCTCCTTTCAGAGGTGCTTTAAGGCCATAGCCTCATCTCCAGTTGGGTGCATACCTGTCAAGTGTCATGCTATAAGTCTGGGTCTAGGCTAGGGCTGCCTGTAAATTAAGACCTTGCCTTTCCTCCCCTACAATCTAAGCCCATAGCTTGCATGATGCCTTAGTGCCTTAGGATCTCTCTGGTGCTCTCACCCCTATAGCAGTTCCATCTGCTTGACTGAAAAATGGTATCCGAGTATACACCTGCAATTGGTTGCAAGAAACATAGCAAGCCAACTGAAGACCTTGTTGCATGGTGTGACATGATTTGGCTCATACAGCAGAGAGGTGTCCCAGAAGATGAGTCCTGAACTCCTTTGACCTCTTAAAATTGCAAGACTCTTCTGTGTCCTGTGCCCTGAATGCCTACCAGTATTCCCAAGACAGTCACCTTCCATTTCCCCTCCTGCAGCTGGGTTTGAATGGGATGTCACCCTGTGCTATGTCACTGGAGAAGCCCATGAGGTCTTCCTATTTTGCAAAGTGGTAAGATCTACGTGCTTTAGAAATGCAGGGACCAGGCTGCAGCCCCAACTCTGTGTATTTGTGGGATATCTGTATTGACTTACCTCTATGTTTTACTGCATCTTAGTGCTATGGGACAGATAACCCAGGTGTTCTCTAAAAAACTGCTGTATTTTAATAGCTGGTGTAATATTCTTGTCTTCTTACCTGGTACAGTGGTTGGCTGACTGGTTTTCGCTGACTTCAGTGGGATGTACAGGTGACAGAAGCCTCTAAAATCTGATCATTTAGATGCAAAAGGGTTTCAGGGTATTTCTAAGAACAGCCTTTAAGTAGCCTTCATGTGTCATTCTTATGTTATTCTGCACCACATAGACTGTTTTCCTTTGGTTTTGCTGCAGTGCTGCCAAAATTTGAAGTAATAGTGAAAATGCCCAAGGTGATCACCATTCTTGATGAGAAGCTGGAAGTGAAAGTCTGTGGACTGTGAGTGTCATTCTTTCAACTTCTCCTTGGTTTCAGTTTTTTCTTCTCCTGCTGCTGAAAGTTCAATTGGGAGTTTGAGATATGAGATTTTATTATATTTCTGAATCCTTTTGTGGTCCCAGAACCAAACAGACTATAGCTACTATTAGATAGAAGGCAAGAGTTCCTATTTGTTGCACTTTGTATGTAACATGTAGAAACATACTGTTGTTCTGGCTTTTTTTGGGAGAGTGTCTCTTCCATGTTTTTTCAGTCATAGAGGATTTCACACCAGCTACAGTACTAGGGAAGATGTCTTCAGGAATGTTTTAACTCTGTCTTCTGCTTGTTAGTGTGGGGAGGAAACACTAAGGGATGCAGCTGCCCTCTTTCCTTTAGGCCACCCCATTTAATTCCACATAGTAATATTCCACAGACCTTGTAGGGAAAGCCATGGCTTGGGCTGAAGAATGAGTCAGAAGACCCAGTGCTCTTACATACACAAACCAGTTTCATCAGAATTGTGTGGTGGGATACTTTGAACATGTTCTCCAAGATGAGGGGGACTTTTAACTAAATCACCATTAGTGTAAATGGATTCTGAAGACTTAAGTGTTATTCCCAGGGATGCAAACAGGCTAAAAGATTCAGTGTTTCTACTCCTGTTACAAAACTTGATCTTACCATGTTACCAAATTTTTTTCTGCTTTTTATTTCCTGTGATGAACCTCTTTGTCCTGGAGGCAGCTCTAGGAAAGAGTCCTGGAACCACTGGGTTTGAGCTGGTGGGTCTTCTCCATCCCTCTTACATTTCTAGTGACTCTATTTTCCTTTCAATCCTCCCTGTTTGTAGATACACATTTGGGAAGCCTGTTCCTGGTCTCGTGAGCTTCCGTGTCTGCCGGAAGTTTGAACGTGCAAGCACTGCCTGCTACGGTGAAGAGTCTAAAGCCGTGTGTGAGGAGTTCTCTGGACAGGTGAGTCATGATTGCACTTGTGGGTGGAGTGACAGGACAAAGTGTGGTTTATTGGGCATGTCTTGTAGGCACAGCTTGCTCTGAGTATGTACAAGCATAGTGTGAGGAGTCTGGTGAGGTACTGGCACAGGCTACCCAGGGAAGTTACAGATGTCCCATCCCTGGAGGTGTCCAGGCCAATCTGAAAGGGGCTTTGAGCAACCTGGTCTAGTTTGAGGTGTCCCTTCCCATGACAGCTGAGTTGGAACTTACATGACCTTTAAGGTCCATTCCAGCCTAAACCATTCTATGATACTATGATTCTATGAAAATCCATGTATTTTAAGGAAGCCTGAATAAGGAGAAAAGATTGGTGCAGGATGAAATGTGAAAGGTAAAAATACAGGGAAGGTCTGTGCAGTAAGAATGATGTGTGTAAAGGCCAGAAGCTGATGGAGAATGGAGAGATGGAAGAAATAACAGAAAGGTCAGATGGAGTGTAAAGAATGTAAGAGAGAAGTGAGATAGAAAAGCTATGAGTGATAAGAGCAGAGTTGGGATGGGCTTACACTGGAGACTGTGTGGGACAATAAGTTGGTGTTCAAAGCAGAAAAGAAGCAGAAATGAGGGGAAGGGATAATGCATTTTGAGCTAGAAGGAAATGAATATGGGCTTAGCAGTAGTGGTTAAGACAAGCAGGAAAAAAAGTCAGTTTTTTCACCCTTCATACTGGCAAGGCTACAAGAGCAAAATTGGATGTTGTTTGGAGCGCACACAGGTACAACAGTGCTAGAATATTTGACAGAAGACAGAGTCATAGAAATTGTGGAAATATGACAGGACAAGAAAGCAAGCAGAAGACATCCTTGTGGTCCTTGGGCTCTGCCACAGTATGATGTCCAAAACTGTCTGTGCTATTTCTGTTGTTACCCATGTTAAAAGAAGATATGAACACTGAGGTGCTAACTGCTGTTCCAGGTGTCTCTTCTGTGGAGGCTTGCCTTGTATATGAAGATGCTGAAGAGAGGTGGCAAGCTTTGGAAATAATTTTCCAGCTGTCATCTGCTTTCTACACATACTCAGGCTATGGTTTATGTGTCACTCATATGACTTATGCATTTTAAATCAGAAGCTGCGTATTCTAAGGTACCTGATGCCTGACAAACCTTCCTTGTGTGGCATACACATGAGTAATTTGCTGTGCTTTTGTACAAAAGGTTTGCAGCTTCAGACTTCATAAACACATACACAAAAATCTTCTAGTTTGTTAGATCTGTGCTCAGATGCTGCTACAAGAACTTCAAAATGCTTTTTATTGAGTTATTTACCTTCTTCTTCAGTTTTGATTAAAACAACAGAGGGAAATTATCTGTGCGATTCAGAGCAATGCACAGTGATGGATTCACTAAGTTGAATAAGCATTGTATAAATGACAATATAATAGTCTTTTTTGTTTCTCTCCAACAGACAGACAACTATGGCTGCATTTCTGAAACAGTAAAAACCAAGTTATTCCAGCTCAAGAGAGGTGGATATGAGAATAAGATCCATGTGGAGGCTAAGATTAAAGAGTCGGATACAGGTATGAATCATCTGGATGAAAGAGCCATGCAATAAGCCCAGAAGAGACCAGCAGAGGGGCCAAATGGGAATGAGGGAGAAAAGCAGATGCTTGCTTTTCTGGAATCCTTTTCCTATCTGTAATCCAGGACCATCAGCAAAATAGTTTGTCCAACAAAGAAGGGCTGGCCTGGAGTAAAAGTAGTTCTGATCAGGGAGAGACAAATTGGTTCTTCGTGCTTCTTTCTGCAGGAGTGGAGTTGACTGGAACAAGTTTCTCTGAGATCACAAGCACCATTAGCAGAATCTCCTTTGAGCATTCAGACTCCTACTACAAACGTGGAATCCCCTTCTTTGGGCAGGTAGGGAAGTCATGAGAATGGAATGCTTTGAGTGCTAAGCAATGATGCTACTGAACCTCCTGGACAGGCATATGCCTGACCTCTGAAAGGATGCTGGAGCTCAGTGCTGCTAATCCCTGTGGGTCTCCTTTCCTCAGCAGACTCTCAAACTGGGCACCAGCAGCTGAGAGCGCAGCCCTCATTCTGCTTACCCCTCTGCCCTTGTGCTTCCGCTGCTCCAGTCCAATAAAATTCTGCTTTTCCAGTCATGTGTTAAATAGGAGGCTGCAGAGGTGTGAGTGCATGTCGTTCTCCATGTCCACTTCTCTGACCCAGAGGAGGAGATAAGAAAGAGACAAAGAAAAAGTATTCAGAAAGTTTGCAGCTCTCTCTGAAAGATACAGGTGTAAAGTGCTGTGGAGACTTCCTTGTCTGACATGGACCCAATGTCTTTAGTTTGGTTGTCTATCAGTCTGTTCAGGAGGCAGCCATTACTCTCCTGTATTGTTTTTGCCCCTCCAGGTGAAACTAGTGGATGGGTCTGGTGCTCCAATTGCCAATGAAGTTGTGAGGATTTCTTTACAAGGAGGACAGGAAGAAAACTACACAACAAATGAAGAGGGCCTGGCACAATTTGCCCTAAACACTTCCATGTTGTCCTCTCATATTGCTGAAATTAGGGTAAGTCCTGTGGGCAGAGGAGGTCAGGAAGCAACCCAAAGGGCTGGAAGGGGAGTATGTCTGAAGTTTCTCCTATATATGCAAAAGCAGTCAGAGTATTGTTCCCTGTTGTTTGTGTCAACCTTGACACAAGTTTGGTGGAAATAGTCATACAACAAACTGGGTTGTCATGTCACAATCGCACTTACCTTGTAAGTATTTAATTTCTGCTTGGCAATAGCAATATAGGGTTAGAAGGTACATCAAGAGATCGCAATAGTCCATTCTGCTCCAAGGAGTCATCAACCCTACCCAGGCAAATCTGTTTCAAGCGTGGGCCTATGTCCCATGATAGAGTGCTGCTAGTGATTTACAGTCATTTTACTTAAATTATTTCCCCAGTATCTCATTTCAATATCCTTTGTGGTCAGTTAAGGCAAGTTGTATATCCCAGAGTTTAATTTAGCATTTTAAGTTTCTAAGTAGAACACCTAATTCTTTTTTTTTTTTTTTTTCCCCTGCTGTGAAAAGAGTTTGAACTATTCACTCCTAGGTGCAGAATTTGTTTGTCTGGGAAAAATAAGTGCTGCTGAACATTCTTTTGTCAGTGGGAAATGCAGTATGTGTCTAATATGCACATTTCATAATATCTCACCGTGGACTATGGCAGAATATTCATGTTTAGAATTATATTTGCTCTTCTTCTTACAATTCTCTTGTCACAAATTAGAAAAAAAATTATCCAGGAGTTACTACTAGATGCTTGAGATTTGCAGATTTTCGCAAGGCAAGAATTCCCAAGTATAATGAGAAAGATAAGGAAATAAGGGCATATGAGGCACATGAAGTGCTGAAGTAGTGCCCTTCTAAATGTGGACTACCTTCTCCTTGCTCTCATTTTTAAGAGGACCTGGACTCCTGCAGCTCTTGAATTTCTATTCAATTTAGGTTTTGAAATATTAGGTGGAGATTTTCCTCCTTTTCTATAATATCCATAGCTTGATCTTGGCACTGGTGACATCTAAACTGAACAACACTATCCGTTCTTCAGCGTCAATAACAAGAAAGATATGAAAATCAGCTTGTTTTGTCTTTAAGCTAGGAGAATATTAGAGATGGCAAGGTATTAGTGTAAGGAGCCTTGAGGTGATACTGATAGTAATCAAAAATCTGATATGATTCAGCTTGTTTGACACAAACTCCAGCTTCTCATGGAGTGAGTTCATTCCCAATGGTATGATAAGAACACCACCACCCTGTCTTGCTCTTTCGAAACTCATGGGGGTTTTTTGTTTATTTTTTAGACTTCTTTGTTGCTTCAATAAAAAAAAAAAGAAACCTTTAATATTAGACCATGGCTTTTGGTTCCAGGTCAGCCACCTGTGTTTGTGGACCTATGTGTGCATTGTCTTGTTTTCCAGGCAGTTCATAAAACACACCCCTACTGCTACGACCGCTCCTGGGTTGTTCCATATTACGCAGAGGGCTATCTCCAGCTAAAGCGCTTTTACTCCCCTAGTAACAGCTTCCTCAAAATTGAGCCCAAGCCTGAGACACTAAGCTGTGGCTCCTCCGCAGAGATCCGAGTGCATTATATCTTTACTCCAGAGGCGATAGCAGAGCAGAAGAAAATCACCTTTTACTACCTGGTAAGTTTGCACTGCCATACAGTGAGGTTGTTGCTGGCATTTGTAGAGGGGCTGGAAATGGAAAATGTGGTTTGTCTCAGCAGGCTTTAAACACTTTCTCATTTTTCATCTTATGTTTTCCTAACAAAAAGGAGAGTCTGATTTAGGAGCAAAACAGTAAGGATGTCCCTGTGCCCCCTGGGTGAGCACTGGGATTCTGCTACAGGGAGGCAGAGAGCAGCTGAGTGGGGTGTGAGCAGCAGACATACAGCTCAGTTGCTCTCCTCCCAGGTTCCCCCACTTCAAGGGTTGGCTCATGCATAACCTCAGTCACAACAAAGTCTCTCCTTCCATTCAGGTGATGGCCAAGGGAAACATTAAGCAATCAGGCACCCACATTCTGGATTTGGAGCAAGAAAGTGGTGAGTTCCTCTTTCCTGCCAAATTGTCGCTGTCATGGGAGGCTAGGCAACTGTGGCAGACATGCCCTCTGCTTCCATATAAATGCAGGGATCCACATCTCCATGTCCCCTAAGATCTGGGAAGAGTGTGACCTTTATTTTCTCTGCCTTTATTTAGACTTTGCACAGATTTGCTCTAATCCCCTCTGCCTGCTGTCTTTCTTCTGACACTGCATTTTCTGGGGCTCCAGTATTCCTAGGAGACACAGTCTGATGGTCTGTTTCAGAAGCTGAAGCAAAATTCAGCATACTCATGCACTGGAAAACAGGCCTTTCAGACAGTGAGACTTGCACATCTCTGTGAGCACCAATTCATCCTGCTTGGATGCCTGGAGTTTCGTAATGGCTGGGATGAAGTTCAGCATCAAGTCAAACCTAGAATTTTGGCTGCTCCAAGAGAAGGTTTCCTGCACCTTAACGTTTTGTTCTTGCTTTGTTTGCCAGCCAATGGTGTCTTCTTACTGCAACTGCCTGTACGAGCCGATATTGCTCCGCAGGCCCAAGTGCTTGTCTACACCACTGCCCCCAACAGGGAGGTGATCGCTGATTCAGCCAAGTTCCACATAGAATTGTGTTTCAACAATAAGGTAAGGGTCCACTTCTTGAGGGAACAGCTATCAGGCTGTGGTGTGGTCAAGCTTACTTATTTAGATTTAGCCTGGCTAAGATAATTTCCTTTGATTTACTAACACTGGACAAGCAACATACAAATTCTTATTGGTAGCTTCACTGCTTACTGGTTTGTGCTAGTCTGGAGGAGATCAACTGTTGGGAAAAAAGTGTTAGCAGGGACTACACTGATAACACCTCTCTTAGTAACTAGTCACAGCCACTGATCCCACAGATGGTCCTGGTTAAGAAGAAAGTGGAGGTGCATGTTTTATTCATACTGCAACACATCTATTTCACTCATTTTCATAGAAACTCATTCTATCAATGAGGTTGCTGCTTAAGGATCCACAGAGCAAAAATAGAACACACATAGCCCTAGTCCACTGGACAAAGCTAATACTTATCGTATCTTTCAGCTCCTGTACAACTCATCCTGTCATTTTAATTTCCATTGTATGTAAATGGAGATAAATCTTGTCTGAACCTTCCAAGCAATGCACAGTGATGCTTGAATAGCAACAGTGAGACTGAAAAAGTGCAGAAAAATAAAACCTTATATCTGTGAGCATATGGACCATTTTTCTCTCACAGCCCCATATATTCCCTATGCAAAAGAGCAGATTGATATAAGAGCAGTCCTAAGAAGAGAACAACCTGAAAAATTCCCATAGGGACTTAAGAATACTAGACACTGCTGAAGACAGTCCCTTGCCTTGCTAAAACCCAAGCTAAATGAGTTCTTGAGACTGGTGTAACTATAGGAGCTTGGTCACCTGAATTTTGTTCATATACTAAGGGCCATACTATGGACTGCATTAAGGTCTACATGCAAACCAAGTGCCGAATTATTTACATATATACTGCTTTCCTCTCTGAAGCCAGGCTGAATACAAATCTATTGTCACACTGGATAGGACAGACTTAAGGTTATTTCTATGCTGGAGAGTTTTTCTAGTAACAAGCTTGCTACAGTCCTTTTTCTGCCATTTCCTGAGGAGTATTGTTTTTGCAGTCTCAAGAGTCCACCATGGGAGAGGTGGAGGGTGTCAGCAGAAGGCATGCTGTGTTCTGGCTGGGATATGAGGGAGACTGGCAGCTGATGCTGCTTTGTTAGGCAACACACTTAGTCTGAAGATGCTTTGATCATTGCATGTTCAGGGATGATTTGTACTGCTGAGGAAAGGGAAGATTCATGCAGGTCAGCCACCTTATTACAAAATCATGTGATACGGCCGTGACAACAACTTTTGCTAGCACAAACTTCCAGGGCAGAGGTAGGTAGGTAGGGCATTGTTAGAGCTGTGAGTTAGGTTTTGGAGAAGACACAGAAGTCTGGCAGGCCTCAGACAACAAGCCAGCTCTTCAGAATCATTACCAGCCTGTAGATACTGCAATATTGCTCCAGGGCATCACTGCTTCTCATGTTATCAAAGAATCTGCTAAGCAAGATCTTTGCAAGCTGGTTTTCTCTCCACATGCAATATCTGGGTGCAGTGCAGAGACTGGTCCTGGTTAAAGACTGTGCTCCACTGCCTGAACACTTTTAGCCATTATGTGGGATTATCTCATCACACTCACCATGACCATAAACTCAAAACTGCCTTAAAAATTATACGAGCAATTGTGATGCTTGAAGTTGCCAAGAAGTTTTAGTGCTGGCACTGCAGGAAGGGAACAGTAGCACAGAGGGAGTGTAGGAGGAGGTGTGCATGCATGTGGGGGCTTTGTAAGGTTAGAACTGAGTGCACTCAACTCGAAGGAAAAGTCCTGCAAGAGTAGGACATCTGTGACATAGCTTTCCTGTGGTTGCAGGTGGACTTAAGCTTCTCTCCTCCCGAAGGCCTGCCTTCCTCAGATGCTCACTTGCTGTTCAGAGCCTCCCCAAACTCCCTCTGTGCTGTCCGCGCTGTGGACAAGAGCGTTCTCCTCATGAAGACAGAAGCTGAACTGTCACCCTCCTCTGTAAGTTCTTAGTCTGTGGAACAAGCCAAAACGTGGCAAGTGCAGCCCAGTGCTGGAATGGAAACAGGGAACAGTCCCACTTGTCAGAGCTGACACAGGAAGGCTCCCCTGTGCCGTTTCTCATCTTCCTCCAGGGGGCAAAAAGTTGAGAACCGGGCTGCAGTTGTTTCTTAGGGGTTTTGTGCGACTGTAGGCATGGCAATTAGAAAGCTCTTTTAGGGGTCCTGCTTGTCTTGGCCAGAGCCAAGCACTGCTATGGATTTGATGATAATTTTTTCAGTTAGTCTCTCCATCCATAGATTAATTTTCTTGGAGTAGCATCTGGAAGTGTCAAAGAGTTTATTTCTCTTTTCCTATGTAGAAAATGGCAATCTCTGAGTAGAGACAAAGTACTGCAGATGGTTTGGCCAGTGTAATTTTTTCCATGTTCTAGCTATAATACCCAGAGTAATATGCAGTCCATAACAAAAGAGGAAGTATCTTCAAATTTGCATCCCTTTTTTGATTCCCAAACTCCTATTGCTGCCATGACAGGGAGGACCGCGACAATGTGGATGTATGTGATTGTTATGGTGCTTGCATCCAGCTTCCTCAGTTGTGTTTTGTAACAAGAGACACTGAAAATGCCAAATACTTTGTCTTTTTCTGCCTAGGTGTATAACTTGCTGCCAGTGAAGGTATTGCATAGCTATCAGTATGATCCAAACATGCTCGAGGATCCCCTGGACAGTTGCATTTCCTTGAAGCCAATAGTTGTGGATGGTGTCACCTATGCTCCACTAATGGAGATGAATGAAGAGGACACTTATAGCATCCTAAAGGTATAGACCTCTTGAATGTTTAGGGAGGGGAGTGGGAGAACAACTGAGAATGCCTAAGCCTTTTGTGGCATCATGTGAATCTGAATGATCTGACACTAATTTTTATCCAGAGGCACATTCAGTGAAAGTCATAAGCTTTATTTGTCTTGCCAGCTTTGTTCTGCACTTGGTGGGAAAGGGATCTGTCTCAAAGTTTTCCTCTTATGGGAAAAGCTTTGAGGTTGACCTGAAGTGAGTTTCTAACTGAGGGTAAATAATTCTGTGCCATTACAGTTACCTCAAATAAATCAATATGCCCTTGAGCTGCATTGTAGCCACAGACATTTCCTTCCAGAGAGAAAACTCAATATCTACTCCCTGGTTCATACTGACCCCTAGGCTGGAATTGGACTGGTAGCAGTGTCCTAGAATTAGAGGGGATATATCCTTTGGTCTCTGAGCCACCCAAGTGCTCAGATCCAAGGTTGGGGGCATTGTCTCAAGGTCCAATCCACACACAGTAACAACTTTTCAATTTTGAGGCAGTCAGGTCTGATGTGTAAACCACAACAGGATTCAGTAATAAAAAAACATGTTTGGTTTCTCTCCCATAGGAAATGGGCTTAAAGGTTTTCACAAACACCAAAGTGAGGAAACCTTTGTACTGCACCCCCGATAATTCCAACTACTTCCGCCAACCAGCAGCGGGCCTTGCAGGACCTCCAGCCTTGCCTGTAGCATATATGTATGAAATGAGGACAAGCGGTAAAGCAACTGGGTTTTGTTGTCACTTTTGTTCTGAACAGACAGCCTGTTTGTATTTTGGGGTCAATACTTAAGCAAGAGCTGGGTTAGTCATTTTCAGGCTGTTCTCATCGACTCAGCCCATTTTACTTATGGTCAAAACCATGAGGCAGGTGACAAATTTTTCAGTGACAAATTGGTAGATCTTGGGAGCTTAGAATGATAAGAGATGTGTGGTAGAAGTCCAGTCTGAAATGGACCCATCCTATTTCTAAAGGGCTATGTCAGCTCTTAGGCTGTAACTGTTCAGCAACAGAATCGGCCTTATCATTTTTCAGAGTCTCTTATTAAGGGAAATGTCTTAGAAATTATAAGCTATTCTATCTGGATAGCTGATTCAGGGAGTTTTCCCTTGGCACAAGAACTGGTGTTTTTGTATGTGTCCAGTTTGAAAACAATTTCAACTTCTAAAACAAGCTATTAGGATGCAGGATAGACACTTTTTAATCACTGTCAATTGAAACAGGCAGCAGTAAGAAGTCTGAAATACCAAGTAGATGTATACAAGCAAGACATCTATCACTTTTTCTAGGAGCTAAGTAATATACCTCTGATAGCATCTTTAAATTATGCCCTGAGACCTTCTCAGGCTCTGGAGGTGCCTGATGAACAAATAGTATGAATAATTCTTTGCTACACAATTGTTATCCAAATGCTGAAATTAATTTAGCCAAAGTAAAGATGACCAAATTAAGAACTTATCTTCTTTATCTGTTTGGATGCATTTCTCTTTCTCTTTGTAAAAGCCAGGCAAATCACGTCCCACCCACCCCACCTGTATTTTCCAGTTGTTCAAAACTGAAGTAAAACAGATTTTTAAACAAATTTCATCCCAAACACAGAATACTTTTTGCATGTGAAAACTTTGTTTTAATCAAAATGGTCCTTTTTACCCTTCCCAAATTCCAGCTGCATGTTTTTATTTTGTGCATCTTCATCCTAGTTCTTCAGAAGGCCATAGCTTTGACAGGAAGGTGGTCTTCTGAGTCACAATGATCCTACAAAAAACACTGCAACAGAGGAATATTCCATTGCTAGTTGACCTGATAGAATGGACAAGACTGTCACAGCAAGGTTGTACTTGAAAGGCAAAAGGTTGTTTGCACAGAAGGTCCCAAATAGGTTTTTGCTCTAAATCCTTTTTTTTTTTTAACCCTGTAAACTGCTGCCCTGCAAACCTTGAGGTCCCCTGGAGACCAGCAGGAAATAATGGAAGGCTAGGTCTTCTTGCTAATAAGCCCTGACCCTTAAACTTCACTGCTGTTGGTACTGGTGCTCACTACAGCCGCAATAAGAATCTGCTGGTGATTGCCACAGACTG
This sequence comes from Acropternis orthonyx, assembly GCA_035583155.1. Lineage (NCBI taxonomy): Eukaryota > Metazoa > Chordata > Aves > Passeriformes > Rhinocryptidae > Acropternis > Acropternis orthonyx. The sequence continues at coordinate 29,982,198 of JAWWEU010000001.1, forward strand.
ACACTTTCTCAGATGGAAGCATGATGCTGGTACAGGTCTTGCTTGTTTGAAATTACCAGTAATTGATTTCTTTTCCATCTCATCACATCCAGGTGTTGTGCCGGATCTAAATTATCCTACATCAAACACTCCTGAAGAGGTGACAGAAACAGTCCGAAAGTATTTCCCAGAAACCTGGATTTGGAGTTTAGTACCTATAAGGTGAGTACCTTGGGCTAGTTCATTCCTTTTAAATAAAACTGGGTTTATAAGGTGAAAACATGAATCTCAAAGTGTTTGTCATGCCTTTTTAATACCAGAAAGTCCTTCATTGTTTGCAGAGATCACTTGACAGTCCTCTGAGATGAAATTACTTTCACCCATGGTTAGGTTTGTCCAAAGAGTGGACTGGAAGAAGATGGGGAGTGGTCCTACAGTAGTAAACATACTGTGCCCCATCATTCACACAGACAATACTATTCCACAGGCCAAAAAGGGTACTGCTCATCTGCAAAATGCCATAATAATCATCCCTCTGTCCTTGCTTCTGTCCCTCACCAGCTCTGAGGGAAATGCTGACCTAGATGTGACCATCCCTGACACCATCACCGAGTGGAAGGCCAATGCGTTCTGCACTTCAGCAGACACAGGCTTTGGCCTGTCCCCAACAGTGTCCCTCAGGGCCTTCCAGCCCTTCTTTGTTGAGCTCACCATGCCCTACTCTGTAGTGCGTGGGGAGTCCTTCACGCTGAAAGCCACTGTTTTCAACTATCTGACTGCCTGCATCAGGGTAAGGGAAGTTAAAATCCTTCTCTGTGCCTGTGTACCTTCTTGTGCACCCCTTGCTGTCACCTGGCCTTCTTACTTTCTCTCTCAGTAGCCCTAGACTCTTTGTCCCTGAAATTCATATGTTATTTCTGCTGTATACTCCAAGTGTAGACCCCACAACTTCAGTTCCCTGCTCTTTTGCTACTGAAGAAACAGCTATTTCTATGGCTTCCTAGCTCCCTGTCTCTAATGATCACCCTTCCCTGACCACCCCTCTCTCTGCAACTGGCAGGTCAGCGTGACTCTGGCTCAGTCTACTGATTTCCTGGCTATTCCGGTGGAAAAGGATGAAGTATCTCACTGTCTCTGTGAGAATGGGAGGAAAACTATGTCTTGGCTGGTGACTCCCAGATCTCTAGGTAAAGGTCTCAGGGTGCTGAAAACTGCAGGAAGCATCTCTCTGTGCTGTTCTTCCTGTTCAGTATTGGGTGTTGAAGCAACACATTTTCCTGAAAAGCCCTTCAGTTGAGTGCATCTGTTCTGGGGTTATTTGGGAGACAAACACTAGCAGATTCCTCATGTCCAAGGCTGTCTCTGGCACCACATACAGTACCATTGAACCTTATGGCCCTTGGACAGCATCTCCAGAAGCCAGAGAGATTGATGGCGCCAGCAGATGTGCTCTGTTAGCTCCATTCCTCATGGAGATTAGAGTCTTTCCCATGGGATCGCCATACTTTGATTTCACTTTTGTTGTTGTGTTGTGGTCGCAGCTGTGGTGTGCATGTGGGGTAGCAGGGTGCTGGGAAGCAGTGAGCCTGGTCATTCTCAGCACTGTCCTAGGTTCTGGAAGAGTCACCAAAGTAAACTCACCTTTCAATGACAGTGCAGCTCTGGTAAACCAGAATGGCTCCTGGTGTAGAGAGCTATGTTTTAGTGGGACAGAATCAGGGCCTAGCTGTGACAGAAATCCCCATTCATGAGCCTGCCTTGTTGAAACTCCTGGACGTGGCAGTGACTCCCATTGCCTGGCTTCCGCCTGGCAGGGCTGACTCCTCTTGCCTCTTGCCTCTTGCCTCTTGCCTCCAGGGCAGGTGGAGTTCTCAGTGAGCACTGAGGCCCTACAGAACCAGCCGCCCTGTGGAAACCACATTGTGGAGACCCCTGAGAAAGGGCGGAAGGACACGGTCATCAGGCAGCTGCTGGTGGAGGTATGTGGGCTGAGGGAAGGGAGGAATGAGCTTTCCTGTGGATAACAGTGGATCAGACAGGAAGCTAGATAGTGTCATCTAGGCTCTCTTTCTCATTAAAGGTTGGACAAGATGACCTTTTGAGAACCCTTCTAATGTGGCCTGGTCTGTGATTTTATGAGATCATTATGCAGCGTGGCAATATAATGGTCTTATATCATCTTTATACTTTGACAGGGATGCATAAAGACTGCAGCTTAATAATGTGCATTATGTCTCCCAGTACACTAAACTTTATCTCCTACAGTAACAGGACTCCTACTCCAATCTGTCCTTCCCTTTAGCTCCTCCCTGTCACCTCTTATTTCAATACACCCTTTTTACAGCCTCTCTCCTCCTTTTGAGACGCTCCCAGTAAGCATGGGCCAGTCAGCACATGCTGCCTCTCAGCTAGTTGAGTGACCAAACAAACTGCCTCTTAAGCTGAGTGTTTCACAGTTCTGATTTGATTACATAGTCTGGCATGAGGATGAAGGTGTGGGATTCACAAGCACCTATGGAAATTCAATGATTGTAAAGAAAACCCCTCAAAACTCCAGTTATTATAAAAGTCCATGAAAACACATTAAAATTTTACAGCTTATCGATTTCCTGTGGCAAGAAAAGTTGCTGATGTGATACGGTACCCAAGGAAATATTATGGGTCAGTATTGGATATCCTTTATAGGAAAGTGCTAGCTTATTATATACTGAGTGTGGTAATCTGGCAGATAGATTCTAAGTCCTTAGCTTTTCTCTGTATCCTACAATTCCCTAATGTTTGCCCACTATGTTATGTGCTACCAGTAGTGTCATCAGATATTACAGTGTATAACATCTTCCCTTTCTATTATTGACATACACCATTTTTTCCCCCCCCAAAGCATCTGCAGCATCATGATAAGTAGCACTGCAGACATCTCTTCAGGACAGCTCTCTGTAATGTTGCAGTCCTTTTGTTACAAGGACAATAAGTGTTTCTCACTGTGTACAGTAGTTACAGGTCATCCATGTGATAGTCCTGCAGTGTTCTCCTCTCTTTTTCACGTCCTTCCTCCACATACAAGACTAGTCACTTAGGATCATATTTGTTTTATTTGCTTAGATTATTATTTCAGAGCTCTGTATTTCAGGGAATGTTTGTGACTGCTTCTCCTTCTTCAGTTCTTTCACTTTTAATTTATCCTTCTATCCTTGTTAAGGATTCATGTATGTCTGTATTTCCTGTCTCACTAACTTCTCACCTCCCTTGTTTTCCTTCATCCCACCCAAGCCTGAAGGAGTTGAGAAGGAAACAACCCAGAACTCTGTGCTCTGTGTAAAAGGTAAAACCCAACTCTTCCCACCCTCTCCATTTGTTCCTGTGTGGTTTGATGGGTGGGATGTGCCTGGAGGAGGCCTGCCTCTATTATGTTCCAGATAGTCTGATATTTTTGTGTAATCAAAACTTCAGTTGGGAGTATGAGATATAAGAAAAAAAGAAAGTCCTAAAGAATGGACCATCCTGCTTAAGCATCGCAGTGAGCCAGGACAGATTTAAGATGAATGTTTGCATTCCTGTTCTCTTGAGTGCTGACACTGGAGTTACAAGTGCTGTCTACTATTTTCTAATGCACTCAGGAAAAAGCTGTAGACACACAATCTATAGTTACTAAAAGTGCTTGGGAGTGGTTTCATACAGAGATTGAGTTATAGCCAGGAAAACAAGAAGTTAGTGAAGTCAGGGCATTTCTAATAGAAAATGTTCCAGTTGTTTCACTGAGGCCCACTCCCCTTCCATTAGCCATTTCTTGGAACTACACTGAAGCTGCTTGGGTCTTGTTTCTTTCTCAGGAGTGCCTGTGAAAGAGACGTTTTCCCTGTTGTTACCCACAAATGTGGTACAAGACTCAGGCAGAGCATATTTCTCAGTGCTGGGTGAGTGAACAGCCTGGCAGAAGAATGTGCTGTTTCTGCCCCTTTGTGTTGGCCTCCTACCTCACAGCTTTTTCTCCTGGTTTCTAGCACAGCTCACTCCTGTCTTTAATCTCTTCTGTCTTGAGCACTTTTCCTTCCAGTTATGCTCTTCCTTTTCCCCTTTCTACATGCCCTGTTTCTCACGGTTCTTGTAATGCCCTAACCTTTCTCTCATTTCCTTCTTTTCCTTTACTGTTCTGTGTTTTGTTCCAGGATCTTTATCAATCCAGATTGTCTGTTGTTCTTCTCTGATATCCCCTGCTTCTCTCATTTAGCTTCCTCTGATTCTGATAGACAGCCCTAAGTATTTTTAACGTTCCTTTGGTATCTCCTGCTCCCCAGGTGACATCATGGGCACTGCCATGCGGAACCTGCACCAGCTTCTTCAGATGCCATTTGGCTGTGGGGAGCAGAACATGGTCCTGTTTGCACCCAATATCTATGTCCTGAACTATCTGAACAAGACAGGGCAGCTGAGTGAGGAGGTCAAATCCAAGGCCATTGGATACTTAGTGAGCGGTGAGATGGGACATGGCTTTTGCTTCTGCTTTAGCTTCCTTCCAGATTCTCCCTGAGGTGGTTGTGCCAAATGGTGTTCAGATGTGGAAAGAGAGCTTCTCTCATAGACAGATGGTCTCTGCTGTATGCCTGAGAAAACTCTACTGCTTTTATCTTGATTATTTTCTGCTGCTGAAACATTATGGTACCTGATCATTGCACCCATTTTTCTCATTGGGTGGAGATGCAGTGCAGAGTTGTCAGGTGACCTGCTACAGTGACTTGTTGATTGTCATTAATATGTGCTGCCTTCCTTCTGAAGAGATGCAGGTGTTGCTTTTCCTCATGCGGTAAAAGCAATGCATGGATATGGGGATGTGCCAGTACTTCATATTGGCTCCAATAGCACTGACCTACTCCTCTCTCATTTGCTTTTGCTGATACAGCTGTTTTACTGTTTCCCCATCTCTCAGCAGACTCTTTCTGGCATCTGAATCTTGCTTTAACTCTCCATTGCAGGTTACCAGAGGCAGCTGAACTACAAGCACACAGATGGCTCTTACAGTACCTTTGGACCACGTTATAGCCAACCAGGGAATACCTGGTGAGATTTCAATGTCACTTATGCCTTCCCTATATGCTACTCTTTCTTACCCACATTTTTATAATAAATACTGCCTGACAGTAAATAGGAAATGTTGTTGTAGACTAGCAGACCATGAGCTATCAGGAATTTAATTTTTCTTCCCTGTAATTTTGAGTACTACTGTTATGAAGGTATTTAACTAATTGGCTTGTAATTCCCTAAATTTTCCAAAGAGATTTTTGTTTTAGATACAGATGAACAATCATTGTCCTTCAAACTGTAGCCTCAACAGAAAGGAATCACAGGGTTTTATGAGCCAAGTGAGGGACAAATATCAAGGTGGGAAGAAGTTTTTTTGCAGAGTATTTTGAGGTGAGGATATAAAACACATGAGATCTGAATAATTGGCCCACAGTTCTCCAGGCCTTCTTGCTTATCTCCAGACAGATGATGTGCACATGGGCCCTGTAACTTGAGATGGGCAACAGGCTTCCTCAGGCCCTTTCTCTTTCTCCCTTTCAGGCTCACAGCCTTTGTCCTTAAGTCCTTTGCCCAGGCCCGGCATCACATCTTCATAGACGAGAAGCACATCCAGGATGCTTTGGGTTGGCTATCCTACAAACAGAAGGAAAACGGCTGTTTCCAGAGTTCTGGGACACTCCTGAACAATGCTATGAAGGTAATGTGTCTGCCTGGTTGTTATAATGAGGCTAGAACTTGACAATAAGTCAGATGCGCCCAGATGAACTCCTTGAGCATACAGGCAGATGGGATATAGCTGTGTCAATGGCAAACATATGTGCTGTTATGTGTGACTGCAAATCTACACTTATCAGTGGAATTGATAACTCCACATCAGCTGCAGAAGGGGGAAATTAAAGTCTCTACAAAGCAGAGAAGCCTATGCCCACTGGAGTGGTAAAAAAGATTGAAGATAAGAAGCTAGGTGGGATGAGCATCTACCTTTGTGTTTCCCTACAGGGTGGAGTGGACAACGAGGTCTCACTGACAGCCTACATCATGATCGCATTGCTGGAGATTCCTCTGCCTGTAACCGTATGTGGCTACATCCTAATATGAGTCAGTTGTGTCATATTAGTCTAGGATGGCACAGTATGACCAGGATTTGTTCCAGATTGAAAAATGACTTGGTTGTTGAGCCCTGTGATATAAGAATTACGCACTGTCAATTTTGTTATTTCTGGAACACATTGTACACTACTTGTATTTAGACCTCAATCTGGCAGACCCCTCTGGAAAGTTCAGTGTGATGATGTATTGTTAGTAAGGCAAAAAACCCTCATTTCTTCTAAGCCTTCTAATCACTCGTTATCTTCCCCAAGTTCTCAGTGGTACGGAATGCTCTGTTCTGCCTGGAAACAGCAGCAGATCAGAAGGAAAACCACGTGTACACCAAGGCACTGCTTGCATA
>JAWWEU010000001.1:30003029-30066075 GCA_035583155.1 Acropternis orthonyx
TATGCAAGCAGTGCCTTGGTGTACACGTGGTTTTCCTTCTGATCTGCTGCTGTTTCCAGGCAGAACAGAGCATTCCGCACCACCGAGTGCTGGGAGGAGAGAGAGACTGAGCTGGAGCATCCAGAGATTCCACTGAGGTCCATCTTAGAACAGCAGGAATTGGATAGTAAATAGGGACCCCTGGCATCCTCACTTTCTGCTCTGACAAGTCTTGTACTATTGTGCACCCCTTCCTTGCCAGGTCCAATAAACCCTAGAAGAAATGGGCAGCCAAAGGTTGTTCTTTATCTGTATGAAAGTTCCTTTTATATGTCTTGTAAATGGTTTTTCCCAGTTTTATTTAAAGACTGAGTAGCGGTGCTCGGATCCTTCTGCCTTGAAAAGCATTACTTCCTTTCTATAGATGTACTGAATAGTTGCTTCCCTCCTCCAGCTATCACCCCGAGACTCTTGTGTGCCTTCTCCCTCTGCTTTGTCCTTTCTTTTTTATTCTTTAGTTCCCCTTTCCTAGGGCCTTCTGAGAAAATTTAATTTTACTGGTAGCTGATAAGGTAGATTCTTGTTTGACAGGAAACTAACTCTGCATAAGAAAGAAATTTTTTTTTGGTTTTCTGGAATATTTTTTGTGACATGTTAACATTAACAATATATGCATTTTTGAAGCCAGAATCTTAGGCATGGTTTAAGAGTGCAATCTCAAATGTAACTCCTTTACATAGTGCTAAGTAACAGACTAACATGCTGTGACTCCACCATCGTACAGCAAGACACATGACTATTGCTCATTTGTGATGGAAAATCTGCTATAAAATTGAAACAACAACACTGCAGGGAGGGCATGTCATGATCTGAATCCCAACAGCACATTTACAGTTTAATCAATGGTCTAGAAGGAAAAGGCTTGTTTTTCAGTGGTTTTGTAGTTTGCCTTCACTGGGTGTCTACTGGAAGATGAAATCTTTTGTGATCATTTTTGGAGATGGAATTCAGGTTTTTCTGACAGAACAAAGAATAAAACCAAAATTGGTTGTGTCTATGCCTTACCTAAGGTTTCCCATGCTTACTACTATTTGTAAGGTAAGTGGTGGGGAGGAGTTCAGTCCAATGATAGGATGTGGCAGCTGACACACATGCTCAGGACAGTGCTAATAAGATTTTTATGAAGGTTTAATATATCTTATTTTACTTATAGAAATACTCTGTATGATTGTCAATAGCCTTAGTGACTTAAGGACTGTATTAAACTTGAGTTCATGCAGCTTAACTTGAAATGCAACCATATCTCACTCAAATTCTGACAAATCCCTTCCTTCACATTCAGAGGCAGTTTTAGACTCAGACAGGGAGTTGAAAAACATCCTTGTTATGCAACACTGTTCTGCCTGAGAGCTTGACTTCTAAACACAACACATACCAAAGAAAGAATATTTTTCCGGTGAAGTTAATGCCATCCATGTCACCGTACTGACAAAATAATGTCATCTGTTGGTTCTGGATACACAGGAAAAAACTTGGAATACAAAGCAATCCCTACCACATTTGGAGTAGAGGGATTACAGCTGCCTGGCAGCCACTCTGGCTCAGCAGTCCATCTACTGCAATTTGTACCCCAGTTTTACCTGCACCACAAACTTGTCTCAAAGTGAGGGGATCAGAATGCCCAAGTCCATATTGTTCTTAAATAGGCTTTTCACAGAGTGACATTATGGTATTCCCTATAAGTATATCTTATTCTTCAAGCATTAAGGATGGAGATTTCCCATAAAACAATCTATAAGAGGCAGAGAAAATAAGAATGAGTCCCTGAATGTGCCACCCTCTTTTACAGACCTGTGCTGTTGTGTCTGCACAATAGGCCTGAAAGTGGTTCAATGGGAAGCAAAAGGAAGTTTTTGTAGGTGTAGAAAACCTGTTTGGCTTACTTCAGAGAGTTAAATATTATTTAACTCACTGTTAATCCAAGCTGTACAGAGAGAATTCATTATTTTCCTTAGAAGAACTCAGAAAAATATTAAGTGAAATGTTTACATGGGAAACAGGATTTGACAGGGGAGGAAAATGGAGGAAAAGTGTTAATTCTGCCTAGGCTTAAACAGAAAGACTATTTAGACAGAATTTCTTCTTTCAAAAGGTACAGGGACCTGATAATCTCGGGGAGGGAAGAGCACTAGTAGGATAGGTTAGTTCCATCTGTGGCTCAGGTTGGGGTGTGGACACATACAGTTACAGGTAGAGGGATCTCCAGCAATGCAATAGTGATGTAGGCTGTCAGTGTGACCTCATCATTCACTCCACCCTGTAGGGAAACAAAAAAGCAGTTGTTAATGCCACACAGCACCATTGGCTTCTCCCTGCTCTAAATATCTACATCCTGAAGAGACAAATTCTTCTTGGTCTCCTTCTCATGGTAAGTCTTTCAGAGGATGCTGTTGACTTCTTCCTGCTTTTGTGATAGCTCCCCACTCCACCCCAGACCCCAAGTGCTGAAATAGCTCTGTTGATCACAGAGTAACTTATGGTCAAGTTCCAGCCTGACATATCCCATGTGGAGGCAACCAGGGAGACACATTACCTTCATAGCATTGTTCAGGAGTGTCCCAGAACTGCGGAAACAGCCATTCTCCTTCTGCTTTTGAGTAAGCCAGGCCAAAGCATCCTGGATGTGCTTGTCGTCTATGAAGATGTGAGGCCGGGCCTGGGCAAAGGACTTGAGGACAAAGGCTGTGAGCCTGAAAGTGATAGAGGGAACAAAGACACCCTGAGCAGGCCCAGTATTCATCAGACATCATATGGGCATTACTGTTCCAAAGGAAATCAGTAAAGGCTACAGGACTTGGTCACAGTGGGCTGGTTGGAAACTGAGATAGCTTAGCAACTGAGTGAGGCATGGACCAATGCTAAATGGAGCCTGCTATACATAGCTCTGAAGACTGCAGGTAGCTGGGCAATGGTGCTCTGGGGATTCATCAGCATCTTCTGCTAACAGGAACTAGCTATGTCATCTTGCAGGTCACCCTCACCTGAGCTGAAAAAGTGTGTCAGAGGAGGTAAGTAGCTATTAGTGTAGCATTGCAAACCTAGAAAGCACTTCCCTTAACATCCTCCCCTGCACCATTATGATTATTCTGTGATGCCATGATTATAACTTCAACTCCATTTCAACCTCCACAATGACCAAGCACAAAAGAACACTGAGGAAAGGGAGGGCATGACAAGCTGTAATGAAAAAACAGTGGTACTTAAGTCTTACCAGGTATTTCCAACTTGCCCATAATGTGGCCCAAAGGTACTGTAAGAACCATCCCAGTGTTTGTATTTCAATTGCCTTTGGTATCCTGAAACGGAGAGTTAAAAAATATTTCAGTTGCCACAGTACTCTTAAAGGAGCCACACAAAGGAAATGCAGCAAACATGGGACATACTGTTCCCATTCACTAATGGTGTAAGTGTGAGCTGTGTTGCTCAGTATTACAATGGAAGTTCAGGTAAACCCACAGCTCTGAGTATCTCCATTTTTGTGCTCTTCCTGTCTTCTAAAACACCTGGAAACTGGGTGTCTGTGGTTATTGCTGTTCTCTGCTCTAGACTTGATGTGGAGAGGTAAATGCATCCTAGGTTTGAGAGAAATGGGAGAATGGTTCCATAAGGAGAACTGATATAAAATGTGAGCCCTACACAGGATAGGAATGCAGAAAACAGGGCAATTTTCACTGAAGGAAGTGCAATTTTCCTGCAGGAATAGCTGAGTCAAAACAGCCCCTTTCTAGTCAGCATATACCCACAGCACACATATATACTGGTGTTATGCCTGTCAGTGTGTCCTTGTTCAAATTCTGCCCTAGTTCAGGTGAGCGATACTTGCTAAATCTCAATCCTAAGCAGGTTCGAGATCTACATAAGCAGCTGCCATGATTAATGCTTATATTATGATTTCTATATTTCACATAACCCTTTTCTTATGGAGAAATATCTTGAGTTATTGCCAGTCCTTGACTTTTTCTGTGTTCCTGTTTGGATGCTGTTGTCTCTCACCCTGTACCTCCAGTTGAAACATAGGATCCTTTCTTACAGATACTGTATTATATACACCTAACCTACCAGTATCATGCTTCCTTCTAGAGGCAGCCTCCATCAGATCATACACGCCTATATGGAAGGACCAATAGTGTCCTTACCCAGTTGCCAAGGGAAAGCATGAACAGAAAAGCAAAAGCCATGTCCCATCTCACCGCTCACTAAGTATCCAATGGCTTTGGATTTGACCTCCTCACTCAGCTGTCCTGTCTTGTTCAGATAGTCCAGAACATAGATGTTGGGTGCAAACAGGACCATGTTCTGCTCCCCACAGCCAAATGGCATCTGGAGGAGCTGGTGCAGGTTCTGCATGGCAGTGCCCATGATGTCACCTGGGGAACAGGACAATATACAATGTAAATTAGCCATTAGACTGAGCACAGCCTGAAATGCAGTATCTCAAAGCAGCATGTGACATTTTATGGGTGCTTCGCTTACCTAGCACTGAGAAATATGCTCTGGCTGAGCCATCCACCACAGTTTCTGGGAGAACCAAGGAGACTTTCTCTGATATTGACTTATCTGGGATGAAAAAACCAAATTGATTTGGTTACAATTCTTGATACAGCTATATGCATGGCAAAAGTTATCTCTTGAGCAGGATTTTTCTGCCTTCAACAAATCCATTCTCATCTGTAATTTTGCTGATGAAGCTTTCCATCCTGCAAATTTTGTGTTGGGCCTTCAATACCCTCACACACAGATTGTCATGGACCACTACATGACAGTATCATCTGGCCTTGACCGACAAATACACTTTCCAGCCTATTTATCTGGCCTCTTCTGCTTTGGTGGGCAGATCTGGCTTACTGCAGAGTCTGCTTTGTGATTTTACACCTGTTGAATAAAAGGCATTAGCAATAACCTTATTAAATCCCAAATATTCTCTTCCTTCAGGGACCTGGCCAGCCTTAGTTCCTAAGAGATAAACTTCTGACTCTGTAATTGTAGACACTATTACATCCTCAGCACTCCTCCTCTAGGAAAAACTGGTTTCACTGATGGTTGGACATGCATCTAGTTTGTTCAATTCTTTCACATTCCTACACCTTTCTCCTCAGAGTGGAACACTCACAAACCTTTCCTTCTCTCTTTGTCTTTAGTCTCTACCACACCAAAGAAAGCCTTAGAAATCAAATGGCTCTTACCAGATGCACAGAGCACAGAGTTGTATGTAGTTTCCACTTCAGTCCCTTCCGGCTTGGGGAAAAGGACAAGAAGAAAAAGTAAAAAATGAGAAACAACAGCAACAACAACAACAACAACAAAGAAAAGGAAGACATATCAAAAGGGAAACTAAAAGGGACGTTTTGGAAATTGCTTACAAACTTTTTTCCTCTGTGTGCTAAACTGAGGATAATTGAGGACTATAACATACTGGCTAATTACAAGCATGAAATGTAGTACATCTTCTTTCCTTTCTTATTATTGAGAGAGGCCCTGCAGCTTCAGAGGTTATGATGCAGATAGCAAACAAGGTGCTACTACCAACAGTGCTAACAGTGCCACAGGACCCTGTCTTCCAAGGTGCTACCCACCACAGCCCAGTCTAGCTTTAGTGATGGCTGAGAGCCCTGGGACACTGGTGGGGTATATATGCAAGAGATTTTACAAGTAGTAACTAGCGCAATCCAATGCACTCACACATCTTCCAACAAAAATTTAAATACATGGCATAGTCAACTGGCACTTTTATCCTGCTCTTTCAAAAACTCCCAGCCTAGTTTCTGAAGTCAGAAAAGAACCCCTCTTTTCTGTTGAGATAGGTGAAAAGATTTTGCCAAAACCTCAGGAATCAAATGTTGACTAGAAAACGTTTTTTGTCAGAATTTATTTTAGGGAGATCCCTGCATCAATTTTAAACCTCAAAATAGGAGAGTTCCCATTGCTTCATTACTAAGTTCCAACTTTTGCCAGTTGAAAATTTTTTCCACCATGTAAACAATGGCATTATTGTCTTTATCTTCTCACACAGTTAAAATCATTATCTCTCATTCTTCAGTATGAAAAGACAGAAAAGTATTAAAAGAGTAGCAAAAAAAAAGACAGAAAAAAATCATTTTGGATAAACTCTGACAGAACTAAGTATTTCTCTAAGAGCAGGCACCTTCTTTGTTTCAGTACATTGTTCTGATATGCAACTAAATGAGAAACCCATTGTTTGTTTGGTTTTTTTTTTTTTTTTTTGTTTTGTTTTGTTTTGTTTTTTTTTTTGAACATCTCAACAGGAAATTAAAACATACACTGTAATTATTTGAAAGATTTTCCTTTCCAGATGAGAAATTCCTAGGTAAAAAAACATCCTGTTTCCCAAAGAGCTCTCAGAGAGGCTTGGTTCCTGAAGGGGCAAAAGGATGCCCCAGGGCCTTTGGCACACTCTGTTCTCTCTCTCTGGAATGCACTGCCTGCTGTAGGGAATATTGTCATCCATATGTTCGTGACAATGCAGCTTCACCCCAAGCATGTTACACTGTATCTACCCCTGCTAATGAATTGTTCAGCTTGGATGCTAATCTCTGATGGCATCCAGGCAGGGCTTGCTTTAGATTAATTACCACATTACAAAAACAGGATAAGATGAGCAGTCTCTCAGACACCCTGACAGGAGTATCTTTAATCCTCGTTCAGTAATTTTCATTCCCCTGTCATCTGGCAGAAAAGGCTTTACAGTGCTGATCTTCTAGTATCTTCCAAGAAAAAAAATAAACAGCCTTTTTTCTGAAGGCATATATGAAATTAGGAAATTTTCGTGAAATATTAAACAGTTATTCATGTATTATACATACAAATCTATTTGTAAGTTATTAAAAAAAAAAAAGGTGCCTAGCAGATAGGATTGTTTTTCCATCACTACATTCAGATTAGCAAAATATTTTCTGAAGTTACATGAGTTCTAGCTCTTCCTTACTGAAAACTGGAATGTCTGCAACATAAGGAAGAGTTATTATTATATGTATTTCATTATACAACAAGCTAGTATTCTTTGTTTGCTAATAGCATCACAGAGAATCTTATACTGTGGATTAATTTTATGACTGGCAATTTATCGTGTGAAAAGCTGTGCTTTTATCATTGCAAAACACTGCTTAAGAAATGAAAGTGTACAAAAGAATGAAAAATAAAAGGTTAGTTACACTGTTTTGAACATTCTTAAAAGGGTAATAAAACCAATTCAAAACGGTGATGGTAGTTTTGTTTAGGAATATCTGTAGATTGTGGTGGCTGTTCCATATTTCAGAGTACTAGCCATGTGCTGGAGGACAAGCATAAGGTTTCTGGCTAGTGTTCCATTTACAACCTATCCCTGTGATTTATTACAGGTAAAACCAAGGAGTTCTCATTTATCTCTGATATGATGTGTCTCAGAAAAACCTGTCAGTATTGCCTGCCTTATCATTTCTGTCTCACTGTGTAATGTAAAACCCTGCTTGTACTCTGAGATGGCAACATTATGAATTATGGGCTCTATTGGCCTGTGTTAGATTTATCAACGTTTCTTTTTCAAAAGCTTGCAGAATAGCAGTCCTACAAGGCATTATTGCTGCTCTCATGGCTAACACAGAAAACCTTTATCATACACCATTGCTGTTGCTATTGCTACTTTCCTGTGCCACCAAAATTAGCAGCCCACATACCTCCACCAGCAGCTGCCTCATGACCGTGTCCTTCCACCCTTTCTCAGGGGTCTCCACAACCACATTCCCACAGGGTGGCTGGTTCTTTAGGGCCTCAGTGCTCACCGAGAACTCCACCTGCCCTGGAGGCAAGAGGGGTCAGTCAGCCCTGCCAGGCAGAGCCAGAGAAATATGGGTTTGGGTTTGTGCTGGGCACTCTCTGGTGCATTACGGACAAGCTTTTTCAAGAGGAAAACTAAATTTGAGACAGTGTTTTATCTTGATCCACCCGCAGCCTTCCAGGCCACCTCCTTCGTGATGACCATCCAAGCAGCAAAAAGAGTAGTGATGGGACAGGTCTCCTAAATCAAATGGTTCTGAGAGGCTTCAGAGAAAGCAAGCTTTGATTAAAAAATTTCACACCCAGTCACATTAAGCCAAGACAGTCTTAGCTTCATATCTGGAATGTCTGAGTGCTTTGCATGCATTAAGGGAATTTGTGATTTCTGTTTAAACGCTAGGAAAGCAATGGCCTGAAACACTTATATGGTTTGTTCAGGAACTGGAAACACTACACCCAGTGTAGTGTCTCGGCCTCAGGGTTGAACTTGTCCCTTCTGACATAGGGATGATCCTTCCAAGCAGGTTTGGAGTCACCCAGCTCCTCACACCATGATGTCATACGCAAATATCTGACCTCAGTATCTTCTTGTTGTCCAGCCTCTTACCTAGAGATCTTGGTGTTACTGCCCAAGCCATGGTTGTCCTTTCATTCACACAGATGCAGTAGGATTCCTCCTGTTTCTCTACTGGTACAGCCAGGAAATGAGTAGATTCAGCCAGAGACACACTGACCTGCAGGTTGTACAGAGAGGTGTCATGAAGTTTGGACTTGTAGAGAAGCTGGAGTTATTGGAGACAATGCAGTATATGGAAATGGATAGCGAAGCTGTTTATACTGTGGGAATGAGAACCTTATGGATATTGCAGAGCAAGAACTGCCTGATAAAGGGGAAAATGACTGAGATGTATAAAACTGTAAGAGATAGGGGAGATAAGTGTAATGAACTGGATCTTTGGAAGGGAAATAAATTCTGGGAAAATAAATAGCACAGACCAGTTGTGCCATGAATTAAAGATCCCCCTTATAATTAGTTAGGTGAAGAGATAAAACACTAGCAGTGAGAAAGCTAGTAAGGGAACAAGAACAACGAAAAGTGGAATAAGGAACCTAAAAACAGCAAACAAAACAGGAAAGGCAGGGAAATAAATGAGACTTCATTGGAAGGACTGGATCAGAGCCCCTCCTTGTCTCAGCTTCATTCCTTTAAGAATAAAAATCTGTATTTATGAAAAACTGAGCAAAGGTGGTTGAAATTTCATACTAATCACTTTCCACATTCCTCTTGTCTTTTTAATTGGTGAAAAAAAGCAGATAAGAATAGTGAAGCTATATAGCTCTGCTTAATGTCTTAGGGACAGATGCAACGAATCACAGGAAGTCTGCGTATTCCAGCAAATCTGCTGTGATATTTAGTGAGATGAGACTAAAGGCTGAGCACAGGTATCCACCCTGGTAAATCTGCAGTTTCCCAGTGGGTATGCAATGATGCTCTGGTCTGTGAATAACCCAAGTCTCATATTTCTACAGGACAATGACATAAATTTGTAATGGCAAGGCTGGGGATCTCAGCAGCAGAGCTTTTGGGTCTGAATCTAATGCATCTTTCAAAATGTTGGCAGGAAAACACTCCCTTTTCATTGAATACCAGAAGGATTCCTACATATGTACACCTACATGAAATTATAGTTAGAGATCAGTCACCTGGCTTGGGAAACCATGCTCTAAGTGACCCACTGTAGTCTTCCATAAGCTGTTAGACTGAGCAGAGTTGTGAATGTCCCTTACCCTGATGCAGGCAGTCAGATAGTTGAAAACAGTGGCTTTCAGGGTGAAGGACTCCCCATGCACTACAGAGTAGGGTATGGTGAGCTCGACAAAGAAGGGCTGGAAGGCCTTGAGGGACACTGTTGGGGACAGGCCAAAGCCTGTGTCTGCTGATGTGCAGAACGCATTGGCCTTCCACTCGGTGATGGTGTCAGGGATGGTCACATCTAGGTCAGCATTTCCCTCAGAGCTGGTGAAGGACGGAGAACAAGACTTCAGTTATATTCTGGTGATCATCTTTGTTCTTCTCAGCCTACTAAACAACATCTGCTGACAGCAAACTCCTGACCAGTTGCGTTATGGGCACTGGCTTTTGTATGTTCCCCCAAAGCATCCTACACTTAGTGACCTTAAAAAAATCCCTCTGTCTACTAGAAATACACCTCTCACTGAAATATCAATAATTCCATCAAGGCTTTAACCTATGCCAAAGTTTTGGCCTAGTGACCACGCTCTACATTCCCTTACACACTTACTTCACTGTAACTATGTCCCAGATCCATGTCTCAGGGAAGTACTTCCGGACAGTCTCCATAGTATTGCCATTAATCATACCTTCTGCCATGTCGTATTCCAAATCTTCAATCAGATTCATTGCAGTGACTAGGGAATTTTTCAATGACAAGGAGAAAGGAAAAGATGTGTCAAACTCCAATCTAATTCAGAAAGACACTTTCTTTCCAAGTAGTGGCTATTTTTAGGTAAAATTTTAAAATTGAAAGAACAGCTTTGAAATCTTGGCTACTGGAAACAAATTCATTGCTTTATTGTCATCTCAGTTTTAATTTTACCTAATGTTATCGCTCTTCTTACAGAGATTGGATGGAGTTGAGCACTCTTCTCCCACTGCTAGCAAACACAACAGTGCCAAAACAACCATGTACGATGATGATATTGAGGGTATATTTCTATTGCAATACAGAATCAAACATGAAACTTACTGTCTCTAGATATTAACAAGGCAGGTGGTTTAATAATGTGGTTGAAGAATTGATTTATACATGACCAGAAACAGAAGCCCCACTTAGCCCTTCATCTAGGATTTTTTTTAGATGAATATGGGTCTTTACATATCCGGTTGTTAGCAAATAAACAGAAGATGCTTTCTCATAGTGTTGCGTACTGTTGTGCCTTATTGAAAGGTTTTTCCGTCAGGCTTAGAAGATTTTACATTTTCCCAAAGCAGACAGCTGTCTTGAGCCATACTCTCCAGCCCCTTATAGTCATGTGAGTGGGAGAGCTGGAAACAGAACCAAATTTCTCAGCCACCAGTGATAAAATATTGACCACTTGTCTCGGCCTACTTTTGCTATAGATGTTCCTCTAGCTATTGCTAGAACATGGCCTGGAAGTAGATACTCCTTTTTTTAGGTTTCCCTAACTGGCCTCAGGTCTGATGGAGGAAAAAAAGCCACTACTTTGTGTTGAAAGACTCCTTTAGTGCCTACAAGATCCCTGCAGTAGGGGCTGGCATGGGAGTCACCAAGCACACACAGTTCTAGCCAGACACATCTGTCGAGCTGGGAAGGTGCAGGTAGAGGTGGATCAGTTTCATATTTCAGGACTGAGTTCAGAAGGGATTGATCCTGAATTATGTCAGCATATCTGAACAGAATGAGATCTGCCTGGTGTAACTAATAATCAAAGGTGTAAAGGAAAGGAAAAAAACAGGGTGGTAAATTTTAGGAAGTTGTTTGGGAGGTGAAATCAAAAAGGTACTAGAACCAGTGTAACTCCTTTCCATCATGTGTCCTGGGTAATGCTGGCAGACTTCAGGCTTATGGATCTTGCTGCTAGTGAAGACTTTTAAGCCCAATTCCTAGTAAACAAAGAACAAAAAATATGCTAAAAAAATGGTTTGAAAATAAACTTTGTTTAGTATGTCAAGAATAGATGCACTTAAATTTGGTATAGATCAGAATAACAAAGGCTTGTATATAAATTCCAGATAGACAGGCTCAACCCAAATGCTGAGGCTCTATCATGTTATGCTCATACTTAGGCTAAATCCTGGCATGATCAGATGGAAAACTAAGGCCATAGGTGTACCTTGGGCACAGCTGCCTGGGTGAAAATGACATGTGAAACAAGTTGGATTGAGGGGACCCACAAACTCTTGTGCAGGACACTTTAGATGGATAGGTGGATTTGTGGGTTATCAAAGTAACTGACACTTTATGAAAGACCTATATAAACCAGAGAGAGAAAACATGAATGAATGAGGAAGAGTTTCTAATATTATGGTACTAGAAGTAATTTCTCAGGACTGTCTCCTTACTCAAGCCCGTCTGTAGGTATCTACTAGCAATGAGGAGATCTTTCAAAGTTTAAATGGTTCAGAGAAACACTCAAGTACCAGTGATGGGCTAAGTAGATCAGGGTTGGTTATTTTCTTGCATACAAAACTTAGTAAGTTTACAGCAAATGAGCTTTTTTTTTTTCCCATTAAAAAGGCCTTCAGGACAGGTGAGAAGAGGAGAGGAGATTGAATTCCTAAAAGGAACAACAAGAAAAACGAAAGGCTGGTGCTTACTTTGAGAATGTCATAGGCATCACCTTCACCATCAGGAGAAATAGGTACATAGACAAATCCATTTAATACCATATTGTCAAGTGACACACAAGGGTTTACATTGTCTTCTTCCAGGTAGTAGTCCTTGAAGTTATAACCCCGGATTTCTTTCAGTGGAAGAAGATCATACACCTAGGTAAATGCAAAAAAATGGGAAAATGTGGAAGGTCAGCACTTATAGGGACAGACACTACCTAAGAGCTCACTGATAATTGCCAGCTTCTAAAAAACAAGTGCAGTGAATGCACCTATAAAATTACATAGCCCCATGTCTATAGGTGTTTGGTTGGTTTTTGTACTTGCTCATTACCAGAGGTAGCCGAGACTTACAGAGCTGGGAGAGAGCTCATTTTCAGGCTTCATAAGGAGAACACTCTTGTCCACAGCACGGAGAGCACACAGGGATCTTGGAGTGGTACGGAGTTTTAGGTGTGTGTTGGAGGCAGGAAGACCTTCTTTGGGTACAAAATTCAGTCTCACCTGCAAATCCAAAAGGAAGTTCAAGCAGCCACTTTTCCAGATACTGAGCTCCACTAGTGCTTTGCAATTATTCTAATATTTACTCAGCCTTGACCAATGTAATTAATGATAAAGAGTGATTATCTTTTTTATTCTGTCTTGCCCCACTTTTTATAATTATAGCTTTGTAACTTATTCTGATCACCAATCATCAGCCAATATTTGGTTAGATCATTGTGAATTCTGCCTCTGTTCTGGAACTTATAACTGAACTACTGGTCACAGGACAAACATGGGTTGCATAAACTGTGACATATACTCACTTTATTGGGGAGGCAACTTTCAACCTGGAAATCTGCTGAACTGGCGATGACTTCCCCACTAGGTGAAGTGGTATAAACAAGCATCCGTGCCAGGGGAGCAATTGCTGCCTCAACAGAGAGGGTCAACTGAAATGTTCCATAAGCTAACAGAGAGAAAGAAAGGCTAATCAACATACAAGTCCCAGTATAAGCATCTGCCTTCCCTAGATAAAAAAGTCACAGTCACTCCCCAGATAAAAAAGTCAAGTTCACTCATGTTGAGCATTTTCAGTTAGCAGGGGCAGAAATACTGATATATGTCTGAAGTTTATAGCTGCTGCTGAAGACACCTGCAATCAAAGAGTGATCATGGACAGCCAAATGAGATGAGTTTGGATAGCTTCTGGATTCTTCCCGGTTAACATCTGGCATAACTTCTAGATGTTCCCAAACACTTTTTTCCCTCAAGCTCCAAGATCTACCAAAAATAGATGAGGGGGGAAAAAATGATAACAGACTGTTGCAAAGTGAGGCAGCAGTCAATGTTTCAGAGTGGCTGAAAGAATAACTGGTAAAGTTACTGCTAAGCAAACATTTAGCTGGAACACCAATCTCTTGCTCCAAGCAGAGTAGAAAATGCCCCTCTGTGTTGTAAAACTCTTTCTATTAGGCCTGAGCTTTATGTCACCCTCTGGACAAGGTGGCATAACATCTCTTGATATTAACTGGGGTGTTGCCTAGTCACTGTTACTAGTGAGGATGCAGAACTTTGTACAAACATACAGCACCCAAGATCTTTTACTTCCATATGCTGTTTATATCCACTGCAAAATATCTCTGAGTCTTATTGTCAAAAGACATTTAAAGTTGCGTAACAGCCAATCTGAGGTACTGAAATGTCTAACCCTTGGACATTTATATGAATAAAATTAAGTGTATTGGCTAGAATGTAGGTATATGTGTGTTTGCATGTCTACAAGGCAGGAGAAATACCAAAAAAATGAAGGAAAGAGAGAGAAAGAAGAGGAGACATACTCTTTTTTCTGTTCATTGTACATTTGAGTCTCACAACACTGGTAAGCATCCACAGTTGGAACAGAGCAGAGTGGTCATCAGAAAGGGCTGGTTTTTGGAAATGTCCAAAACATTATGCTTATTTTTGTTGCATTTTCTAACATTTTCTCATTAAAAAAATAATAGTGTCTGATAGAATTCAGTGAAAAAAAAATTAACCCAAGCCACTTCATCTAAAAAGGTCTGATTTTGAAAATTCAAAAATTAAATGTAATGTTTGAATTAAATGTTAAATTAAATGTCTAAGTTGAAATAATTTATCTATGTCCACCCTGCTCCCAAATTATCATCAGAAATACTAAAAATGCACAGTTCTGCTCACCATCTCCAGGATTCACAGTCAGATCATGGGTGTCTGCTAATACAATTCCTCCCTTGGCCATCACCTGTGTGACAGAGAAACCTTCCTGTAAAAGTTGCTACTGATGTAGAAAGTAAGGAAAAGGAATGTTCACTCGGTTATCTGTAAGTTATGAGTATAAGTAGCATTGCCAACAGTGAGCAATACCAAGAAGGTATTAAGCATGTGCCAGACTAGAATTTACTGGGTCTTTGGAGACAGAAATATTTTCTCCTAAGAGGAGCAGTATTTCCTCTTTGATCAGAGCTGTATTTCCTTTTGTATATATTATATGTACAGATCAGGTTTGAATGCATTTTTCCTCTGACCCCACATCAGTTTAGGGGTCATATGCACATTTTTAACAATTTGGAACAGACTGAGGGTCAAAAATTCTTCTAATTCCACTCTCAGATGCATTGTAAAACAGTCTGAAGAAAAATTTAATCAGGAATAGTTTCATAACTCCACTGAGTTTAGACAGAAGAGCAGAGGCTGCAAATAAGAGCTTGAATAAAGTACCTGAACTGAGGCAGTAAGCAACAGCCTGATACCTGTAATTTCTTCATTTCTAGAAAAAGATTCCTTTTTCACAGCCAAAAATGCCTTTTATTCAATTACTTTCCATGTCGAATATAGATTCCATAACACCATATTTGAATTTCACAGTGTGAGATCCACACCTATAAAAATGGAAGTTCTCTCACCGTTTGTTTACCTGCTGTATGTACATACTTAAGACCAGATTTCCCAGGCTATCAGGCTAAACAGGTATCCTGTCCTTCAATTAACTGTTAGCAGTCTTGAAAATAAACACATAGGCATCTCTAGCACAGGTAGGTTTCTATTCTCTTTTTTGAATATCAGCCAAAGTTCCCTGATGTACTGTACAATCCATCAGAACAGAATTGTCTGTTGCAATGATTTCTTCTGGTTCTCCGAAGCTACTCTCATCACTTTTGCTCATGTCATTAATTAGGATAACTAGAAAAACAAATTTAGAGAGAAACAAATTCTCTTTAAATATTCACCTGATTCTGCCAGTTCTCCAAAGCAAAACTGACATATCATAGTTTGGTCACAGTTCAATCAGTCTCTCTTCTCTGACCTCCAAATTGAACAAATTCATAGTTCTCAATGCCAGCATGCTATAGTCTGTTCCAATTACGGGAGTATCCCAAACTTTCCATAACTGCTTGATGTTCAGACTAAGCTCTAAGTTTACTGGGCTTTTCTGGTAGTGTAGTTAGAGGTGTTGCTTTAGTTTCATCAGTCAGATGACTACCAAAGGACAAAATGGAGTAGAAGATACCTTTCCTCCTCATCTTTTACATTCTTGTTGTAGGGTGTTGGTTTCTGAGCAGTGAGCATAGGTGAACTAGAATTTGGAATGGAGGAAAGTGGGAGTGGTGTATCATGAAATGAGTCTTGGGTAGCTGTGCCCAAGACAGTGCTCTCTTCATCAGTGTTTTGTCTCTCTTCTGTTCTTAGTAAAACACATACACCCTACCCATGTCTGCACACAGAAGACAGAGAAATGAGAAATACTGTGGAAATGTTTTTAGATTGCACTGCTGCAGGCCACACTTCCCATTTCCAACCCTCTCTGGCCATAGCAGTGCTGTGGTTGCTTATCATGGAACATAGCTAGAGATGACACAGTACTTTCTGTGGCCTTAGATCAAAGTAACCACAATTACTTCTTACCAAGCAGTGAATGGCAATTTTCTTCTGCTCCCCTATGGCCTCTTGTGTGAAGATATAGTGCACCTGGACCTCTGTGAGGGAGCCACAAGTTAATGTCTCATGCTTTGGCTCAATTTTGATGAAGCTCTTACTGGGAGAGTAAAACCGACTTATTCTACGCATGGCATGCTCATATGATGGTGTGATCCAGCTGCTGTCATAACAGTTCAGTTCAGGTTTATGATCTGCCTGAGAAAGAAGAATAAAGAGTTCATAGTTAAATAAAACCAGGTAACAAGTCACATAAAAGTCCACAGAAAGACTCTGGATATGTTCTGTAGTTCCCGTTCTTAGAAGATGATGAGGAACATCCACAGAAGACACAGAGAGGGGAGGTGACCTGCCAAGAAACTTGCCTTATTTTTCAATTGGCAGAAAGACTGATAACCCATGGATAGTTATTTCCCCTGCTGACGAGACAGACAGAGGCTTACCCCTGTCTCTGCCACTCACTCGGATTTCCAGGGAGGCTTGTGTGAAGGTGGTAGTGTCTATGGAAAACCAGGATTGTCCTTGCTCATCTGTTGTGTAATTCCCTTTGTATCTGTCTCCTTCCACAGAAATCATGATGGTTTCATTGGAAATTGGAGCATCAGTGCCATCGACCAGCTTCACCTAATGAAGCAATTACAAACTTCAGCCCAGCAACAGATGACAATTTCCAAGTAATAAAGCCTCTTCTCTCTTTTCCTCCCTGCCAGGCAGGATATTTCTTGACAGAGAAGAACAAAAGAAAAGACTGTAGAAATGTGTGAGCTGTCTAAGAGGACAACGGATAAAATTCTCAGCAAGACAACCTGATTGGCCCATGAAAATTATTTATCAGGACTCAGTAGTTTTAATTCCCCTGGCCAGCCTCATTTGGGAGCTCCACTACATATCCATCTGCCTCTTGGTTCAGGAACACTAAGTTCCAGCTTGTGCCTTGTCCTAGAGTGCACTGGAGGTAGACCTATACTTAGCTCTTTCTCCTGTTGCTCCCATATGGAATTCCCTGGTTCGGCCCAGCCTTGACTCATCACCTCACATTGTCAGGTGGTCACTAGACCACCTGTTGGTGGAACCAGTTACTGTCACCACTCCTGCTCTGCTCAGTTTGGTTGAGTAGTGTGGGACTGAGCTCTTGCTGATGAGGTTACTACGCCTGCCTGTGTTGTGGTCAAACTTTGCATTTGGATAACGTTCCCTTGTGAAATAATCCATGCTTCTTGCTTCCTGTCAGAACAGTGGGCATTCTCTTCTGTACTGGACTGACTGCCAGGAGTGCCAGGGTCACGTGGCTCTTAAAGTGCCCTGACTATCAGTAGTTAATCTGCCTGTGCAAAGGTAGAGGGAAGTGGGCCATGTAACCTGCACACACTGCTACCCCATTTCATGGGATTACACACTTGTGTGTTTGCTATGCCATTCATTGTCCATGGGCTCAGAAGTTCCTTACCTTCCCAAAGAGTGGAATCCCTGGTCTGTACTGAGAGTCCAGTATGTCAAAGCTTATTTTGCTCATGGTGGATGTGATACCACAGGAGCCTGTTCCAGTCATCTCTATTCCTGAGACAGCACAGTAAAGAGGCATTATTAATGAATGCTAGTCATGTTGGCCCACCTTTCTTGACTTTGCCAGGCCCTCCTGTTATGGCCTGCTACCACTTTGACATCTCCATGTGATACATACCTGTGCCATCTTCTGTGAACTTGCCTTGTACTTCAATGCTCATCTCATATCCCCTACGTTGGAGCTGAAATACCTTGGTCCTCACAACACTAGAGACACACCCACGAGCATCTGCCTAAGCAAGGGATTGGAGAGAAAATCGAAATTCTGTGAACTAAGTTGGTGCCACGAGGAACTGCAATAGAGATGCCAAACCCAACACACTTAAATTCTGCCTGTGAAATCCCAGACTTACATTCAAGGGTTGTCTCCAAGACCAGAACTTGTGTTCACGCTGTTTCCTAGTGTTTCATCCTTACATTTTCTCTGCTTTGTGAGGCCAGTGAACACAGTTCTCTAAGGCACACACTGGTTTCCTTGTTAACTCCTACCTGCCTGAGTTCCACTTTATTTCCTGTTTCTTTCACTGTCTTCACTCCTTCCCTTGTTGCCCTTTTTCCTGTATTTGACCTATATACAATACCCCCTCATCTTCTTTGTTCCTTGGTCTCTATACCAGCTTGTTTTGTCCCTGTCTTTGCTTGTCATTCCCTGACAGTCCCTCTCACAGTTACAAAATTCTCTCACAGACTCTTTTCTCAATTTTTGAAACAACAGCAGGGCCACCATGGCTGGTAACATGAGATCTGTCACCAGTTTTATGGGATCAGGATTTCAACTGTGGGGTTTTCACCATCAGTTTGTTTCCAGTTCAAAGAGCCCTCTCCTAAGAATGTCTTCTTCTGAGATTCTCTGCTCTTCCCTGGAAAGAGTGTGATCTCTGATGTCCTAATATCTCCCAACAGTCATGGATTTGTTCTCCATTAAGACAACACTGTCCTTTAACCACAAGAAAAATCACAACATTTTAGTCTTGGGACTCACCTGCTTAGTGAATTCTTCACACACAGATTCTGCTTCTTTTCCATAACAACTTGAAGCAGAATGGGAAAATTTCCGACACACTTGGACATTCACCAAACCAGGAACAGGTTTCCCATAGGTGTACCTATAATCATAACATGTTAAACAATGTATCAGATGATGAGACAATCAGTCATAGTCACACTTGGATGCACCTCCTTAAAGATCTCTGTGGATGGTTTTCTAATACTTCTTCTTGAAGGCTGACTAATCTGACATTTTAATGATTCTGGTGATTGTATTTCCATTATTTCCATAGTGAGTTTCTTCCATCATCCGTGGAAGAAACATCCATCCTGTTCTATGTGAGAGATCTCTGCAGAAAAAGATCAACTTTAGAAAATTATCTCAGCCAGGAGTATCCTCATATTACAAACTGCTGAGGATTCAGTGAAGAAATGAAAAGGCAACCAGGAGCTCAGCAGGAGCAATTAATGAGTTAAAAATGAGAACACTGAGTTTGCATGAGCAGTGTAAATGCTGTCTGATCTGATATCTCTGAGTATTTGAGGGTTCAGGATTGGCAGAGAAGCTCCAACTGAAGAAATGTAAAGACAAAAAGAGAAAATGTGTACTAAACTGGGAAGTGAAAGCTGCAGATTGATTTGACATCATCTTTTAAGGAACACAGAGAAGACCCTTCACTTTGACTGTT
Source organism: Acropternis orthonyx (assembly GCA_035583155.1). Lineage (NCBI taxonomy): Eukaryota > Metazoa > Chordata > Aves > Passeriformes > Rhinocryptidae > Acropternis > Acropternis orthonyx. Next base: position 30,022,389 of record JAWWEU010000001.1, read on the forward strand.
CAGACCAAGTAGCAGGCTCAGGATTGACAGAGTGAAATAAACCTGCACTAGACGGCTGGGAGAAAAGTATAAAAAGGCTTCACCAGCTCTTCTTTTGGTCCTCAGCAGAAAGGAGGAGTGAACGATAAACAAGACAGATTTACTGGAGTTCTGTGACTCACAGACCACAGACAGACACTGGAAGCTCGTTGTCCTTAATAGTGATCATCTTGGGCAGCTTCACCAGGACCTCAAACTTGGGCAGCACTAGATGGGAGAGAGAAATTCTTATGTGAGATGAGTGAATGAGAGCTGTGTACTACACAGCAACCCAAACATAGAGCCAGGATCATCTAAATATGAACCCCTCTGTGGTCTTCAGCACAGGTCTCCTACCTCTTCCCTAGGTTTTCTCAGCCTTCACCACTCTTTGGATTTAAAGTGAATTAAGGAAGTTTGTAGCCCTTACCTTCCCAGCACACACTTATGTGATCCCATTGGCACCAGACAGCTGTGCAGATCCCTTACAGATGCCCATTCAGAAGAGCACACTGGCCTTGTACGTTGTGTTCACAACTCATAATTTGCAACTAGGACTTGGAGCAGCACATTCACCACCTTTGCAATTTACCACATTGATATGGCTTGAATTCTCTTCCTGACTCTTACTATTCTGGAGGTCCAAAGTTGCTCTTAGGCTCACTGATATGTGCCATGGGATACTGTCCTGCATGCCCAGAGAGCTCTAGTGAATCTGGCCACAGACTCTCAGAGCTGTATTTTCAAGTGGAAAAGTCAGCAATAAAGACCAATATAAAGGGGCACAAGTAAAAGACGTATTTTACTCCTGAGCATTAAATTGCATGCGTCTTATCATATTGCATCCTGCAACCCTAAGCCTCCAACTACTCATGCCCAGGACTGGACTGAAGCATGAAGTGTCCTGCTTCCAGAGGGTGCAATCTGAGTTTTTTTTCACAGGGCAAGGTAAAAACCAGAGGGTGGTTGCACATCTAGACCCAGGAACTGGAAAGCAACCCTGAGTTATACAGTTTAGATATAAATTTGCCTCTGAGATGGGAGGCAAGGCTCAGCATTTCCCCCCAGAGCACATTTCTTCAAAAGACTGTCAGAGAAATAGTAACAGGAGAGATTATTAGAAATGAAACTCAAGAACAAATGAAAGAAAAATTAGCTTAGTGTGAGGCTAACAAAGGGACATACTTCTTTGATCCTGAGGGGCATTCAGAATGATCTCTGTGGGAGGAGGAACAGCCCATCTGTCACGGTGGCAGATCAAAGCCTATAACCCTGTTTGTGGTCAAATTATTCATCATGCCTGACTTTGAATCAAATAAGCCAGGCCCATGGACTTCAACAACAATCTTCTTTGGGTTGCATCCTGCATACTCCAGAAACAGCAGGTTCTGGTCAATGTCCTGGGTCATTCAGGCTCCATGTAGAGCCAGTGGGGAGTCTGGGAGTGCCAAGCACTGGCCAATCAGCCGTCTCAAATGTACACAGTCTACCCAGAATACACGTCTACAAACACCTGAGAAGTTTTATTATGGAACTGGGGGTTAGAAGGCTCCCTTCTGGAGCATATTTCTCCTTAGTCTCTACGACCAGTCTATTTGTGTCCACTTGTAACACTTGTGAAGTGTTCCTCATCACAAGTCTTCTATCCAACATGTTTTCTAGACTTTTGCAGAAACAAGGAAGAGGAAAAAGAGAGAGGACTATTAGTGGAGTAACAGAACTCAGGCAGATGATGAGAGAGACAAAAAAGGTCCACCAAAATATTGTAATCTCTTACTTTGCAACTAGTGCTACTTGCAACAAGCTGCTGGACTTAACTAAAACAAAGTCAGCTGAAACTCATGCCACAAGCCAGGAAGTTCAGTACTCCCAAGAGCACTGTGAGCAAACACAAGCTCAGGCAGGTTGCAGAGATGCCGTAAGGGAAGCAACAACTTCTGATACTCAGCACCTTCCAGCTCAGCCCCTGTGTACCCCATTGCCTGTATATTCAGTCCATCCCTTCTCTGTGCTGTTCCCGGGAAATTCCAAACTGAGGGGTCACAATAAAAGGCATTGCTGTCAACCCCATTGCAGCCTGTATCTCCTCTCCTTACCATATTCCTCCACACTGAAGAAGTGTTCCACATGGGATGAGAAGCTCTTCTGCACGACGATTTTGTAGGAGCCCTGGATGGGGTCTGAGGTGAGGGGGAAGGAGAGCTGTGTAAGGCCCATCTTTAGTTCCACTCCTTGCCACTGGTACACACGGTTCCTCTGGGGATCCTGCAGGTGAGGGCAAAATCATCACAAGACAGTACAGGAGACTCCCAGGGACAGAGCAGTGCAGTGCCCAGTTTATACATCCCAGATGGGAAACTCCTCTGTGTAATTATCCAATAATCTATGAGGATCTGTAAGCACTTACCTGTCAGTTCTGCATAATTAGCATGAAAGAAAGCTTTTTAACCCTGGAGATCCTGTGCTGTCTCCCCCTTAGATCTACCTGCATATTTATGAATGATGTGGCCAAAAAGCTATGAAAGACAGACTGGCAAGGTAAACAAGACAAAGCGATTGATGTCAGAAGTAAGTGGAGCACAGGGAAGGAAAGTTCTAGATGTTCCCTTCTAGAAGGGAAGTTTCAGCTTCCTTGACTGGTTATACAGCCTGCAAAAAGGTTTTTTTTCCCCACCTGGAATGAAGACTGTTTGAAGCACGAGTACAAAATCTGCTGAGGAATCAGATATCTGATGTATCTGTGGCACTGAGAAATGTACATGTGTAAGAGTCCAAGCCTACTGGTGGGATGGAGTAGTAGGGACATGAACAGAGGAAAATATACCCCACATATGGACATCCAGCTGAGAGTTCTCTCTTGTATCTCCCTGCTCCTATTGCTGGAGCTGAAGTCTCACCACTACTACAGCTGTCTAATGCTCATTATGAACTATCAATAATTAATTCACTTAGCCCCAAATTTCTTGTAGAAATCACTGAATCAGCACAGTGGAGCTACATAGTTTGATGCACCCTTTCCAGGCTGCTCAATAGTTTGGTTAATGTTTACAGTCTTTCATTCTCTGCCCACTCTTTGCATTGTACCTTATCTGTCACCAAAAGTTTATTTACTCTAGATAAGTATGTGACCCAAGGTATGTGACTACGTGCATTTACTTCACTGAGATTTTATCTCAGGGCTTAGGGAAAATGAGGATATGAATGGCATCTCCCAGCTGAAGGTCCCCAGTCGGGGCAGAAGAAGAGGCTGTCTTCCCAAGAAGCACCCTGGGAGGACAGCACAGTCAGTGCCCATTTCAACCCTGCTGGAAAGCTCACTCCTTATTGTGAGTGACACCACTGAGGAATTCAAGAAAATGTTTACAGCTGAGCTGTTGCTGTTCCTGTGATGTATCTATAGGGAAGGCCTGAAAGCCAGTTTGCTTGTTTTTCCTCAGAAAGGCTTTTTTAGTTCTAAATGACGTAAACGATAGGTCAGGATAATCATTCAGACATAGTAGGCTCATACTAACTTCTGCCTTTGTGGCTGACCAAGATAAATTAGTGACATTAAAGGTGTGGATTGAGGGACATTCATTTCCTTAGCAGTGCTAATTTTTAGACTGTCCCCTTTCTTCACTCCTGCTGCCCTTTCCTTTGGTGCAGACCGAATTTCATACAGTCATGTGGTGATCTGCACTGACAGATCTGATCTGGCAAAAAGAAAAAAAACCAAAAACTCTAGAGTAAAGTAGTGAATTTGCTGCCAGATGAGTCTCCCACTCTACAAGAGTGCCTAGTAGGCATCTGTGAAATCCAAACAAAGGGCAGTGCTGAAATGAGAAGAAGCACTGAGGGAGGGAGAGGTGGGCATGAAGGACATGACCTACCTAAGTTGGCTTAAACAGCATGGACAAACATGATGCTTCACAGGCTAGAGCTGAAAACACAGATGGCCTTCCTAGTATTTAAAATTAAAGCTTTTCATGATATTGACAGAAAAAATGTAGTGAAATTATTCAGCTTTTTAGGCTCTAGACAGAATTGATACAGAATGGAGACAGCAACCCCATGCAGCAAGGAACAATGACAGGACTCATTACATAGGACTCATTAATCATGCAAACAAACTCAAAAATTGTGCACATTAATTTCAGGGTCAGTCACTGGGTCCTTCTCATCAGTTGCCAACAAGAAGATATTCCAGAGAAGAATTATAAATTTTGGGTTCTCAGCTGGAAAAGCGAGTACTTGAATAATTGACAGAAACATCCTTCCTGTTGGCTTTTGCCTACCACTGAAATTCAACCATTAAAAAAAAAAAAAAAACCAAAACAAAAAACAGACCAAAGGGGCATGCTTGAGAAGATAGAGTATGTCTACTTGCCTATTTTTGTTTCTTTATTTTTTCTCGCTTATTTAACACAGTTCTTTAATTTCAACTACATTTGGCAGATAGAAAAATCTTAGTTCTGACTGGAAAGAGGAATAAGCCATTCTGATACAACCTCTAGGCAAGTAGAATTCTGTTCACAACATGCCTTGCATTGATTAGCTATTTTGTTCCTATAGCACATTCGGCAAAGAACCATTGTTGGAACTTATTTTGATGTTCAGCCACTCAGCCTTCTTTTACACAAAGGTAAAAGTTCATGCACCCATGTTTTTTCCCTTTCACCTCAGCCTGAAAACACCACTGCTGGAGAAAAGTACCCCTGTGCCTGCACATTCTTCTGAAATAATGATGTAGTTATCCACTTACCTGAACATAGACAAATGGAAACTGTGGGGAAAGAGCAAAGGAAAATGAGTGTCAGACATATTAGTCACATATGGATGGAGGTAATTTCCAGATTTGGACTGAAGGGCAGAAGAATGACCTTCTAAGAAGTCCTCTGTGTTTTTCGCTTTCTGTACTTGCTCTGTTTCCTTGGTTCTTGATGGTTAAGAGAATATTTCCTATAATATTTTAGAGTCCTGACTTTTTGTCTTACCACAGTATGAAAACATGATGAAGTGAGAATTTTCAAAGAACTTGTTTGCATGAGGAACTGATTGTCAAATAAGCTAAAAGGTGGACTCACGCCCCTAACCAGTTCCTTAAAACCAAGTCCTTGTCATGCTGCTCTCTGTCTCTAAGCATGTGGTTGAAGCCACTGCCAGAAACAACTGCACACCTGTCACTTCCAATGGAAACTTGTCCCAACCCTATTTTCAGTAATGAGATCCCTGCCCACATGCTTAGCCACATACAGTCCTTTGCAAATCTGGTTTTAAACACCTGCATGCTTTTGAAAAAGGGGACATGCTTTCAGTCAATAGAGAACAGGTGGAGTGTGTCCCAGGAACAGGAAATGGGTGAACGATGGTGTGAGAGAGGATCACATGCTTTAAAGGGTGTCTTCAGTGGTTCTGGACAATGACAATAATGGTGTTAATTGGGAATTAAACCTCCTGGTTAACGACAAGGAATTAAGGCTCTACCTTCTCATTCAGCGGGTAGAAGTCTTTGTCCAGAGAGACGATCCGAAACATAACTGAAGGGTGTAATGGAAAAGAAGGAAATTCCACTGTTAAATTTTTAGCCATTACTAGAAATATCAGTGTTCCAATAACTTATAACTCAGATTCAATTCACAGATCAACAGGCTCTGAATTGAGATCTCTAAGTAACGGAAGCAATTACTTCAGGCTCTTTCTCTTTCAGATGGTGAGGGGCAGATAAATTTAGAAGGATAATCAGGTCTTGGCTGAATTGAATTGTCCCTTGGGAGTGCCTGTCCTGCTTTGTTGATTCAGGTTCAGCCAAGGGAGACTATGCTTTGAAGTCATCCCAGTTTTGTGCCACTAGTTGAGTAGAATGAATGTGAGCCTGTCTACATCTGGCTGAGATGCTGTGCCTGGAGGATGAAAAACAGGAATGATGAAGGTACCACATGCCCTAGATCTCAGCTGATGGAAATTAGATTTACTGAGAGCTTTAGCTCCCCCCATGGAGAAATCTGAAAACTTTAATAAAAGTTTGGTGCCTTTGGGGAATTAAGTCCTTAAGATTTTTTGCTGTCATAGTCAACACCAACCCAGTTCCCTGTACCTGTCTGTCCGGGCTTGTAGATGGGTTTGTCCGTCTGGATAAAGACCAGACTCTCAGAATTCTTGACCAGCACTGACTTGCGGCTCTTGAACTGCAGCGTGTCACCCTTCACCGTCACAGTGAGAAATGCCACCGATGTGCTATTGGATTTTGGAAGCTAGAGGAAAATGAAGAGGAAAACTGCTTTACAGATTTACCCCATTGCACCAAGATTTTGAAGGATGGAGTATGAGCTGGGTCAGAAAGTTTCCCAAAAGGACAAAAAAGACTCATTGCATGTAGCAAGAGAAAAATATGATTCCCTTGCTTTATACACTTTTGTTACAGAAATAGCAAATCTGATCTTATTCCATTGTATTGGTGATTTATCAAAATGAAAATTAACCCAAATTCATTAATTAAGGGGTGGAACCTGTTGCTTACACTAGTCACCAACCAGCCTTCTGCAGTATAAATTTGTGAATAAGCTCCAGGAGACAAATGACCTCATGGACCTCACCATCTTTAACTATTCCCCACTTTCCACAGTTTTCATTCCACTTCCAAGGCTTATATGGATCAAACAAAAATGGAGTACATTCTGTCAGAGTACCAAAAGACTTCTCTAAGTCAAGCATGCACAGAAATACCATGTTTCTGGACTGTTTGCATCTACTGCATCATGTCAATAAACACAAGAGATCATCCCACAAGGGTGAGATACTCACAGAGAAGGGGATGCAGGTGAACATGTCTTTCTCTGACACCACATCATCAATCAAGCTCCTGTTCTCCCCTTGATACTCAAGTGTGGCACTCAGAGTCACAGTCTCATTCAGGTGGGTCAGCTGAACACAGACTTTATTGGGAGACTCCGTGTGTATCAGAAAGGGCAGTAGCACCAAATACTGCCTAGGAAGAGAGGAAAGCAAGAAAGATCAGAAATGTGAAACAATTTTACGACAACACTATTAAGTGAAAGGAAATTAACAAATCAGCATGCCAAATCCATTACTATCCCTGTGAACCGCAGTGCATATAACATGAGCATTCATCTTTATTTTGGTTTTATCCATATTAAACGGCCTAACTAATTAGCCTAAAAGCAGGAAAGTGCTTGCAGTAGAAGGAACAATTTCTATGCTAATAGAGACTGCTTTACAAAGGATGTTTTGTTTGGCTTCACAGCAGGGAGTAAGGACGGTTTGAAAGGTTCCAGGCTGTTAATTGAATTTTGTATATTCCACAATCTCCTACTGAGACTCAGAAGCATTAGCCAAAAACAGCGGAAAAAACCCTCACCCACTTTTGTGGCTGCTCCAGTCTTTGCCTATCCAGGTTTCCAAATCCTTCACATGCTGAGCAAAGATGTGAGTGCTTAGAGTTTGGGACCTTATTAAGATGAACACACAAAGGATTTCAGAGTGTAGTGTTTTATTGCAACTCAAGTGTACTTGCACTTTCAAAGAGCTTTTGATAAAAGTCCCTCACAAAAGACCCTCAAACTCAGCTGTCATTCAATAAAAGGGATCATTTTACTAATAACTTGAATTGTGAATTCTGACCTGGATTAACTGGTTAAAAGATAGGACACACAGGAACCAATAAAAATCTCTGGAGTTTGCGTTGGGTTCCCTGTTCTTCAGTACACTTCTAAATAATCTGGAAAGTACAATTTTCTGATAATTGTCCAGGATAAGAAAATACCTAAAACTGACTTACATACATGTGGAAAAGTTTTGTTATATGGTGGGACTGAGTAGCAAAAATGGCAAATGAACTGTTCATGAATGGAAAATAATTCCACCAAGTGGGCTATTACCACTCAGAATTGAGCACCGTTGATCATTCTTGGAAAATTCTCATTCAGCAATAAGTAACAAATGGACTGTAGGAAAGTGTTCAGAAAGGAATAGAGGACAAAATACAACTCAGTCCATCCAGAGCTATATTATTGCCTGGGCTCTGGGCTTTTTGGGTAGTCCTAAAGCTGCTGTGGAGGCAGTGGGACCCAGGCAATACCTCAGTCTCCTTCACCACCAGGCAACGGGATGAAGTGTGGTGGGGAGCCTGCTGGCAGCTCTGCTCAGCCCATGCTGCTTCAGAAGCAGTGAAAGGAGGGAACTCCAGCCACTCAAGGAGTGACTTACAACTTGTGACTCTCTCCATTCTCCAGTGTTTTCCTTCTTCCACAGCCTTCTTACCAGACCTTCACCCCATGCCTGCTTCTCCTGCTCTCTGTTTCCCGGTCCCCTGTCATTGGCACTGGCAATCTGACAATAATATCCAGTCTACCAAAGGGACAGAGTGACCTAGTTCTTGGGGAATTTGGCCTCATTTCTCTTCCTGTTCATTGTTCTGAAAATCTGGCCAACTTGCAGAATTTCTCCTTAGACCAGCTTCCCTGTCTTTGAAACAAAGATATAAAATATGCTGTTTATAGACTTCTCTTTAGGTGTTTTGGGATGTGTTGGTGAAAAGAGGTAGACGAATTAAAGGCTTTAAGTAACTTGGATCACAAAATCCATGTATAGACATTCCAGACAAAAAGCATCCAGACTTCCAAAAAAACCCTCAGCTTCTTCCCTGCATGCAACAAACTGTTCTGGTAAGAGAGGCAGTGACTCTGACAGAAGCACGCATCTAGGAGACCCTAGAGATAGTGATGAGTTTGTCTATATAGAGAAGGTAATACTGTAGCTAAAGGTGGAATAACGTCTGTTTATTGACACTCAGCTACTCGCTAGAACAAGCCTAATCAAAGAGGCAGTGAATTTCATTAGCTCCATCAGCCCAAGTTCATACCTGTCAATTCCAGTGTCATTATGACCTCGAATTTCTGACCCCACGCAGTATATTCCCAAGCATGAACACTGCATTGTACAACAGCTTACACGCACAGCCATGTACCAGAATAGGAGAACAATACCTTCTGTTGCATTCTTCCAGAACAACACAGAGAAAGAAAAGCAATAGAAGAAAAAGAAGCAAAATAAAAGCATCTCTGTTCAGTACCTTAGAGAACCGTAGAAGTTTTGGTTTCCAAGGACCTACAGATGGCTCAAGCTCAACCTGTCTTCTGGAGCAGCACTATTGCAAAGGACTCCAAAGATGGGGTTTCTACCATCTCTCTGGGTCACTTGTTCCAGTGCTACACTAACTGTTTAAGTTTTTTCTAATGTGTAGTCTGAACCTTAATTGTGTCTCCTGTGCAGCTGGCCACATGTGAAACAGCAACTGTTGTTGCCCAAGGAAGTGATAACCCTACTTGCACAGGGCACAGTAAGCAACTCTTGGTTGGAAGTTTAATTTTTGTCCTCCGTTAAGGGTGGCTTCCCTTCTGTGTTATTCACAGCATCTCATCTACCCTGCAGCACTTAAAACTACTACCCTTATACTACCTAGCAATTCAGTGCTCAGACTCCATTGCCTTCCTGCTGGGCTCCTATCTTCCTTCTGTGGACCCCAATAACACCCTTGTCTCTCCCACTTCTCTCAGCCTTTCCTCCTTCTTCCCTCCCCAAACAGGGCTCAGATCAGGGACAAAGAGCAGCCTACAAGAAAGATGGAGATAGACTCTTTACAAGGGCACATAGTGACAGGACAAGGGAGAATGGCTTCACACTGAAAGTGAGTAGGTTTAGATTAGATACTACAAAAAAATTCTTTACGGTGAGGGTGGTGAGGCACTGGAAGAAGTTGCCCAGAGAAGCTGTGGATGTCCCATCCCTAAAGTGTTCAGGGCCAGGCTGAATGGAGCTCTGAGCAACCTCTTGTAGTAAAAGGTGTCCCTGTCCATGGCAGGAGGGTTGGAACCAGATCATCTTTAAGGTCCTTTCCAACCCAGGCCAGGTTCTATGATTCCATGTTACCCATAGGTATGAAGAGTATGGTTTCATTCCCTTTCCCCCTGATGTTGGACAAGGATAAATGAAGATTACTTAATCTTAATTGGTTAGTTACATCAGGTTTCTATAGGGAGACCAGAGAGCTCTGTCTGACCCCAAAGCAGACTTGGCTGGCTGCTCTGTCCCAGAAGCACCCAAACAGGGCAGATGAATGAGGGGTTGATGGGACACTGTGAGTCAAAGGTCCTTCAGGCTGAGCCAGTCACCACTTCACTTCTGACAGCACAGTAAGTGGCAGCAGTAATGATGCATTTTCTGTTACATCTGCAAGCACTAGGGTGGTGCTTGTGGGCATGAAATCTCTGCAGCAAGCATTACAAGACCTGTGTGCGTGAGAGCTGCACTTTTGTCAGCACAGCAAGAGAAACAGCATGTGACAGCAGCCAGAGTCTGAAGAGGGAGACTGCTCCCATGCAGACTAGAGAATTCAGAGCAACGCTCTCTGCTAGGTGAGACTGGAGCAGGCATGCCGGACTCCAGTCAGCCTCTGCAATCCCAGGTTCCCCCTGTCCTCAGGGCCATCTGCAGTGTGTACTGCTGCTGTGCTGCAGAGGGAGAATGCTGGCACCAGACTCTGTGGCGGAGGAAGAGAATCTAGGTCACAGATCCTCTTTGAGAACAAGTACATCTGATGCTGCCAAGGGAAACAAACTGGCAGGAGAAAGGGGAACAAAACTTGCTTGAAAGCAACAGGAGAATGTGGAGAAGTAACTTAATGATTGAAACAAGGATACTCCAGGAAAGTAAGTACCTGGATTCTGTCATCACGCCCACAAAACCCCAGGCCCCGAGAGATTTTTAGGCAGAAACAGGCAAAGATGTTGTGAGGATCCAGGTCTGGACTATCAGGCAGCTGCAGGGCAGGACTGTGTGCACTGGCAGAGATGAGGGAAGTGGTGGGGAGGAGGGGCTGGAAGGGGGGCACTGGCAGAGGTGGCAGTGGGGAGGGGTCTAGGGCTGGACAACCAGGGGGTTACAGGGTGGGAGTAGGGAGCACTGTGCAGGAAGCTCTGGGTTTGGTTATTAGTGGGATGCAGGGCAGGAATGGAATAAACTGGCAAGCAAGAAGGAAGAAAATGCAAGGAAAAGGGGAGCACTAAGACGTTCCCCCCCCGCCACCTCCGCATGTGCAGCTTACGGTTCTGTGTTGGGAGAGGTATTTCCAGGAAGGAAGAAGAGAAGAAGGAGGAAGATGTTTGGTTTGCTGGGCAGCTTGATCTTCCCCATGGTGCAGACCAGGTCGTGGTGAGTGAAGCAGACACCCAGTCTGGTCCGGTGCTGCTGTTTTCCTGCACCTTATAATTCTCCTCCACTCTCTGCCCAGTCAGCCTCTTTATAACTGCTCTCTGCAAACAGCCCAGGGGCTGGAGGAGATAAAGGCTGGGGGCCAGGGCCCATCCGGAAACAGGGAGAGGCAGTAAGGAGGAGCTGGAACAGAGGGACAGTATTTGGCCAGAGACTCTGCAAGTGGGGGAAGGGTATTTATCTGGGTAATGCTTATGTTAGAAATCTTTGAATGATTCATACCCTGTTTTCCTTATCCCATCAGAAATTTGTAGGGTTGGGGCTGCACACTATGTTCAACACAGGGTTACATTCCCTGTGGGCAGCGTCCAATCACAGCTCTCTGATGTGGGGTGCTCTGATCTTTTAAGCCAAAAACCAGGTTTACAGGTATTCTAAGAACAAAAGGAAATCCACAGACAGAAACATTGCCCACATCATGGTAAGAGAATACTGCCATAGTTTGCTGACACGGTTGCCATGGGTTAGGTAATTAGTCAGGAATATAACCTGAAATGTTGTGGAGCGCTGGTCTAGATATGGAAATATGTTCTGGTTCCACTATGAATATGCATACATATTACACAGTGGTTTTGTGAGACATCCTTGCCTCCCCAGAATGGTGATCATCTTCCATCATTTGGTGTCACCTGGAGCACAGATGTTCCAGGTGGCTCCTCCTTCCTGTTATCAAATTGAGATCTGTGCTGCTCTAGGTCATGTTTGTAATAGAAGTCACTCAGAAATAGAGCTGCTCACTTAACTTGGTCTTCTGCAAACCCCTGGTTGAAGGAGTTTATCTACAAGCTGAATCTAGTAAGAAAAAAAATTTGCTGAATTCCAGCAGGTCACTGAACAGAAATATTCAGTCCAAATTGTGAGCACTTTCTGACCAGTCTAACTAGGTGGGGTGTTAGCCAAGGTCACAGTTTCATTTCCTCACAGTGGAGTGTTTGCACCAGCCCACGAAAAGCTGTTAAAATTGCAGGCATAGGGTTATCAGTATCCCTTCCAGTGCTGCGTAATGAAAGGATTCGCTAACACCTTTTCTGGAGATCCATGATCCCTGTGAAGGTCTCTGTTGTGTACGAATAACCCAGCAGGGAAAATGCAGCAGCACAAACAACCTTGAATGTGTCTTTGTGAAACCACATTAATACCAGAGGTTCTCTCTTTTGCACAGGAGAGCTTATTAGTCCACAACAGCACAGGCAGCCCCATTTGCTCTTTGTCTGAAGTTCAAGCTTTGAAAAAGAGTGAATGTTAAGATTGAATGTTAGCTATAAGAACATGTCTTGACTCTGATGCAGTAGCCAGAAAAAGGCAGGGAAGAGAAGTGCAAAGGAGGAGGAGAAATGTCTATGGATAAGAGGAAGTTTAATAATTATGTTCAAAAATCAGGCACAGACTCTTGTAGAATACAATTTATCACTTTTTATAAACCACAAAAGTTAGGAAAACAGTCAGGAGGCAGCCAGTGTCTGCTGGTGGAAAGTGTTATGTATATGTCATGTGGAGAAGGAATGAACACGTACTCATGCAAACCATAAGATATAGCAGACTATCAGTTAGAGATGGAAATACTGATAAAAAGAAGAGGTTGTGTAACTGCCAAGTAATAAAACCCATAAAAATATTTTCCCATAAATGACCCCTATCATCTGTTGTCTTCCAATTTTTTACTTTAGTAAATAAATGTGCTAAATAGTGGTTCTCAAAGAAATAGTGTCCTGGACATTTGCTGAAAAATGTGACTCATACCAAGGTGTTTGCTGTCATTTAGGATGCTGAAAACTGAAACTGAAAAACAATTTGAATGGACATAATGCAAAGTACACCTTAAGGATGAGTATATAAAAACAAAATTCATAGATCTACAGCACCATCAAACCCAAGGTGATATCTGCTATCATCTCCTTCTATGAACTTACCATTCACAAGGTACAAAATACCTGCTTCTCAGTTCCTCAAGAACTCTTACCAGCTCTCTGCCACCCTAATTCCCACTTTGCACCACAACCACTACCTTATTAGCTCAGGCAGCTGGTGCTTCAGCTGGTTCCTCTCCACAAAGCTCAGAACAAGTGGTCTGAACTTGTACTTAGCTTGAAAGTTTTGGGGTGTTTTTTCAGTCCTCTAAGAGAGATTGTGTGTCTGAAAGGTTGGCTTCTTCTTCCAACAAGGCTACCTGATCTAATAAAATATGTCACTGCTGAAAAAGGCATGCCACACCTTTTCTGTACACAGTGATGGTTTCAATGAACTCGCAGTTAAAATTTTAACCACAAGAAAGATATTTCCTCTTATGATAATACTTCATATGTGTTTGAGGTCACTGTGCACCTGAAAGGTCAAGAGAAAATGTACAAGTCTAATATCTTCAGAGTCTGGTCCCTGTATTAAGCTCGTACAAAACCCAAGTGAATCATTGTATCTTATCTGTTGATGACAAGGAATTTAAATTATGCCATATCACAGTAAATCTAGCCAAAATCCCTAAACCAAATTTCTTATATCCTTCCAAGCACAGTGGATTTCTATACTAAATGATAGCAATTAATTTTGGTTCTTCCTGCTTGAAAAGAAATGATTACACGTATCTACTCTCACTTCTAAAGGTAACACAACTTTTGGTTGTTCTACAGGAGGTTTTTGAAACATGTATTTCCAATGCTAAATTAAAACTATAACATTATTCTGCAATTTCATTTTGTTCCACAGAACACTTGGGAAAATTAGCTTAATTCTAAGTAATTTTCAGAGAGGTTACACTGATATACTGGTAAGTTACATGTGCTGACACACCTGATTTCGCTTACAGGTATTATCCTATTGAAATGGAGCAAGACACCAGGTTAATAAGAAACAGATGCCACGGGAGCACTTCTACTATTCCTGAATGTATCATTATGACTATTTTTTATTTTCTGAAGCATTCAAATTTTCACAATATTTCCTTCATGGTTCCTTTTCATCAGCACTTTAAAATATATTATTTTGAATTGGACTGACTGACACAAAAGATAATAAGTTAATACAGGCCATCATGAATATTAATAAATTCCAGTCACAGCACACTTTATTCTGTAAAGGTTCCTCTAAGCCACACAGTTTTCACTGCATTGCCCAGCAAAGATGACAAAAATTTGATGTGTTCTACACCTGTTTATGACCACTATAGAAAACTTATTTTCCCTTGAAAATAAAGTAAGATATTGAGCTGTGTAATTTTAATCACCTTAATCCAATTCTGGCATAGTTTCCTCTGACTTCTTTCCAGAGTCTATTCTTTAGCTTTGTGGATGACTGCCAATTGTCCAGTAACAGAGTGGTTCACTGGTGACTGCATTTGCAGAAAGAAAAGGTGTCTGTGTGGGGGTGTAAATACTCTCTGTACTATCACAACAGTATTATATGTGAGAATCCTTGCCTGCCACAGAAGTCTTAAGCCATTTTGGAACCACTGCCACCAAAGCTAAACAGTCCCAAGAAAGACACTTGCTTCTTTAATATTGTCTTAGTTTGAAAGAGAAAACTAAGATATCTGGGGGCCAAGAGAGCAAAGGACTCCACTCGATTAACCACACTAAGACTCACTGTAGATTTTAAATTAGGGAATAGGTTTAATTAGATGAATGGCAAAAGGGCAAAGGGGGAAAATAACAGCTCCCAAACCAGTTCTCTCTCTATATATATATACGCACCCACAAACTGGGGACCAATGAAACAACAGAACAAAAGAACATGAAAGAAAAAAGCCTGTTTGGAACGTTCTGTGATACTAGTCATGGACAGTGAGTGGCACTGTTGCGCTGTGGTGCAGCCACGCTGTTCTTTCCCGGGCCGCGTGGGTGAAGCAGGCGGGACCCCGCCTGGTCAGCAGTGGCTCCGATGGACTGGGCTGGTGCGTGCGGGGGCCACGCCTGCTCCGGCAGGAGAACACGGGCGGCTGGCAGTGACGGGCTAGGTGCTGGCATCCGTGCACAGGGAGGGGGAGGGAAATGTCTGACTGCAGCGGCGGGACAGGGACAGGGCTCCACTCCCAGGGCAGGGCATCTCAAACGGCAACCAGGCAGCAAGAAGGAGAGGACTGACCGGCTTGTCTCAATGCCTCCGGATCCACAGGAAAACTGCAGAGAGCCATTCCGATGCAGCGGGGCACCTCCAGAGGCTGCAGACCTTGGCTCCGAACACAGCGCTGACTAAACTGCGTGTGTGTGTGAAACTGATCCAAAACTGAAAGTAAAAACATTCCCCTCCTTCCTCCCTCCCCCGGAAGCTCCCCTCTCCCCACCCCCTCCCCTCCGCTCCAGGTTTCACTCCCAGTCCAGGCGGGTGAGGGAAAGAGAAAATTCTCCAACCTTAAACCCATAACAGCTCTCTTTATGGTAGGTATTTACTTAAAGCATCTTACTATAAAAGGCATAATTTCCTGCAATATGAGCATCTACGTATTTTGCCAAATTCAGTCAGGACTACATATGTGGTTTGATAGCTAAGGCCATTTTAGTAAAGTTTGTACATCCTGTAAAGACTTGCACATGTGATTTACCTGGTGTACTGACTCCCTTTGAAGTCACTGGAACTTCTCATGGTGCACAAAACGAATTCTGCCTTAGTTATTGCTATGTTCAAGCCAAGGGGCTGACTCTGGAATATTCTTGCCCTTATACAAAATGTCTTTCTAATCAATGCAGTATTTTATTTTGCTTAGAAATTCCAAGCTACAAATCTACTTAGACTTGACTTGCCCTCTATGATCAGGCATGCAGCTCTTGTCTCACAGACCTGCTGACCCTTGTCCTTTTGGACTAGACAATGGTTTGCTAAATGCTGGTTCTCACGATATTTCTGTACCAGCCTGCTTTCTTAAAACTAAGCACTAAAGCAAAGTATTAGTTATTTAGGACAGAAGCATTTCAAACTGTTTCACACCGTTCAGCACTTTTCTGCTCAGGTTCAAGTCAGTCATTAGACATCTTTGGAAGTCCTTCCTACATTAATCTACCATCTACCTATCTATCTATCTATCTATCTATCTATCTATCTATCTATCTATCTATCTATCTATCTATCTATCTATCTATCTATCTATAGATATCTATAGATAGATAGATAGACTGTTGTTTATACAACTTCTGGATAATCACAGAATCACAGAATATTCCCAGTTGGAAGGGACCCACAAGGACCATCAAGTCAAACCCTTAATGAATAGCCCATACAGGGGATTGAACCTGTGACCTTGGCATTATTAGCACCAATATTAACCAACAGATTACTCTTGAACTGTTTTTCTTTAGGCCTCTGAGATTTATCCCATAGTGCCTTGCAACGATCTTGATTTCCCATATGTTTTTCTTTTTGTTGTTGATTTGTTGGTTTTGTATTTTGGTTGGTTTTTTCCCCCCTTTGTAGCACTTGTGAGTTTGATGCTTTTGTACTACAGATTTTTAACATCTGTTATTTAACATTGACAAAGGCTTTCAAATTAGGCCAGACTGGATGTCTAGCAGCATCAAAGGACTATACGGAATGCCATCAGTCATTAGAGTTTTTAAGTCTCTGTTACTTTAATTCTGGAGACAGGATTCTTGAAACCTGAAGGTCACCTCTCTGTATTTGCAGTGTGTGTACTGCAATGTCCTTGCCTTCATTTGTCATGTTGCTTTCCAGCTGGCATTGCTTTTCACCCTTTGGCAATACAGGAATACTAAAAATTCTGTTAAAGGGCAGTTGCTAAAGCAATGCTGCCTTCCAACTGTGGCTTTCTGAAGGTGTTGAGAAAACATCTTATTTTTTTAGATAATTTATCTATGTGCATGTCAGAGACACTGAGGAACACATTATCAGGTTAATTTTTAAGGTGTTTCCAGCCACCTTCCCTACTTGCTGCAACCCAGTCTTGGAGTACCTTAAGATCTATTTCAGCAGAACCAGAGATGGTTAAGTATCTTTGAAGATACTTGTGATATTAATGAATTACTTTGTCTTGGCAAGAAATTCTCCTGTAGGGGTGGGATATGTCTCAGCCTAATTTCAGTCGTCTAACAGTGGGGTATCCTATTTCAAATGGTTGTGTAGACTCCATTTGTAGCCACTGCAGTCAGATGCACACATGCATTTTGGAGGCAATTCATTCCATTTTAGATTCTCATTTTGAGGATCAGTTACCCTCTATAGGTTTATTGCTCCTTGCAGTGGCATTAAATCTAGCCTAAGTGACCTGCTTAGATTGGACGCTCAATTTTCCTATGGCTAAAAGTAATTGAAAATAATCCAACTTTAGTTTTGTCACATGTGTAGAACTGAAATAATTTTATTGATAGCCTATTACATACTGATCTGAGGTACAGAGTCAGATTCTATATTTCTCATTTTGTTGCCAAAATCCGATCTGCGTGTCCATAACTAAAATTAAGATTCTTAACTAGTCCCTTCCGGAAGTAACTGAAATCCAGAAACAGTAAGTTACCATCTCTAAATAAGAGAAACAGACATTGTACTGAGGAAAAGTGAGACATGACCCAGTGGGTGTATTGTACGTAAACCTCTGCACAGAGTTATATCCTTGTAGAAATACCTGGAGATACAAACTCATACACACGCAGAGTCATTAACCAGTTCTGCTGATAGTTTTATCTGCTAAATGTATGTGTGCATGGTATGAGTAAATGCAAATGCCTGGACAGTTTAACAAAAAGAAATAAGGGCTGCGAAGCCATTAAACTTTACAGACTAAATATTAGTTCTCCTTTAATCAAAGAATACCATTGATGGTCTTCCAACAGAGTCTAATTAATATTCTGTATTTCACAACATATTACAATCAGTCACAGAACACCTGTAAAGAGTTAGCCTAGGCAGGAATAATTTGCCAGTGCTTTATGAGCATCAAGATTGGTGAATAGTAAGGCATTAAAGCTTTAGGAACACTTAAAGAAGACTGACTATAACCTGTGTACTAATACATGATTTACAATCCAGGCAACTCTACATAATATTTGAAAAATCATGGAAATCAGGTGAAGTCCCAGGTGACTGGGAAAAGGGAAACATTCTTTAAAAAGGGTGAAAAGGAGGATTTCAGGAACTACTGACCTGTCAGCCTCACCTCTGTGCCTGGTAAGGTCATGGAACAGATCCTCCTAGAAGCAATGCTAAGGAGCACGGGGAACAGGGAGGTGATTTGAGACAGCCAGCATGGCTACACCAAGGGCATGTCCTGTCTGACCAACGGAGTGGCCTGCTGTGATGGAGTGACTACATCAGTGGACAAGGGAGGGGCTACTGATGTAATTTACCTGGTCTTCTGCAAGGCTTTTGACATGGCCCTCTACAGCATCCTTTTCTCTAAATTGGTAGGAGTAGGAAGTCTAGATGGATAAGAAAGTGGTTGGATGTTCACATCCAGAGGGTAGTGGTCAATGGCTCAGAGGTCCAGTGGGCATAAGTGATGAGTGGTGTCCCTCAGGAGTCTGTATTGGGACCAGTGTTATTTAATATCTTCATCAATGACATAGATGAAGGGATCGAGTTCTCCCTCAGCAAATTTGCAGATGACATCAAACTGAGTGGTGCAGTCAACACACCTGAAGGAAGGGATGCCTTTCAGAGGGATCCGGACAAGCTCAAAAAATGGGCCCCTGGGAATCCCATGAGGTTTAACAAGGCCAAGAGCATAGTGCTGCATATGGGTTGAGGCAACCCCTAATATCAATACAGGCAGGGGGTGAACAGATTGAGAGCAGTCCTGCTGAGAAGGACTTGGGGGTGCTGGTGGATGAGAAGCTGGACATGTGTGCTTGCAGCACAGAGAGCCAATCATGTCCTGGACTGCATCAAAAGGAGCATGGCCAGCAGGTTGATGGAGATGACTCTGACCCTCTGCTCTGCTCTGTTGAGACCCCACCTGGCTATGCTGGATGGGACTCTGAGTAACTTGGTCTAGTGGAAGGTGTCTCTGCCCATGGCAGAGGGGTTGGAAGTAGGTGGTCTTTAAAGTCCTTCCAACCCAAGCCATTTTATGATGTATGATTCTGTGATCTTAGCATCAATATGCCCTAAGCACTGGGGTAGCTTAGACTTCATTAGGTAGTGAAAACTATAATACAAATATATTTAAGAAAGGGGAAAAACAAGCCATTTTTGAATGGAAAGCTTTTCTTTTGAAATCCTGAACCCACTGTCTTTGTCAGATAGGAGTCATGACTGGTTATGTTATGATTAAGCCTATGCAGTATTTTGGGGAACTTCACCAAAAGCTGATATGACTTTGGCAAACAAGCCTACAAGTGCTACCTGCAGTATTACCATTTCCTACCACCAGGAGCCTGTTGGATCTGTTGTATGGTCAGATATGTCCTAAGGGGCCATTAAAAAGCTTTATGTCACTTAACATGTCCAGAGGCAATGCTGACTGGCTGCTCACATGGCTTTGGTCTGCTGATGAATCTGTAAGTGCCATGAACAGAGACAAACTCTTGCATCTGCAGAGGTACAGCATCAGATACTGTATTTGTCAGCCTTCTACATAAAGTCAGTTACAGCTGATGGCACATTCAGTATGGAGGCTTCAACAGGGAAGCCCCTGGTTCAGACATGAGCCCCAAATCACCTCCAGAAAACAAGATGTCGTGACCTCATCAGGTCCTCCCTGTGAAACTCAGCCCCAGCAGTGTATCCTGTTGAACTCAGTGTAAATCATCTGCTGTTCACAGGCTTAAAAGGAAAGTCTGTGTCCACACAAACCAGTTTGTGAAACTCTATTTGCACAGACCCCTTCCTCCCAAACTGTACCTCTGCAGTGATAACCTACCTGAGGTGTAGGGTTGTTGATATTAATGATGCTGGTGAAATTCCACACAAGGCAGATATATTTAATAAATACCTGAATCACATGCTTTGGATCCTGTTTCTTGAGATATTTCAATACTCATCTAAAGTAGCATAATCTAATTTTAGTGTTATTTTATTATATATATGCATAAATATATATTTACTTATATTTACCATATAGCACACATGTGCACACACATATATGGCTTATATGCACATTATTTATAAATCTAGTTGAAGTGAAAATTCTCACGTTTGAGGAATTCCATTGTTCCAATGCATTGACTTTTATTCTAAATAGAACAGGATTTTAACAAACATCAGTGCAAAAAAAAAAAAAAATAACTTCTTCAATGCCGATATGATGTGCTGTGCTTCTGTATATGATCCATATTCTAATTAATGGAAAGATTTCTAGGGTATCATCACCCAAAATATCTGTTTCATTCATGTGAACTTTATAGAAATACATCATATAACCAGGGATACTGATGCAGTATTTGTTTTTCCTTCTCCCCAACAAAAGTGCATAAAGACTTTGTGTTTTGCTTGTTTGTTTCTTGTGGTTTTTTTCTTTGTTTTTTTTTAAACAAGAACAAACCCACAGTGCAAGTCTGTAAGCCACAATTCCATGTTTTAGCAGAAGACAAGGTATGAAAGAGTAAGTGAGCTTTCAAGGAATCTGCAATTTGTAGGACAGCATAAAAGAGGCAGTGAGAATAATTAGCCTTTTTAAATAATTCCTAGTATCCTTAAGCACATTATGGAAATTTACGGTACACATCAGATGTCTGTCTGCGTCTGCGGGGGAATGTGCATGTATGTGCACGTATGACTAAGTGAGCGAGCAAAAGAGATATTTCCAGCCATCTTTGCATGGCTGTATTTGAACTGAAATGGTGAAGCAATTTTATTGGTGTCAGTCACTCCTTGGGGGAAGTTCACTGAATGCATGTTGTTAGGTATCACACAATTTCCTTGGCTTGTTGCTCCCTCTGCAACACCAGTCCGTGATACATTCTAAAAGATTATAACATTCATCTCTTTAATTCTAGAGGTACTAATGTGGGCTAGTTTTAACTAATCCAAAATATTCTACTCCTCTCATGTTGCCACTGGCTGCTCAGCAATCAAAAAACCTTTTCTGCTCTTTGCCAGACAGTTCTTATTGATGTAATTCCATTATTATATTAATCAGTAACACATACCAGAGAACAATAAGGTGGTGGTCACTTAAGAACTCCTAGCTTTTCACCATAGAAAGCAAAAAAATCATAAAATCATAGAATGGTTTGTGTTGGAAGGGACCTTAAAGATTATCTAGTTCAAACCCACCTGGGCAGGGCAGTACATTGTAGCCAACACCTCTTGAGGCAGATTGAGGGATTCCATGAGTGCTTGTTTTCTCAAGTTTTGACACGTCATCCCATTGCTTATCACTGGTGAGACTAGTTTTGCTCCTTTCCCCCTTCTAAGCTAGTTTAAAGCTCTGTCAACAAGCCCTGCTACGTCCTCTTTTCCCCTTCTGAGATAGGTGCATCCTGTCAGATGTCAGTAGACCAGGTGTTGGGTAGATCATCCCACGGTCAAAGAACCCAAAACTTTTCCGATCACACCAACCTCGGAGCCACTCATTGACCTGGTGGATCTGCCTATTCTTATCAGTGTTATTCCTTGTTATTGGAAAGATCAAAGAAATCACTTTCTGTGCTTCTGATCCCTCTACCAATTTCCCAGGGCCCTGGAATCTCTTTTCATTACCCTCAGACTTCCTCTTTATTATTTCATCTCTGCCAGTTTGAGCAACCAATAGCAGATAGTAATCAGAGGGCCTTACTAGACTGGAGAGTTTTTCATCAATGTCCCTTACCCGAGTCCCTGGGAGACAGCAGACTTCCCTGTGAGTTGGGTCTCATCTGCATATTGGGCCCTCCGTTTCCCTTAGAAGGGAGTCTCCTATTACCACTACCTTTCTTTTCCTGTTAACAGAGGAGGTCTTGATGTGAGGTATAGGAGACCCCATTACCCCAGAAGGATCTGTGCTCACCTCATCAGCTGTCTTTCTTTGTAGTTGCAGAGCCTCACACCTGTTGTAGAAGGTACAAGTCCTACCTGTCAAATTTTGAGAAGGAGGAGGAACCTTCCTGCTGGTATGTGCAGTGATCAGCTTCCAGCCTTCATCTTTAACAGACTTCCAAAGGCTTCTGACTGCTCATGAGGCTGCTGCGTGAAGTTCCCATGGGCCCATTTCTCGAGCTTGTCCAGGTCCCTCTGAATGGCCTCCCATCCTTCAGATGTGGCAACTGCACCACTCATTTTGGTGTCATCTGCAAATTTGCTGAGGGAGAACTCAATCCTTTCATCTACATTATTGATGAAGGTATTAAATAACACTGGTCCCAGTACAGACCCTTAAGGAACACCACTCATCGCTGATGCCCACTGAACCTCTGAGCCATTGACTACTACTCTCTTGATGTGACCATCCAACCACTTTCTTATCCATCTAACCTTCAAATATATCATCAAATCCACCTTTCTCTAATTTAGAGAGAAGGATATTGTGGGGAACCATGTTAAAGGCCTTACAGCCTTACCGTATGAGACTAAGGGACTGACTCCCAATTTGAACTACCACATATCCACAGACATATTGTGCAGATTGTCCAGCATTTTTGGACACCTGGACTTTCAGTAATTACCACACAGGAAGTCAGCTTGACAGAAAAGGATCTGTGAGGTCCTGGAGAATAAGTTGAGCAAGAGCCAGAAATGTGCCCCTGCAGCAATGGAGGCCAGGGACATCCTGGGCTGTGTTAGCTATGTCCTTACCTAGTCAAAGGTGGAGCAAATGACCTTTTGTCTCTATTGTGAAATTCTGTGCCCAGTTTAGGGTTTCCTAATCCTCAAAGTAAGTTCTATGAGTAGTAGCAAGCAGTTAGGGACTGGAGCACATGTCATATGAGGAGAGGCTGGGACAGTTGAGTCTGCTAATACTGGAGAAAACTTTTCAGGGGGATCTAATTACTGTTCACAACTACCCAATAAGAGAGATGACAAAACCAAACTCTTTCAAGAAGTGTGCGGTGTTAGGACAAGAGGCAACAGACACTGTTTGAAACATATGAAAATCTGAAAATTCTTCATATGAAACAAATTTTTTTAATCAAGCACAAGGTTGGTCAAATATAGGAAGAGGCTTCTCAGTGAGTCTATGGAATCTGTCCTTAGAGCTGTTCAAGACTAAACTGGACACAGTCTTGCACAATCTGAGCCGAATAGACCTCCTCTGAGTGGAAGGTGAGTCCAGAGAGCTCTTGAGGTCTTTTCCAGTCTATGTGGTTGTGTAATGGTCTGATTCATTGAGTCCCTTCTTTGCGCAATTCAATGCAATTCCTTGGAAAATGTAACCAACATATGAGACAAGTGGCTACAGAGTGGGAGTTAAGCTATACACTAAATTCTTACAAATGGTGTGGAATGCTGGTCTCCTGTGTCTTATTCTTAACTACTGGGCTCGGATAAAAGAAGGGAACCATCTCCCTCCTTCTGGGATCTGGCTTTTTGCTTCATTTGTTTTTATATGCAGTGACTCTAAATTAAGTGTTCTGTTCTCAGTTGACCTAAACAGTTTTCTCTTCTTTTTTTTTTTTTTTTTTTTTTTTTAATTTTCTCATTTCTTCAAGAAGAAACAAAACCTGTTTAATTTAGCTCAGGCTGAGCCAACGTTTTTTTAAAAAAATGCATTGGTTTGGCAGCTGCATGTGAGTTATTCTCACTGCCCTTAAGAAGGAATAGAAAGTTCAGTGGCTTCCTTCCCAATCTATGGGCCAAGACAGTGGCCAGGAGGGATTGTTTCACAACTTGAGTCTCCAGTCCAGGGGCTGAATTTCATTCCAGTTTATCCTCTGCTTCATGCTCACATTATATCCAATCTTTATAATTTTTTTATAGAGATGAAAACAACCAAAAATATTTAAAACTATTAAAGTACAAATCACCATTGGCAACCTATTTAGCTCTTAAATAGCAATCTCCCTACTTTGATTGCTTTATGCAATAAAACAACAACAAATAGAGAGCAAATAGGACACAATTTCTAAGTGCATTTCAGACTTCTAGTTGTCATTGTTCATAGATTTTGCAAGAACAATCTAGAAGATTCTAAATTAGAAAAATTTCTAGTCTAGAATTTTTTCTGTATGAAATTATAAAAATGTCAGTTCCATCATATAAATACACCAGTATTCAAAGGACAACAACCAAGAGTCTTCTGTCTTCCAATTTGTTTCTATACTAAAAAATATCTCTGTTATATGTGAGCCACTAGGAGAAGGACCTATAACATGGCCCATTTATTATTATTATTATGACTATTAAATGTTTTTAAAAGAAGAATTAGAGGCTGAATTAAAACAGTTGAAAAAGTGTGTTACATGAAATATCTTTGGATGGGAATTGAAGAGTATCTGTTTCCTCTGACCTCAGCTGCCACAGAAGGCAAACAATCCCATACACCATTTCTGGCAGCTCAAGAATATTGATTTTACTTTTTAAAATATGTAGAAAGGATGCATTGAGAACTCCTTTTGGGGAAGATGCCAAATAGATGTATATGAAAGTACATGCCTTGTCTCCTTTCACACAAGTACTGGGCAGGAGTGAACCTTCACTGCTTTCAAATTGATGTTTGAATTTGGTACAATGGGACCTACACTAGCGGTAATGGGGATTAGGGGATTCAATCCTGGCTGGCACTAAAAAAGTCTTATTTGATGTAGTACAAACTGAGGAAGATACAGTGAGCAGAGAGAGTGGCTGAGATGTGAGAACACCATTATGCCCTCACACAGCTTTGCATATTAAGGTATCTTGAGTTATTCTAGACACAAGTGAATCACAGGGATTTTGGGATGGCATCAGCACTGCAAACTGAAGCAAAACTTCTGATGAAGCTGTTTGCAATAGCAATGGAAATGCAATCTGCATATGCTGAAGGAACAGAGTTCACCAACACTTCTACTCTTATGACTAATATCTCCTTAGACAAGTAAACCACTTCTCATCAGTTTTGACAAGCATAGAAAGCAAATAAGAATACTTATCTTCATTTCAAAAGTTTTTGAGGTCTGCATCTGTAAAGAATTTTGTAAGGATGGGTGATTCAGTACATAATACTGTATTTTATTTTTACTCTATTTTTGGCTGCTCTGATAGATTTTGCTATTATGTTTAAGCAATGAGCCAGAGATAACTTTAAAAATAAATAAGCTTGAAAAAAACAACAAACCAACTCAACAAAATGAAAAAAAAACCCAAACATTTTTCTTGTATTTATTAATTTTTTGTTAAGAATATATGCTATTGCAATTTATTCCCTCACTTTCTTCAGGAGAAACTCATCTGGACCTTCCGAAATTATGGAGTTTGAGAACCATTTTGGCTGGAATAAACTTTATGGAATTTTTATTTGTAATGTTGTAAGTTTTCTTTTATTATGTTTCTTCTGAGAATACTGTAATTCTGTGGACCTTCCCTGGGAAACTGCTGGGTACTTTCATGTTCCTGCCACATATCAGATTTGGGAATAAAAGCAACGTGTGGTGTTGTCTCTTTGCATCAATTCACACCACCACAGAGGCCATCAGTAATGTGAAACTTTAACTAATATGAAAGATTTCATTTTTAATTACCAGCATTAAACACATTTTCCTAAATTTTATGTTTATGGGGATTAATTATTTAGCAATTGCATGAAGCTTGAAAATTCATGTAAAATCTGTTTAATCTTTAAAAGTACTGAACACTGTGCCAAGAATTCAATCAGAGGAAGACTAGAAAAGATTTAGCTGGAAAGCACTTTTGTATGTGCCTAACTCTAAGTACCTAAGCCTGTACTCCTGTGCTCGGCCAGACTGGGGTCCTGGCACTCAACACCTTGCTAGATTAAGACTTCAAGAAGGATAGATTACCATTAATCCCTTCCTGTTTGAGGATACCACGTTTCAGCTGCAGCTCTGTCTCACCCGACCAGTTCTGCTAAACAGCTTCATGTCGTGAAGATGCTCAGCTGAACAACAGAAAGTTCACACCTGCTTCTCTTTATGGCCATAATGTACTTTTCTGCTGCCATTCTGGCACAGCACTTCCTGCAGCATCTCTGTCTGTCTTTGCATTTTCTCACTGTCAGGAAGGTGGTAAGCAGGCTTAGCAGGCACTGCAGTGGACTGCAGCCCTGGTGCAGCTCTGGCTGGCTGGAGGAGGCTTGCCTGCCAATCACCTCTTTCTTTAAGCTATGCTACCTTTGTTCAATAGAGGTAATGGGTCCAGTGGGCAAGTAATAGGTCTGGTGGGTCTATTACACATTTTTATTGAAAAGCAAAATAAATAGCCCTGTAAAACTCACACACTGCCCCAGGGCCACAATAATTTATGCACCTTCTTGCACCTTCTTTTTTCTTCTTTTTCTCTTTGCCTTTTCAGAGTTGCTTGAGTGAACTTTTCCAGAATGGCAGCTAAGAGCTTTTGTAAATTCATCACCAGTTGTTTGAATAAGATAGTATTTAAAATACTGCATGTTGTTATGTGAAGAACTGTGGCAGGTCTTTACTATTTGATTATGCACATATGTAATACCAAAGGAGATCACATATTACTCAGCTAAACTTGTTTAATAGAAAGGGCATAAAAATCCAAGTATGTATAGTATCAGGTTTGCTTTCCAGAGAGAATATGTTTTTCCACAAATTAAAGAAACGGTAATTTACCACTCCAACAGGCTGGGGAAAAGGAGAACATTCTTTCCTAAACAGCAACAATTATCCGTTTCGCAGGCAGTAGTAAAAGCAATTCTGCTTTCGTTCCTAGGCCATAGTAAATCTGTACCTGGGACTGATTAGAGAACAACTGGAGAGGTGCTGCTTTTCTTTTCAAGGTCTACCAACAATTTTTTCTTTTTTTTTTAATTTATTTTATTTTTGTTTGTTAGTTTTGTTTATTCTTTCTCAGCACATTTTAATAGTAGAGTTAAGGCTGTCCCACCTTCTTTGTGGTTTTGTCACACTTGTTCTTCATTCGTACAAATACAGGTTTCTTATGAGTGGAGGAAAGAAGAAATCCCAATGTTGTTAGAAAATCAGGATAATGAATCAAAAGACATGGTAAAGGAAATCATCCCGATGGGAATCCCTTGATACTTGCATAAATCTATCCTTTCTGGAGCAGTATTTTTAATTGTGCTTTGTCTGCTCAAAGCTTCATGCAGATGCTGTAGTAGGTTATGAAAATGCTGCACCTTTAAAATCTAAAACCAAGTTTGGAGAAAACCTTAGTGAGGTAAATATAGCTTTGCTCTACCAAACAGAATGACTCGCTGCTCTCTGCGGTTCTGTCTCTTAAACCTATTGTTTTACAAGAACATGGCTGCATTAAGCACCTTTGAAAACCCTTACTTTTGTAGAGAGGAAAAAAATTCTTAACTCCATTAATTAGAGGGTATCACATGCCCAAGACCAAGAGAATATACATATTTTCTAAAACTCTTTGTTGACTTTTATCCTTACTTTTAACAAATTGGATAGTCTCATTACCAGGTGGTTGTTGTACAGGATGAATTTATCTAAAGCAGCTGTTTTCCTTTTTTATTTTACTCATGAGAGCAAAGCAAGAGGGAAACAATAATTTTAAAATAAATAAATAACCCTTCCTAAATTCAACAGAACACTTTAGGCAGAGAACTTGAGACAGATGTTGAGGAAAGGGGAAAACACAGTCTCTTTATGATTGACTCCTTTTCCTCTCACAATATTGTCATTAACACCTAAAAATTGGGAGACAATAATAATTATTTCAGACTGTGAAACAGTGAATAAAACTTTATAGAAAAGCTCCTGCTAAGATTAGTTCTCAGCAGGAAACTGAGACTGCCATGTGAACAATGCCATGGTATAACATGGATGAGTAAAAAAGCAGTGAGGAATCTAAACAGGTACCCAGCACATGGGAAATAAAGAGATAATCCTGAGACTGTATCAGGTTAAGTTGTTTTGTGTGCTGTAGTTGGCCTCTGCTCATGCAGAGAGGATTTGGAACAGGCAGTTAATGGGTGAGAGCAGAAGATTAAGCTATTTAAACAGACAGTGTTGAAAGTTAATTACTAGAGGTTAGTACTTGGTGCTGTAGACAGTCCTGAGGATTTTACTGTCACTGTCCGAGCTCGCTCGGCTGTGGCAAATGGACCTTAGGACTTAAACAGTGGGGCCAGTTCTGTGCACGCTGTGCCTCACCTAAAAAAAAAAAAAAAATCCACTGCGCAGGCTGGAAGGGCCCACCCACGTGGGGAGAGCCCTTCCCCAGATCTTCATCATGAAGTCTGGCCATTATATTATTATTAAACCAGAAGACAACGATTAGCAGAGAAAATAGGAAAGCTTTCTTTATGGTGTTATTTTTATGTGTTCTGTCTTCATATTTAGTGTTCTGGCTGTGAAAGTCACCAAGCTAAGAGTCACAAAGGTTGACATGTTTCTTGTCTGCAGAAGAGTGACAGAGCAACTCGTAGTAAGCAGGCTTCCCTACCAGACTCAGCCTGAAAGGAATGCTCTGAGAGATGCAAAAGGATACAGGTTATTTTCAGCAATCCTAAATTCCAAGACTAAATTCTTTGTAATATTTCTGTTAGGCAACCCCCTTGTTTGAGGCCTTTTTCTGGCTCTTTAAATGATCAGGAACCTCAGAGGCACCTTGCTTTCTCTGTTGGCAAGAAGTACAGTGGACCTTGGCGGAATTCAGGTGACATAAATCCAACCCTATGTTGCTCTGCTCCTTCAGCCCAGGGAGCCTTGGTGGAGACAGTGGTGCAAAGTAGGCATTTGTCTGCTAGGAACTGGATTGGACTGTCATTGCATTAATGTGTGAGCACAGCACAAACAACCTGATTACTTATTGTGATTCTTTACAGATCAGATTTCCTTCTGTATGGAATAATGACTGTGCACCGCTATTTAGGAACAGGAGAAAAGTTAAAGCAATAGCAGAGCTATAGGCAGGCAGAAGGAAGTCCCCTAAGAACAGAGGAGTGGACTGGAAATTTTCAGGTCTAATGTCTGGATTTAATTTAATTTTTATGCTGTTGTTAGAGACAGCCTGGAGTTTCTCTAAAGAATAAGTGAAGATACTGTCCTTTTACATTCCCAGGAGTGTAATCTTAAAAAATGTCTTCACTGTTTTTCCAGTGGCTACAGCCTCCCATCACATTGAGTTACCCTGTATAGTGAGGACACGTAGGGGGGATTCAACCCTCTGGCTCCAAGTGAAATTGGTACTGGTTGTCTCTCACCTTCCACTCTTAAAAACACTTGACAATTTGACATTCTCACTGCTAAGTGGAACTGACAGAGGCTCATCAACAATAGGACATTGTTATCAGCCCTGGCAGAAATCATACCAAGAGCCTTATATGAAGTGATGACCTACATTTACTTCCAGCAGGATGAATGCAATTGGGTGTCAAGTGTTCCCAGTGTATAACTAAGGAACAGTGAGGAAGTTACTTAAAGAACTTGTGTTCTTCCTGCTTCCATCTAAGTCTTCTTGGAAGTAGATTGCAAATTGTTTAAGCCTTGAAATACCACAGAATAAATGTCTCATTATTACACTGTAGTTTGATATGGCTCAGAAAAAAAACCCTAATATGCTCCAATGATTATTTTCAGATGTTGGCCTTTATCAGACTCAAGATGCTGGGCAAAAGATGAAGGTAGATTACTAGTACCACTTTACTTGCCAATAATTTCTTCTTTCTTTTTTTTTTCCCTTCCTTTCCTTCCTTTTTTTCTTCTCCCCTTTTCTCTATTTTTTTTTTAAATCCCGTTATATTAATGACAATAGTTGCACAAGGCACTGACCCTTTACATCTAGGACAGGTATACAAACTTTGCCAGAGTAATGGAAAGCAATCTGTATCTGAAGGCTGTAAAAAGCCAAGCTGAAATGAATCCTGTCAAGTTGCAACTGAATTTTTCTTGCAGAAGAATTCTCCTTCTCCCCTACCACTGCTGCACCCCATTTTAAATAGTCCAGAATCGGCTGTTTAATATCTCAGAGCTCCAGAGTCTGAGACTGTTGGGAATGGAAGGGTTTTATTGATGCCAGCTGAAGGTGCTCTCATCAGGTGAATGGAGGTGCGTTGACAGCCCTTGGCTGTGTGAATGAGAGACATTCAAGTCCCTCATTGAACAGTCGCTACTTTGGTCAAATCCAAGGTCACTACCTTGGAGAAAAGTGTATGAAGAAATTAATGGAAGAATTTCTAAAGGGTTAGGTTTCCATCTCTGTCATCTGATTTTGTGATACTCAATAAATAAAAAGATAGATTAAATATTTTCCACTCACTGCTCTGTTGCTGTGCAGACCTGCTGACAAAAATGACTAAAAAAACCTGACTGAAAGTGGGGCCCACTCGACTTGAAAAGAATCATTATTGCAGTGCATAAAATGAATTGCTGTAAAATCCTTAATTTATCTAGGGAAGGATTTTCGTTTTTCTCTTTCCTAGTGGGAGGTTTTGGTGCTTTTAAGTCTTACTTTACTATGCATTTCTAAAATAAAGGTAGATTATTTGAGAGGACATCTCAATAACAGGAAAATAAGAATCAAAAAGACTCTTTAGAGGAAGAAGCCGTCCACTCTTCAATTTTTTTTTTCTCTGAACATGGAAAGAGCAGCAAAGGCTATGGGTAGGAAAGAAGGGAGGAGGCCTCCATATTTGTCTTTTCCACAGATGTAAGTCTCATAAGGAGTCCACCAAGCTGGGATTCTCTAGTGGCCAAATCTCAGTCTCCAGAGACTCAGAAATGCAGAGCCAGTAGGTTCTTTTTAATTTCCTTGCCATCCACTGGGAGAAGCTCAAGCTACACAAACCCAAATAAACAGCTGAGTGAGTGCCTAACTGTTACCCACATTATCCTTTATTTTTTCTTGGTTTTTTAGTTGTGTGGTGCTGTAGGAAGCACCTGCATGGGGCTCTGGTCTCTTTCTACCCAGCTGACTTTTTTCAACCATGCACTGGCTTGGGGTCAGCCTTTGCAAGCAGGTGTTTTCCTTCAGAATGGCTTTCTTGTCTGAATCCAAGTGGATCACAAGGGCCGAACTTCACTGCTGGAGGTCACAGGTCAAACACAGCAGCACAGGGTCCCTTGGGTACCACGCTTACCAGGTGTTTAATATTATCAGAGGTTATTTGCTGAAACCGTGATAGAGTGTTCTCAGTGATTCAAAATAAATTTAACGAGAACAGTTTTAAAAGCCCCCACATTAGAGGATGTCTGTTCAATGGACAGAGAGGTTAAAGTTAATTTGATCAGGCATGTGTACTTTCTCCAAGAAGGAACATATGCACTCAGTGGCTTGGCCCCATTTGTTGCAATTTTGGGTCTCATTTCCATTTGCAAGAAAGATAACTACTTGCATATGGAAGCAATAAATAAGTGAAGTCATTAACATTTCTCTAATTTAGGGGAAGGAAAAAAAAAGTCTTAACGAAGTAATATCTTTGCCAGGGCAGACAGAAATGTAAATTGGAGATTGGAAGGAAACCTATTAAAGAAATTGCTATGTTACTAGTCTTTTTTAATCTAATGAATTTATGAATTGCCACTTGTTAGGTCACAGACTTCGTTAATTTCCTATGTGTTTAGTTAAGGAGAGAAAGTAAGGGGCAGGAGGAAGGAGGGGTGAAAGGAAAATGCTCGTGTACAATGAAGCTGAGCAAATATTTTTGTACAATGTGTTAAGGCTATTAGGTTCAAAATTTGTGAATAAAACCCAGCTATATTTAGAAAAACTGAGAAGGATTGGTCTGCATGTCTACTGAACAGGGCAATATAAGTTTCTAAAACTTTTCCTGTGCTCATTTTTTCATTTTCATACGCCCTTGGAAGGTGTAAAGGGTTAAAAGGTCATGACATTTACTGAATAATTTTATTGAAAACAAGAAAAATTTTAAGAAAACAATGTCACCTTATGGTGCCAATTTACTAATCACACATCTGTGGACAACATGAGTTTGTCCAAAGTTACAGCTAATCAGATACCTCTTTAGGCTTTCTTTGGTCCAAAGCATGAAGAGGAATTTTTGTTCTCTCTTTTCCTGTGGATTGCAGAAACTAAAATAGATACTGAACCTTAGATTCTCAAGTGCCTTAATACCCTAAGGTGAGAATTTTTTCTAGCTTTTTTTTCTTCTTTTTTTTTTTTTTTTTTAAAGTCAATTTATTTGGGAGAATGTTACAGAGGAGGATAAACACCAAAAATAATAGAGCAAGAAAAGAAAAATAAAGCCCTGTTATTTTTGTATAGTTATTCAACAATGGTAGGCAAATTAGTGCTCTGTGCAGTGGATGGCTTTTTGCAATCCTGTCCTCTCAAAAGCACAGAAAAGGTAATGAAGTGGTCCTACTTCCATCCATCACTGGAGGCCCTCCCATGGTACCCTGTCCTAATACACAAAGAGTGAATGAATGATGCCAATTCAGTGGCTTTTTGAAGTGTATGACTTAGAGATATCAATGCTAACAACTGCAATTGCTCCCTAAACCTGCAGCAGTATCCCCTCCCAGACAGGCAGCTGAGCGATTAACACACTGAACCTGCCTATATCCACTCTGGGTAGTTGCAATTTCCTTCCACTTGTGGAGGCAACCATGTATTGAAAGCAGTTTCTGAATTGGCCGGATTCTTGGTTGTTAATGAAAAATGTCCAAATAACAATCTGTTGGGGTACCAAGCGGCTACTTTTTCATCTGTGGGACCTATGGGAAATTAACTGTAACAGTATCCCTTCTGAATGGGCCAGCAAATATAGGCTGAAAATGAGTTACACGCATATGTGAGCTTGCACAGGAACATACATGCTCTCGGAAATTCAAACCAAATCTTGATGAATTTTGATAAAATCCCTGCTGCACTTTACTTCAGTGTAAATCTGTGCTTCTGTGTGATGCTTCCAGCTCCACTTCAAGCTCTCAAGGCAAAAAAAAAAACCCAAAAACAAATTACCCAAAAAAGCCAAACCCACCAAAAAGCCCCAGAAGACACCAAAAAGTCAGAAGCCCAGAAAATAACCCCAAAACAAATGTAGGTTTTGTTGCATTTTTGGCATTAAAGGAAACAGAAACTAATAGAAATCTAACTAAAATGTCTGTTCTCAAGAGACCCACTTCTGCATTCTTGAGGGTTCGGGTCATTTGGATAAACTCTGTACAAATACCTGAACTTTTTGGTAGGTCTTCAAACTGAACCTCTGAACCTTCTGAGGTTCACAGGCAGCTTGCCACTTTTGTGTTGCTGCGGAGTTGGACACAGTTTGCTTTCTCAGGCTCTTGATACTGAAAATTTTTACCAAGTTTGTAGAATCCAGTCAGAGAAGTTGTGAGTGTGTCTTTTGGGTTTATTTCACCACTACAAAGGAAAAACTTCTGCTAATGAATTAGTCCTCAAGGAAGGAAATAGAAATTGTTTTGTGGTTCAGATACAAGCCAAGGCCTAAGAAGATCTAACCTCTGTTCCTGGTCCTGCTACTGACTTCCTATGGGATTTAAACAAGCCCCTCTGAACCTCAGTGGTGTGTTTGCTAAAGGGGAATGTCTGTGTTACAACAGAGAACTTGCTATTTGTCAGATAGTATGGAAATGAGCACATCAGAAAGCATAGGAATCTACTAAGTAATTCCAGAAGGATGAGTAGAATACTGTGGTTTTAGTTGGCTAGTCCCAGGTACAATCCAGGAAGGAAATTCTTAGGAAGCCTAATGGACTTCAGTTACTACTTTGTTTGGTGCTCAGCAATATTTAAAACAGCTTGGATTTTAAACCACATGAAAAATATGCCACCCTGCTGTTTCCACAGGCATGAACCAACAGCTCAAGAAACTACATCTAACTCCTGTGCCAGTAATATATTTATTATTTATGTTTTCAATTACATTTCCGTACCAACTTACATGTGTAAAATTGAAAAATTTAAGCACCCCCAAAGAATTACCCATGTTTTCCTTAGAACAGGCACTGTATCTTTGAAACGGACACCATTCCCCTTGACCTAAGTAGCATAATTTCCAGTGAAATTTGTGTGAGTCAGAGTGGAGACCTTTTCCCCTCCTCAAAATGAGCACACTACAGTAAAAGCTTATGAAGCTGTTTAAAGTCAGAGGCTCAGCAGATACTGTAGTGCTTATTGAACAGCTTGGGACTAATGATTTACCACCAGCATTGGAGACAGTATAGTGGCCTAGAAATAAACTAAATATGTTTGTGTTTAAAAGAGAAAGGAACTGAATCTGAGATAAGGAACATTTAGGAGAAATGCCCTGGGCTTTGATAATATTGAAAGTTTTCAGTAACTAAATACTGGAAATTTGACAACCAGCTCACTCATCTAAGAAGACACCATCAAAAGTATCTAAATCTAAAGCCTTAGCTTCAGTGTCTTACATGGTCTTACATCAGATAATTTAAAAGGAAGCTGGGCCAAAGGCACAGTGGAAAATCCTTTGTCGTCTTATATATCATGTCCTGAAAATATTGTTGGAGCTTTATGACAGATATCAGAATATTTTTGGGTTTTCTTCTCATTTGGACTCTAGGATGACTGACCCTTCAACACTGTAATTTCAAAGGTCATATCTGCCTACTGTAAATAAACAACAATTTGATATATTAGTTAGATTTCAAGCACTGAACTCAGCAAAACCCACCATTCACCACCTATCCTCTAAAAATAAAAACTATTGCCTTTACTTAATACAAGAAAACACTTATACCTAAATACATATGACATGCAGATACATTTAAAATATTGCAAAGTTACTTTGTTTTACTGTTGCATTTTTAAATACTTTACGGCACAGTTTAGATCATAAAACATATGAGCATTATCACAACCCCAGTGCTATGCTGTGTGTATTAAGTAACAGGAAAACTGATGACTTTTGTAGTATTTTGTGTGTGTTGGTCATGTTTTTTCCATTTGTTGCCTCTCTAGTACCTTACAAAAGATATGAGTGATACATATCTTTTTTTTTTTTTCCATGTCAATGATCACTAATCTAAAATTGCATTTGAGTGCTGTGATTCATTAACACTGAAAAATAAAATCAGTACAGGAAGCAAAAATTTTCCCAAACTCCTGGAAGATTGATAGTGCCAAAAGATAGGAGAAAGAAGACATTCCTTTTCAAATTTTTCTGGAGTACAAATATATTAACTTTTTTTTTACTTTTTTTTTTGTTTGTTTTACAATTGCTTGTATCTGTACTGCTTACAGAGTTCTAGATGCTTACTATTTGATTTGTTACTTAAGCAAACAGAACAAACAGAAGCCTTGTGCAGTTGCTGTATTCCAAGCACCAGTTAAAGTAGTTTTAAAAGCTGTTAAAATAAATTACAGAGCCTTACTTGCAGATATAAAATACAGTATTTTGGCATTTACTAAAAACAAGAATGTGGAGAGATGGGGAATATCTATTACAAATTTGAGACTGACACTTTCAGCAACCTGTAGCTACCATGAAGAAAGTTGGTCCTATTCTGTTGGGTCTTCATCTTGAAATGACTGTTTCAAAAAGATCAAAAGCAACATCCAAACTACACCTATTAATCACTTGAGGTGAACTGAACAGTTGCTGTTTAATGTGAGGCTTGTTCAAATCCAGTGGTCCAAAAAAAGAACCCTTATGCTTCTTGCTTATACCTCCATCTACTGTGCCTTTTGTCTCTTAGCAGTGGCCTTCATTGGCTCAGTGGACTAAATTTAAGTGCTTATTCCTATTTGTGATGTTCTAATATACACAAGAAATCCACATGACTGGCAGAAGCATCACAGAAACTTTAGCACACCAATGCCCTCTAGAGTTACAGATGGAGGCCAAGTGTGGTCAACTAGGGTATCTCAGGGGATAGTAGAAAGAAAACTCTGTTTAGACAACTGAATCAAAACCACTCTGAAAGTGAAAAGGTCTCCTCAAAGCCCTGTGTACTATCTGCAAGTTATAAGCAGACTTTTTGAATACCATGGGGTATCTTATATGGTGGCCAGCAACATTTGGAAACCCAGATCTTGTCCTCTGGAAATACTTCAAGGATTAACAGTGTTAAATTTATTAAAAATAAAAATAAATTTGTTCTTCTAGTACTCAGCCTAAAGTGGACCTCTCTTTTTCATCAATTGAAAACCTCTCTAGATTTCTTTGCACCTAATCTTTGGTGCCTTGTGCTACCTAAGATGCCTTATAGTAACCAAAATATTGGCATTAGGCTGCCAGAATTGGCACAGGACCCATGGTGACTCATCCATTACAGGTCCATTACTGGAGCAGCAACTGGTGTCTGTATCAGGAAGATTACTCTGTGTGGGTTGACAACAGCCATGTCAAAGGGAGTTGGGTGAGCAATGTATTGAGAACGATTGATTGTATTGACTACAATGTAAGTACAGATACCAGTCTAGGCAAGCCTGAATTTAAATACCTGTTGTTTCAGAAGGATTCCTGCCCCAATTCCCCTCAACTGTCAGGGGCTTCATTCCAGCACAAAGATTTGCTGGCGTTCACAGTGGTGCTAAAGTGTTTCCATAAGGTTCAATCCAGAAAATGCTGGTACTCTGGCCATCAAAAAGGTGTTTTAACTATGGGCTTAGATTTAATTATCTGAAATCACTAGGGTCGTTCAGCAATTTACAGGAATGAACCTGTAACACTGGTTTTGGCTGCTTTCATTATAGGCCAGGCCTATTTCTGATATCACATAAACAAGATGCCAGAACAAAAAAATCTTCTTGTGTCAGCTGAGCTGGTTCAGTGACTTGGGATTTGATTTGAAAAATCGTATTGTCTGACTTCAGTAACTGAAAAAGGAATTTCTAATAGTCTGAGACAAGTCAGTACTAAATTTACCCCAACACAGTAAAAAGCACAACTTAGTTGTTCATCTCTTTGTACACACAACTTCCAGTGCTATTTTCAATGGTAAAAAAGAACTTAAATAGCCTTCTCTGTGCAGACTTTTTTCATTTATTAGTGACTTTCCTCCATAAGGATAGTTGCACAGTATTTATGTATGTTTCCATGGACCCATTTGCTGTCAGTTGATTTCACATTCAGATCATAAATAATAACTCATTTATTAGCTCTAGAGTCTCCTTATTTGCATGGACTACTTGTATTGATATCATTAGCCTTGAACAACCTCAATAGTCCTGCTCATGGTCATGAGCTTTTAAGTTAGAAGCTCAGTTCTTATCAATGTTCATCTGTCAAGTTTTCAGTCAATTCTATTTAGTCTCAAGTAAAAAAAAAAAAACATAACAACAAAACCCCC
Organism: Acropternis orthonyx; assembly: GCA_035583155.1. Lineage (NCBI taxonomy): Eukaryota > Metazoa > Chordata > Aves > Passeriformes > Rhinocryptidae > Acropternis > Acropternis orthonyx. Next base: position 30,059,861 of record JAWWEU010000001.1, read on the forward strand.
CCAACAAATATGACACATTCTTACTGACCATGATTTCTTTTTTGTCACACACTTAGACAAACATTTCCATGGAATTGGTACTTGAGCATTTTACAATGTCTGAAATGCTTCTAAATATGAATTACATATCTGAAAATTATTAATGACATTCTTGGCATTGCATTAATGTTATTTATTATTTATCGTATGTGAGACGGAACTGCCTAGAGGCCTTTGCAAAGGATCAAGGGCCTGTTGAGCTAATCTTTTGCTAGGCATATCAATCCAGATGGATGAGCAAATGCAGGAGCACATGGCAAACAGCAAAACCTGTTTGTCAGTTCAGCACTCCAGCCTGCAAAATACAGCTGTAGCACAGAAACAGTGGCACAGTTCATACTAGCTGGCACCATCAGCTGTCACAGCTGAAAGGACACAGACTGAACAAAATCAGGCTAGTTTTAGATTATTTACTATGAATTGCCTCATCTGTTCTTTGGCCTGAATGATAATGTTTTCTAAAGCAGGCTTTGGAGGCAGGAGTAAGTGTATGGTTCATTTTCACATCTCTGATATAGAATCAGAGTGTGACTGAGGGGCAGAATTAGACTGGGAAATGCAAAAGTCATCCTTTGTACCGTACCTTTAAGCACCATATTACAGACTTTTTAACTCTGGTGAATGAGAAAACCAATACTAGTGCTGCGTTGAGCTAATTTTGGAAAACACAATCACATAATGGGAAAAGTTGACAGGGGCCAGAGGGGGTCATCTGATCCAGCCTCTGTTGAGGTTCCCAACAGGGTCACCCTGGAGTACATTGCACAGAATTGCACCGAGACAGCTCTTTAAAATCTCCCAAGTGGAGTCTCTCTGAAATGTGTGGCATTACAAAAAACTCTTCAGGTCTTTACCACCAGAAATTCCATCCACCTGCCATCAATAATGTGTTTGCAGATATTTCCACTTTCTAACTCTCCTTCTCCATCTTCTCACCTCTGCACTATCAGGAGGAAAAGGAGCTAGTATTTATGACCTACCCAGTGACCAAGAATAGTTGGTGTCAGTGATTTGTTCTGTTGCAGTTCTCTGCCACTACCCTGGGTCACTTGTATGGGCTTTCTTAGCCTTTTTTCCATGTGTATTTTATGGAGGATGATGTTGCTTTCTTGTGGGAACAGGAGGATTCATGAAGTTGTTATTGATATATGGTCTCTGCTTTTCATGTTGTGGTCTCCCACATCACTTTTTAAGCTACCTTTGTTTCATGATGTCAGGAAAACGAAGGGTTGTGAGGCTGGTGATGACAGATAAGAGGAGCTGAAGGGTGACAGCAGGGCTGCTGTGTGAGGCTTGTGCTAACAGCTACAGTCTTTTATTAACCATCACAGTTTCTCCCTTCAGATTGCTCATGCACAAAGGCCTCTAAAAGCAGCCCAGAAAATGCAGCTGAAATCAGGAAATTTCCAAATGGCAACAAGGCCCAATAGCCAAATAAAATAAATGAACTGGCCTAGGAAATCCTTGTAATTTGCCACCCAATAACAATAAACCAACCCTACAACACACTAGAAAGGAAAAAAGAAGTGTTTTAATTATTTACAGTAGTCTTATTGTAGCTAAGTAAACATTGGCCAAGGACTTATAAAGTTAGCCTCAGTAAAGTGGGCTTGTGCAGCAATATATAGCCTGTACACTTGACACAGCAGCTTTTTCAACCTGTTCCATCCTACCATAAATAAAACCCATCTCCCAGCAGAAGATCTGTTAGCGTGGGAGATGGTTTTCCCCTTACTAGTTTCACTGCAGTTATTTTATAACTTGATAAATTCATTATGAATTTTTGCCTTAATGTGAGTAATCATGGAGCTTTAGAGACAGAAAAGGGTGTGCTGGCAGAGAAAAGCCTCCTATGGTGGGGACAAGGTAGCTTCTCTGATTCAAAGTTTTCTCCTAACTCCCTGGTGTCTTCTCCGAGGTGACTGCTTTTACCTTCTGGACACAAATTTGTGTTTCTCCCTCCTCCCAGAAAACCCTTGGATAGCATAACCCGTCCAAGGGACTAGACACATGTGGGTTCTGATGTCTCTGGAGTGCTGTGTGAAAGGCAGAGCAGGGCGCTTTGGCCTCCTGAGCAGGAGGGAGACAACAAGTTCAACTTGCTTTGCCCACAACCCACATATAGTAAACAAGCAACAGAAGGAAACTGGAATTTCCAATGTATGTACTCAATTGTACAAAAAAGAACAAACCAAAACCACAATGCCACAAACTCTCAAACAGGGTATTTATGTGTGGTGGAATTAGTGATATCTGATTTTTTTCTGTGTATTTAAGTGGGAAGGCCCTTGAAACCCCTCAGTATCATGTATGACTTCACTACATTCCTCTTTTATTTCCTGGTCCCTTCTCCTGTCTGCACCCTCCTAAGCTCTGTCCTTCCTCCCCCTGTGCCAGTCCAGCGTCTGTGTTGCTGTGACCATCAGCATCAACCCCACTGTCCTGTGGCAAGAGGCACCACATAACAGATAGTGGTCAAGTTCAAGGCCTTTCCTATAGTGGTGCTATCTCTCCCTCCTCTGCCCAGTACATAGATCTTATAAGACTGTCATGGTTCTACCCCAGCTGGCAGCCAAGCCTCACAGAGCTGCTTGCTCACTCCCCCACCAGCAGGATTTAGGAGAGAACTGGAATAGTAAATTCTATAAAATTCATGGTTGAGATAAAGACAGTTTAACTGGGAAACAAAAAGTCATGCATACAAGCAAAGAAAAATTCAGTGCTTCCCATGGGCAGGCAGGTGTTCAGCCATCTCCAGGAGAGCAGGGCCTCAATGTGCATAACTGCAACTAGGGAAGACAAATGCTATCACTCCAAAAGTCCCCCCTTCCTCTTTCTTCCCCCCTTCTTTATATGTTAAGCATGACGTAATATGACATGGAATATCCCTTTGGTCAGTTGGAGTCACCTGTCCTGGCAGTGTCTCCTGCCAACTTCCCATGCACTCCCAACTCCCTTGCCAGCGTGGCAGTACAAAAAGCAGAAAAGGCCCTGCCTCTGACTAAGCCCTGCTCAGCAATAACAAAAACATCTCTGTATTATCAACCCTGTGTTCGGCAGAAATCCAGAACACAGCTCCATATCAGCCACTGAAGAAAATTAATTCTATCCCAGATAAAACCAGCACAGAGATTTTGCCATTCCTGAAACCTCCACTCTTCTTGAGTTTGGTTGAAGTTGACTACAAGGCACAAAAGGTATTAGACAGGAATCAGCAGACAGAAAGGAATAAAATTTTAGGAATTCAGGCTATAAGTGGAAGGAAGCTCACAAATAAAATGTATATACTCTACTAGTGATTGAGATTACAGTGAAGTACTTTTAGTCAACTAAGTGCTTGTGAAATTCACAGACTGGCCACCAAAACCAGCAGCACCAATTTTCATTTTGACTTTTAAACAAAGTTTGTCCCATCCGTGTTAATAAATTGTTTTTATGATGAAGTCTACAGCCCAAGAAAGTCTAGAAGTTTCAGAGTAGATGGAGAACAAGTACCAGAAAATGGTTGGTCAAAGTCTGATCTTTCCAGTCTGTCTTGGGCAAGAGAAAGTTGTTTCCAAATATTTGGTTTTGGCTTTGGCCAGAGCTGTAGAAAGGAGTAGAAGGTGTTATCGCTGAACAAGCTCCTTGTTATTTTACTGCATAAGGCAGAGGAGTGGCACTAGTTCTGTCTACAAAAAGATTAATCTTCACTTTTCATAAATTAGTATAATTTTCTTTTTGTTAGAAATAGAACTTTGTTCTGACCATGATGATCTTTCTCAAGTCTCTTTTAATAGATTGTTCCTTCTTTGGCATCAAAATCTTCTGCCTTAGCTTTAAGGTTGTTCTTGGACTTCCTGTTCTTTAGTCTTCCACTTGTCCAGTTCTCCTGGTTTCATCTCCTGTGTTTCCTAAATAGCTGCAGGCCTCTTCCAATGACTCTGAGTGCAAGGTGTAAACAAGCACTTATCTGGTTTTCAGTCCAGCTCTCTTTCCCTCACAGACCGTCCTGCAGACCTAGTCGTGGTGTGCTGTCTCCTTGGTTTAAAGTTACAGTCTGCAATATAACAGGGTAACAGCAGCAGTGTGTGTTTCCTCCCTTCTTCCCTTGCTCAACAGTTAAAAAGTTGCAATAACCAAGAAATGACACTTCACTTTGCTGCTCATGGCTTTTGTAGGCAGCATCTGCCCCATTAAGCAGGCAGTTATCACAGGAGACAGGGAATTATGCATTCCAAATCAGGAACTTGGTATTATGTAACAATCTGAAATATATTCAAGTATGGTTTGAATGAAATATAACTGCTGGGCTACAAAACAGATAAGCAGCCAAGGAAAGTAATTACAAATACAGATAGAAAGAAAAAAAAATAATAAAAAAAAGGAGACACTAGGGAAATGTCTTATAATATTTTCTGGTAATCAGTCAGTAGTTTTCTGTCCTTAACATGGGTCAAAAAAAATCCTACAGGTTAAATTCCATTGGGCTTTATGTTATTTTTTAATAAAAAATAATTTAGACAAAGCCCCACAGGAAAAAAAAGTCAACAATGTGGTTATCTTTCAATATATTCAGATGATAATTGTTATTTGGAGCATAGGATATGCCAGATGGTATCACTTCAGCAGTTTATCTACTTTCCAGTAACAGGCTATATATTATACTGATCACAGAGAGGTTTTCTAACAGCCAGTAGAGAGTTTATCATAAACACTTTTAGCTCTTTTAAAGTGTCATTTTCATTGGGTTTATTTAGCACTGCTGTTATTTTGACAATAAAGAGAGGAGCAGTATTTAAAAAAAATATTCATACTGAGGGAATGATTTCAAATAAATCTGTGCAGAAACCATTGACTGTGTTGGAAGAAAATCTAATGTGAAAATGCACTTTTAATCAAATGAATCTTATCTTTGTCCGTGTTTTGACTTAACAAACTGCAGAAAAGGCACAAGATTATTTCAAGGAGAAAATAATCGAATCTATTTCAGTTTGTTAAAAAAAATTAATTTCAATGTATTATATTAATTTTCTTCTGAAATATTGTTTTGTTTGGTTTAATTCCCCAAAGTAGCTTAACAGCAGAAAAGACTTTTCATCCCAACCAAGCTACTTTGTTCAGAGATTTCTTAGTCTGGTAGCAAAACCTGGTTATATGGAAAGGAAGTTTAATAAACAAACAAACAAAAAAAGCATTGCCTTTTTCAATAACTTACTATTTGATGTAATCCATTATTAAACTTAATTAGCCCTGATAATTTGAAAAAGAATTTGTATCTGGTCATCTCACATGACCTTTGGCTGTTAAGATGGATCTCCGTCAGTACTCTGACTCTGCATATCTGTTTACATCCTGCTCCAGAGAGAGGTTGGGAGTTTAGAAGATTTTAGAGAAACACCAAGTTTGGAGGATAGGGATAATATTTAATTCAAGGATATTCTATCTCACTGACGTTCTTTACTGACTGAATTTATTGCTTCGTCTCACTCCTCCTACCTGTGAATCCCAGTCAGAAGCACTGAAACCCACCAAGACAGTCTGGGAGGCAGGAGAACAAATGGATGTTAGAAATTCTGCACTCAGAGACAGACCTTAATTGGGCATGCCAGTGCTTAGCACTGTTACTCTAGGCTGTGCTGTTCATGTGGGTGGCTATGTTGTGGTCAATGCACAAAACCCTAATGAAATTTGGAAAGCCAGTTCTTTCTTCTGGAGAGACAAGACTGTTACCTCTTCCTTTCTATTTCTGTCTTCATCTCGTCTTTTGTATGCACCACTCAGAAAATTCTGTAACCAAAAAAAAAGGTTAAACACTATAAAAATGGTATGTAACTTACCCTATGGATAGATTTTCTTTCCCCTACCTACTTTATAGCAATGCCTGAGGCATATGACAACAGACCCTCTTCTTTTCTAGTGATTTATGAACAGCATTAGACCACTAGCATATTTTTAGTTCATCTCTTCACTCTGTGCTTGTGTCAACTTGTAAAGATTTATTTCTCTTTCATGCTTTTGCCCAATGGGAGTTGAAAAAGCTGGAGATTTAAGTCTTAGCACCAGAATGATGTGAACAGTGTTCTCTGTCCTAACTCCTTCAATTTGTACTATGTGTGAAAAGGAAGGGAAGGGAAGGGAAGGGAAGGGAAGGGAAGGGAAGGGAAGGGAAGGGAAGGGAAGGGAAGGGAAGGGAA
>JAWWEU010000001.1:30066175-30105994 GCA_035583155.1 Acropternis orthonyx
TCCGGATCCACGGGAAAACTGCAGAGAGCCGCTCCGATGCAGCTGGGGCACCTCGGGAGGCTGTAGACCTTGGCTCCAAACACAGCGCCGACCAAACCGCGTGTGTGTGTAAAACCGATCCAAAACCGAAAGTAAAAACGTTCCCTCCCTTCCTCACTCCCCCGGAAGTTCTCCCTTCTGCTCCAGGTTTCGCCCCCGGTCCGGGCAGGTGAGGGAAAGAGAAAATTCTCTAACCTTAAACCCATAACAAATATGTTCCTTTCTGTCTCCTTGAGGACTGTGGCACAGTGCTCAACCCTCAAAGCCAAAGCAATGCAATAAATTGAACTTCAACCTTTGGCTCTGAAGAATAGGCATGTGTTAAAAAACTCAGGAAACATTTATTGCAAACACTGGTATTGTGACTAAGGTGTTCCATGCACTTTCACTTAAGAACCTCTGTTGGAGACCAGCAGCTCCAGGAAAAGACTGTCTTTCCTTAGCACCTACATCCTCTTGATATGGTGACAGGTGAGAAGAGTCACTGTAAAAGCCAAGACTTATATTAACAGCTCTGCTTAACAAAATTGTGCTAGCTGTTCAACTAAAGGCTGAAGAAATACTCCAGGAGGAAAAAAAAAAATCAGTATTTTTATTTTAAAGGAATTCCAAATAATGATATTAGTTTCACCAGCCTGTGTATCTAAAGCAAAGAAACCCAAAGCAATTTATTCCAAATGACAAAAAGGTATGACAAAAAAAAGTACTTGTATAAGTCAATAGAAGTAACCGCAACAACCAAAGACATAAAAAAAGATTTATTATTGTGTGGGAGACAAAATATTTTACAGGCCATAGTGAAGAGAAGGTCCTCTATCAAAAAACATCAGACAATATGAACATTATACAAGCTGCAACAAGCAGAAAGAGGAAGATATGCAATGCAGTGCCATACCATAGAAAAACTTCATCAGCTAAACTTCAAATGAAACTGAAAATGTCAGAATGAATAAAGATGATCCACTTTAGTCACTTGTTGATTACCTTAACCTGGGGGAAGGGCCTGGCAGCAGATGAACTGTTTCCCAGACACAGACAGCTGGGCTGCCAAATAGAACTCATATTTCTGTGGTGTCATATGAAAAAATGAGTAAATTCAGGCACTGCAAAGCCATCAATGAATTACTCCCATTTTGATGCACTATGTAGATTCAATTGCAAATCAGATTGGTAGCTTCATTTTATAAATGGGCCTGTGACTATATTTTGTTTGTTGTAAGGTAACCCATTTGTATGGTAAGCCCTATACAAAGTAGGGTTTATCTTCCTTTCTCAGTTATAACAAACCACTTTTATGTATAGACTTGGTCTTGCCTTAAAAGAAGCCTATATTGTATGTTGCAAAAAAGGTTATAACCAACGTTGTTAACCCCTGGACATGAGAAATCTAGTGTGTGTGTCTGATACTTACAGTGTACACCACACACAGAGTAGGATCAGTTGTTGAAATCCCACTATTAAATCCATTAAAGGCAATTAGTGAAAGATATCTAATTTTAAAATATATAAAGAAGAAACTGTTTGCATGTTCACCGATATTTTTTGGATATTATAGATAAATGAAGATAATCTGTGATGTAGTAACAAATGACAAGCTATTTTCATTTTCACTTTTGTACTACTCCTACTGTTGCCAGCAAAGGGGAGAGAAAAAGCCAAAACATTTACAAATGTGTCTGAGAACAGCACTTGGGACAATTAACTATGCTTTTTTTGAGTCATATGACTGTGCTTCTTAGATAAAACTTTACCATATAAAAAGACATACTAAATGCACACAAAATTTGTGTTTAGTTTTAGCTGTTATGTACTCTTTTTCTCGTCAGATGAGGTACAGGCATCTCATGGAGGTCCTTCTGCTGGCCCTGAGATTGATGCTCAAGCCAGGTTGAATGACATTGGAGCCAGACTTCCCTCAGATGTACAGTGGCAGAAACAGAGGCAGTGGGATAAGCTGCATACCTAGTTGCTGACCCTACCTCCCTAGTTGTTCACCGGGTAGGTTGCAAATGAAGTCAACAAAGAAACAATCAGACAACAAGGCTGAGTTGTTTCCTCAGAGCAATCTGATACATAATCATTTGTTGACTGGCACAATTTTGGTCTTCTTTGATCAGTGGATTGGTTGGCCATTACTCACACCTCGTATTTGACACAGGTGGTGAGAAGAACACCTGAATGTCTATAAAATACAGGATGTCATACAGCTGAGATCTTGCTCTGCCATTGTTTTATAGCTTGGCACTATTACCTGTGTCACTGAAGGGATCACAGAAGATTTGATCCAAAAGACGGAGCAACCAAATTCCCTGGACCAAGGACTCTTTTGTCTAACAAGAGCGCTAGCTAAGCACTTGAGGGGCCAAAGCAAGAGAATGCGCCTACACTGGAGCTCATCTTTCTGGAGGGATCAATTTTTTTTTCACTAGACTTTGCATCCTGCTGCTCACACTGTGGGTAGGACTTATTATCTACAGTAAAAAAAGTTTATGTTCACTTTCTGAGACAAGTATGGTCATTATAAATCTTCTTCTTAACTAGGCCATGACATCAGCCCTTTGCAGATCCTTAAGTGTGAACTCCACATGAGCAGTAAAGCTATTCCCACAGCACAAATAAACTTTACAAGACGTATCTAATACAAAGGGAAGCAAGCTTGACAGAGCATTTAGTCAAAGATATTTTCAAGTGATTATACTCTTTGTTAACTCTTTGTTTTTTTTATAAATAAGAATTGCATTTCAGAATAGCTTTTAATGTGCTTTTAACAGAGCCTTGCATGGACCCACAGGAGATCAAAAGCTGCAGAGCAGGTACAAGAACACTGGCAGACAACCATAGTGAAGTTGGGAATTTCCCATCAGTGTTGCTGACTCAAAGACTTGCAGAACAACTTTAGCTCTTTTAAACTGAGATGTGCAACACCAAGCACAGTAAACCAGTTTCTGTGCCTCTGAGTTGACAGCAGCATCATACCTCATCACAACTCTTAGGCTTGTGTGCCTGATTTTCTCACATATGGGCAACAGAGTTTGCTTAGTCTGTATGTCTTGACAAAACAGTAGTTCTGGCCTTCTGAGGCCTGGAACATTCCCCAAATCTCTGGGATTGAATGATACGACACAGAATTATGAGGTTACAGAGAAAAAAATGACATTCAGTCTGTTGGGTGTCTCTGTCTTACTAGGTCCACAGTTAATATACTTGCTTCAGTTTCAGGTGTGTGGTACAAAACCTAGAGCTGAAACATGACACCAAGGTTCCAGAAATCTTGGAGGTGTTGGAATGTGTTTTAAGAATATTGCTGTTGCCTGTTGGAAGTGGGAGACAGGTAGACATGATCTACGTGTAAAAATGTGGAGGAAGAATATGAGCAGGGGATGTTTGTTAGATCTGACTGCAACCAGCAATTAGCTGTTTGAGTCAAAGGATAAACTCAGGTAATAAACATTACATTTTTGCCATGCAGAGGAAGAGATTACACTGGGAAACGTGCAGTGCATGTTTTAATAGTCAGGTTTGGCCTTCCAGGGAGAGAAGGCTCCAGAAGAATGCTAAAAATGCACCTTGTTTTTTTTTTTCTTTTTTTTTTTTTTTTTTTTTTTTTTTTTTTTTTTTTTTTCCCCAGGACCTTGTTTCTTCCCAGAAAATGATGTTTGGCAGAACAGAATAACATTTGGCCAGACCTGAGGGGATTTTTATGAGTTCCATGGGAGGTGCTGAAGCCTTAACTTAATTGGCCTTAAATCCCTCAGAAAGATACACATCCTGTACCCACATCCACCCAGCCTGCTCTCTTTTCCAACTTTGTTACTGTAACTATTGATTTCTCCTGCTTTAGTCTGGTCTGACGGTCATGTAAATCCAGTTAGCTTCTACCATTTGGGGTGTGTTAGGAAAGCAAAATTCATAGCCATTTTTGCTTTACTCCTACTGCCAGTGAAGTTTTAATTTTGGAACTTTCCATAGAAATCAGCTCTCTACCCAAAGCTATTTCATGCCCCACAAATTCCTTGTCTGTGGAACTTAAGGAAACAGCTTTTTATAACATCAATATCCTGCATATCCTGCGTGATGACTCAAATTGCTTAGTACATTTTTCAAAAGAAATTGATTCGGGAAGAGGGATATTCTGTGTTGACATGATAATTAATTTTCACTGGGGAAGAAAAAAAAAAGCAAGCCCACGCGTGGCTTTGGCCAATCGCCTGGTGAAATGGATCCTTCCAAAACACATGATAGTCTTCGGCATTTGAGCAGTTTGCATCTTTACTTAAATTATTGTCAGGCCCTTGCACGACAGGTTCCGTCACCCCCCGGATCCGTACCCGGTCCATCCCCTCCCTCCCTGGATCCCTGCCCAGCCCACCTCCCTTCCACTTCCGAATCCGTGCCTAGTCCGTCCCCATCTCCCCCTGGGTCCCTGCCCGGTCCACCCCCGTCCCCTCCCCGGATCTATGCCCGGTCCATCCCCATCTCCCTCCCCGGTCCATGCCCTGTCCACCCCCGTCCCTCCCTGGATCCATGCCCGGTCCATCACTCCCCGCTCCCGGGCGCCGCGGAGCGAGAGCGTCGCCTGGCGGGCGAGAGGGGAGCTGCGGCCATGGGAGCCCGGCCCCCGATAAGAAAAACATCATCTGTGTTTCCTCGATGCTGCTCTGCTATCTCGTCTCCCGCCGTTCCTCCCTGTTCCTTTGTTCCCTCTGCTCCGGCAGTGCCTGCGTCACGCTGTTCCCTTCCATCCACCAGCTCTGGCACGCTGCAGCCCAATAGTGTTTTGTGTTTGCAGAAATCATTGTGACTCCAAGCATAACAAAGTAGGGAATGACAAGGGGTGCAGGAAAACGGCTAGGCTTGTGGCTGGTGGCTGGGACATGGCAGGGATGTCGAGGTGCTGGAGCAGGTCCAGAGAAGAGCAACAAGGCTGGTGAAGGGACGTGAACACAAGCCCTATGAAGAGAGGCTGAGGGAGCTGGGGTTGTTTGGCCCGGAAAAGAGAAGGCTCAGCAGAGACCTTATCACTCTCTACAACTACCTGAAAGGAGGTTGTAGCCAGGTGGGAGTTGGTCTCTTCTTCCAGGCAACTATCAGTACAACAAGATGGCATGGTCTTAAGCTCTGCCAGAGAAGGTTTAGGTTAGATATTAGGAAGAAATTCTTTACAGAGAGAGTAATCAGGAATTGGAATGGGCTGCCCAGGGAAGTGATGGATTCTCCATCCCTGGAGGTTTTTCAGATGAGACTGGATGTAGCATTTAGTGCCATGGTCTAGTAACCACGGTGGTAGTGGATCAGGGGTTGGACTTGATGATCTCAGAGGTATTTTCCAACCCAGCTGATTCTGTGATTCTGTGATTCTATGATCATGATCTCTTTTGGACAAATTCTGGCCAGACTTGTGGATTGAAAGGCATGGCAGGTTTAGATGCAGGATGTGGGACCAAGCACTGACCAGGCCTGTACTTCAGTCCACTGCTTTCTTTGCCCTCTGCTCTGTTAAGCATGATGCAGAGACACCCCATGATGTCCATACAGAAACCCCTACTCTTATGCCGCAGGGGCAGAGGCAGTGCCCTCACAGGGCTGGGGAAAGGTGAAGGGCTGTTCAGCAGCCATGAGCAAACTCTGCAAAGGTGGGAGGGACTGAACATGCTGCATTTTGCAGTAGTTGTCAGTGGTTATCAGCTGTAGCTAAGTGATGCAGGCAGGACAGATACATTCCTCTCTTCACCCTCCCCCAACCAGCAATCATAACATGTGGACTATCATTAAAGTATTCTATGACACTGAAAAAGGCCAATGCCCAGTGTAAAAGGGTCATTTATTGATGGAAAGGTATACATGATTATCCTACAGATCTGGAGAGACATGCCATGAAAGAAAACAGAGAATCAGACACTAGTTCAAATGATCACAGAATCCCACTGTGATTCATAAAGTGAAATGACCCTTTTCAGGACTTGATGACAGAAGAAAATAGGGTGCTTGACCACTCATTCAACATTTATGATGGTCCTGCAAGGGAAAATCCAAAAGAAAATAACCTCAGTGAGAACAAACCAAGAGCTGCAGGATAAAAAACACAAGTATTTTACATTGAGATACAGGGTAATCAGCTCTTCTGTGCAAAACAGATAAAAGCTGAACCAAGGTGTGGCAGCATGCTGTGCCTGTACCCCTTGGAAACTGCTCAGCAGATAACAACCAGCAAACTGCTATGCTGAGCAGGACGCAGACTGGACCTTCTCTGCAGCAAGGCAGTATCATACCTCTGACTGTTTAACATACTGCCTCCATGACTGGTGTCACCTCATGTTCTCCTCAGATAATGTGTTAACTCTCCAAGGAAAAGCTTCTGTAAGTCCATGTGAAACACCTTGCCTGTGCCTTGAAGCATAGGCTTCAGAGTAGAGACTTTCAAGGATGGCTGTAGGTAGATGGTTCCTTGCTAAGTGTCCATCCTTCTGAGGAAACTTTGAAGGTATTTCCCAGTCTCTCCATTATTCTACACTTTGGCTTTCATTCTAGAAGCCAAGTTCGTCCCATGAACCGCAACGTGGTCTCAACTTGGAGTCCCACTGCCATGGTACAGGATCTGGCTACTGCCTCTGCCTGCTCCCTGAGCAGCCTCATGGAAACCTTATTTCTTTGAGAACAGTTACTGTTTTACTCACCATGCCAATCCCTCTGCTCTTGCTGCTTTATATTCACTTCCTTAACTGTTTGGGGTTTTTTTCCAGTTTTCACTTACCTTTTCAAATCATTAGTCCACTTCTGCAACAACCTCTTTGCAAGGTGATGTATACTGAGCAACAGCATACTCTTCTAGAGGAGAAGAAAATAAATGTTCTTGTTAGCCTGGAGACCACTTCCTGTGCCTTTCCATGAAGGTGGATATACCTTATGCATGCTTAACCTGGAGATTTTGAAATGCCCATTGTTCTGACACTTGCATTTTTGTAACCTTCTAGTCATGCCCGCCTCTCATCTTGGGCATGAGGCCAAACTCACTGAAGTTAAATGAGTGTCTCCCCTGGCCCTAGATTCACATCCTGATGGAGTTTAAAGGAGTGATGGTTCCAGCTGGGCTGGTTCTGGCCCTCCCTTGATACACACAGTGTTTCTGCTGTCCCTACCCTAACCTTCACACTGGTTAAAGTCAAAGACCTACCTGTTTCATAGTAATCATAGATCTGCACAGGAGCTGGCTTGGGGTGGGTCACTATAAAGTCCTGCTCAACTGAGAAAGTGATTTCTTTCCTTTTCTTCTGTGAGATCTGGGAATGAAGTGACAGAGATAACATTAATTTTTTATTTGTACACCACCACCTGGAACAGACAAGGTGGGTAACTCGTTGCGTGTTCCTAATCCCACTGATGCCACACATAGAGTATGGGACAGACATTATCTGAAACATGGTTGGAGAGTCCAAAGTGAACCCGAACTGAAGAGTTACAGATTTGTTATCCTGCTTGTATTACGTGATTCTGTAATTATTGCATATCCTATTGGCAGAGCGGGAAAAATTGTCCAAAGTTATTGAGTTTAATTTTCCATGGTTTCCCAATGGATGATAAAGTCTGGTATTCCAGTCCCTCCCATTTCAGACATGAACATTATGTGTCACCAAGAAATGGGGAATCAATTTACAATGTACATCACTGAGATATTGGCTTCTGTTGTTCTACAGGGCCATGAGCAAATTTGCTTTGACATTTACTATGTAAATTCTGATTCAGGGATTAGATTACAGGTTAAATTTTGTAGTGAAGTAGTGCAAGAGAAGTAACAAATCTTTCCAGTGGAGAATGAAAGCTGAGTTTCATGTTCTGCTGGAAGGACTGAGGTTTCTGAGGAGCCAAGCAAGGAGACATACACACAAAGGAATCTTTTTCCTGGTGTTTATCTGCTTTTATCTGAAAGGAGTAAGAATTTTGATTAATTTCCTTGTGGTTCTTTTAATTAACTTTGTTCTCTAGCTGCTAGTAGGGCAGGTGTCAATTTGAAGCTGTTTGGAAGGTTGGAATGTTACATGCAATTTGAGAAGTAATATGTTTAGTGATTCTGGGCAGAAACTGATGAGGAAGGAAACATGATAGATACACCTTATAGAGTTTATCCATAGTCGTATATATTACATGCTGTTTCCATACTTTGTGGTAACCAAATAGACAGTGATCAGAACTTACATTTTGCAGATAAAGAAGAACGTGATTTTTCTTGTTTTCTACTTGCATCACTGTATTCCTTTCAATGAGCTTTGAAACAAGAAAATGGCGATAAATATATTCATAAAGCATTAAAAAAACAAGTTCTATCTCAGCCCTTATCACTGCATAGCTGTGGGATCATTCTTCTTGTAACCAAGTATCTAAGGGCTGGCAGCTGATTTTTAGAGTCCAAATGTTGCTGAATAGATGGAAAGGATGGAGAAAAACCTACCACTTGGCTTAGTCATGGGTATGAACACTTCCCGAATGCACAAGTCACTGCAATTCATTTAGGGAATACTGCCTGACTCCAGTGTGATATATTTTTTAGGGCTAGTCTGACAGGTTTCCCACCCTCTCCCTACCTGAGCAGTGCCAGCTCCCATTTGCAGCTGCTCAGTCTTGAGCTGGAACTCTTCCTAGTTTTTAAAGTGGGAAGGTCTGCAGTAATGCAGACAGTGAAGCCGTGCAAACACCTTGCAGGGTTTGTGGCTGAATGATTCTTAACCACACCTCTCTTTATGCCATGACCAGTCTTCTCCTCTGTCCCTGCAGGGAGCAATTGAATTTGTTCCTATAGTTTACCTTATCCAGGGACGACTTAACAGGAACAAAGCCAGAGAGCATCTTCACATCAATAATGAGCATGTTGGAGCTGCTGCGCTTCCCTGTGTAACTGGAACAACAGAGGCCCTGTCAGTGTGTATCATGCCTGGGGAAGGAAACCCCAGCTCTCTGCTCCTGGCTTCATATAGCATGAAGAGCCTGGCATGAATCACATGCACTTGCTGACTGGCTCAGGTGGGAGGCACTGGCGGGGCCCCAGTGTGAAAGGGCCAAGTACGTGCTACCACCATCTGTTACTGTCAAAAGGTCTTTTGGGATACTGTGTCTTACAGGCTGATATCATCAACATATTGACCAGCACATGGTTCTTGACTTCATAAGCAGAACTGAAAACACACAGCAATGTTTTCTGCATGTCTTATCATCTGTGCAGCTGGTTTGTTGATGGCACACTACCTGCCTGTGAGGAAAATATCGAATTTTGCTGGTCGACCCAGTGGGCAGGAAGCATTTGATGTCTGTACCGAAAGCAGAAATCCAAAGGCCCCCTCTGGAAGGTGAATGTTGTATCTCAGTGTTGTCTGGAAGAGGAAAAATTCACTTTGTTAAAGCCTGTAAAGGATTTTTCTTTGTATTCCAATAAACCAGTGTCAGACTTAGTGAACTTTCCTGGCAGTGTTGCACTTGGTTTTACATGGAAGACCCTTGCTCACATTCATGGTGAACACAACAGGTTTCTGCTCTTTAACAATGAAGGTGCTTGTACCCACAGTCACCCCTCCCAGAAAGAAACCAGATGCTGAATAGTAAGGACTCATTTTCCATGCCATAACACTGCAGGAATCAAAATATGGGATGGGGAAAAGAGTGTTTAAATGGCTTAGGGAAATCGATTAATTAGGAAAAATAAAGAGAAGTTGGCTAGAAAATCATCAAAGTTGTGGTTATATATTATGCAGAAAGTGAGACACAATGAAGAGTAGAGCAGACATTTACTTGCATAAATATGCATCCACTGCCATTCATTGTTAGGCTGTATTTCCCAGGGACCTCAGGAAGGGAAGTCTGTTGCAGCAGGAGCCTGTTCTCATTGTTGATAATAAATACCTTCTCAAAAGGCTTTTTGGAAGTTATCTTGACTCCATTTTGGGTAGCAGAGTTGTAAGTGGCCTCACCATAAGTAGCAAGGGCTTGAAGAGCAGTGACTGTGTCCTGAAGAAAAAGCAAGTAATAAAAAAAAATTAGCTAGACAGTATGACCAGTGCAGAGGAGATCAAAGCCATAATTCCAATATGAATCACAGTCACTTCATCCAAAGCCTGAATTTGTGTATAATTCCATGGTTCCCATACAGAAAGATCCATTTCATTCTGTCATGTATGTTTTAAGGTTGAAGAAATCTCTCTCCTAACACAAAGGTCTCACAACATAAAATCTGAGCTTGAGAGCACATTTCTAGAGTTTTTCATATTGGTGAAACCTGTGTTTTCTGAGGAACGACACAGAAATTCCTGACCATATAAGAGCTCGGACTTGGTGTTTTCTAGGCTCATTCCCAATATAAATATCTATATTTGTTGCTAGTCAAATTACTATTTTATGGCTTTAACCATAATATAGTTAAGAAGAGGGGAGGGGGAAAGTATTTTGGTCTCTCTAAGAGAAAGGTTTGGTCTTTGTTTGTTTTAGACAGCAGATGGAAAAGAGAAATAAGACTATGTAGTCAAAGCCTCCCTGGAACCCTGAAACAATCCCCCAGTTCCTAGGACTGGCTGGAGACAGAGTAGAAGGTAGTTTTGGCACCTGTGTAGAAGAGAAACCTCCATAGGGATTCTGCTGCCTGATGAGCCACTGCACAATCCTTGAGGCCTTTGTGAGGTCCTCTTTATTCCAGTTGGGTTTGAAGAGCAATGCCAGCAACACATAGCTGGTGATCTCAACTTCAGCTGATGGGGCATGGTCAAGGAAGGAGGGAGATTCTTCTGATGGAGACCTCTTTTCCTGCTCCCAGTGCCATGAGCCATCTGAATAACCAAAGAGAGCCAGAGAAGAAACCAGAATTGATTACGGGTGTCACTACTCTATGCTGCCTCGTAGACTTGCTGCTTCCTGGCCTCTTCCTCAAAAGCACTCTCTACAGACCAATGGATGTACTGTAAATTAATTCCATAGATTATTTGTGGTGTTTGGTTCATGTGCCCATACTCTCAGTATTGCCAGGGTTAGATCATTGGTAAGATCTGTGCCATCCTTCTACTTCCCAAATTCCCAAAATGACTGAGACTCACCAACTTCATTTGCGGATTTCTGTAACTCTTTAAGGAATGATTCACATTTTTCTGCCTTGCCAGCTAAGCAGAAAGCATAGGCCATGAGTGCCTGAGTGTAAACATCATTGATACTCTTCTCAGATGCAGTTTCCAGACAGAAAAAGGCATTTTGGATTACAGGATCCTTAAAAACAGAAAAGCAGGTGGGTCTGATTCAGGACAGCAGTTTTCACCTGGTCAAAAATTTATTTTCTTTAAAACTGTTCTTCACCCTCTCACTATCACAGCAATGAGAAGGGGACTTCAGCTTGTATCATGACTTCAGGGGAGAGAATACAGAAGTCTTTGAGGAGGGATTTCACAGGAAACATCAGGCAAAACAAGTAGCTTTCAATCATGTTCTTGAAGAGGTTGGTCTCTAAAGAGAAGACTGTTCTGTTTCTCTCATAGCTAATTCCTTCTGCTTACCTCCATGATAATTCACTCTGCACTTTTATACTCAAGAGTTTGTTTTCTTGAACAAATCTAACCTAGGAGTTTCTGTCCTCAGTGACTCTGATGTAGCTTTAATTTAGTTGTGAGATTGTACTAGGTTTACACCCAGTAAAAAATGCTCAGTTTGACCCTCTGTCCTCACTAATGCACCAATCAGGAAGGTCTTCAGAAAGGATATGACAAATTGGAGGCTAACTCATGTACTGAAGACTAACATCTCCTCTGTAGTCTCATTTCTACTAAAAACTTTTTGAAAAGGACAGATCAGCTTTTGCTAGATGGACCTTTGTTTTTCAACATAACTTTTAGTTCCATTTGTAGATTTTATAGATTTACCAGCAATAACTTAATTTCTTGACTGGACCATGTTTGAGGCTAAGCCATAGTGTGTGGTTTGCTACCTGTCATGTGTGGGTTACTACCTCTCAAGATATTTCTATTGGAAACTAACAGGTGTTATGAAAGCTTTTGGGTGTCTTAAATAAAAGATCTAAATACCAGGTTTATACTATTTCGACTTCAACACTGCTGGTTCAGGAAGTATAAAGGTGTGGACCTTGTCTCTCACAGTAACCAGTACAAATACAGAGCATGGTCATGTACCCTTGTTGCTCTTTCCCTCTTTCTCTCTCTTTACTACCTAGACAATTGTAGCAGACATTGGAGTCAAGGCAGAATTTGGGGACCAAATCCAGCTGAATATCAGCTGCTGAAGGTCCTCTTACCAAGTTGGAGTGCCCGGCTTCTAGCATGGCAATGGTGGTGTAGGCAGAAAGTGACAGCTTGCTACTTACTCCTCCCTGAGAAGGACATGGAGAAGGGAATAATCAGTGAATGTCACAAACAAGAAGTCTTTAAATGTGAATTGCCATATCCCAGTTGTGAGAGTGTGGCCAGTTCTGGAGACAATCCAAAAGGAAGGAGAGCATTTGCAAAGCTCTTAAATAGCTCATGAATCAAGAGAAGCCCAGTGCTGTTAAATCAAAAACTTCACTCCTTTGAGCTTACAGTCTTGTAGCCCCTATCTCAGGTGCTCATAAGATGTAAAATACAGCGTAGAAAAGCTGACTGAGCTGAAAATAGTTATTGTAAGGTGTGAAGAATAAGCCCTTAGAAGAGGGCAGGCATTAGGAGTGAAATACAGTATTTGACAGTAATAGGAGAGCATATTCTTAATGAGAAAGTGTAAATTTGACCAAGAAGCACTTCTCTGCTACCTTCAAGGCATTGTTGAAGAGTGTCCCAACACTTTGGAAACAGCCATCTGGCTTCTGTTTGCTTGCCAGCCACATCAGGGTTTGAGTCTGGACATTGTCATCAATATAGATGAAGTGACTGGCTTGTGCAAATGATCTGTACACGAAGGCAGTGAGCCTGCAAAGGAAAGATGAAGCTGTGAAATGAGCACTGGAAGTAGAAAGAGAAAATGTCAGCCCTCCCATTCATGCTGTTCATAATCATGAAGAGTTACAACCAGCATGTTGGTGGCTTGCTTTCTCTTTGTGTGCTCCTCCTTGAGAGAGCAGTTAAAGGAGTAGTAGCCAGATGGGACATGGGAAGGATGTCCAGCACACTCTGAGGCTGATCCTGTCTACAGAGCACCGCAGTGCAAGGAGTTTCATGGGAGACAGCAGGACTGCAAAACAGAAAGTCAACTGGGTCTTCAGGGATCGACTTCTCTTTGAGCACCCCACCTGGCAAGGGGTGGAGAGACATTTTTCTTAGTACTTACTGAGTCCCAGTCCTAGACAGTTCTGTACAGCTGATTTAGCAAGTGAAGCTGCCTCTTACCTGCATCATGTGAATTGAATGCAAATTCATCTCTGAGCCATTTCTGGTCCCAGTCACTCACCAAGTGTTCCCTTCTTTATCTCTGGTGCCAAAGATGCTGTAGGACCCATCAGGATGTTTATATGACAGCTGCTTCTGGTAGCCTGCACAAACATGGAAATGGAAGTGTTCTCAGGTGTAAAAACCAAAACCTATTTTGTTTGCTAACATATTTATCGGAAACCACAGTGGGAAATAGTGCAAGGGCAATCCATATCTACCAAATAGAAGAGGAGTCTGAGGGATCCTATAGATGAAAGTATGGAGTATTTTGTCCTGCATAAACACTGAATCACTGAATCACTCTATCAGCTCTGTGCACCAACTAAATGAACAGGATTAGGATATATTCTGTGCCTGAGTGGAAAAGGAGAAGGGGACTGAAAGACAAAACTGAAAAAGCTGAACATCAGCAAAAAGGGTGATCAAAGAAGATAAGGCAAAAATAAAAAAGGCCTTAATCAGAGCAAACCCTTGAGTTGCTGAGATGTGCTACAACAGTGGTGCTATCTGCTAGGATAGCCCTGCTGCTGCTTCTGCTCACTGGGCCTCAATAGGAATTTCAGCATACACTGTATAAGGGAACCACAAAGCTCTCACCGCTCACTAAGTATCCAATGGCCTTGGATCTGACCTTCTCACTCAGTTGCCCTGTCTTGTTCAGATAGTCCAGAATGTAGATGTTGGGTGCAAACAGGACCATGTTCTGCTCCCCACAGCCAAACGGCATCTGGAGGAGCTGGTGCAGGTTCTGCATGGCAGTGCCCATGATGTCACCTGGGGAAGAGGAGATGTGAGGGCAGGATTAGCACAACTCATTGCCACTGAAATAATCAGTAATTTCCATTCCATAGGCAGAGTCATAAACCCCCATAGGGTTGCAAGCCTTGCCAACAAGCATGAAGCTCTTAGTTGTGAGTGATTTGTTGTGTTCTGCTTTGCAGTCAACAAAGAATCCCTTCTCTGCCATTCCTTACTTAGTCTAAATTACCCATACTAGAAACACTACTTATTTTAATGCCACCTCAAGCAGATACTTCTCATTGGAAATGAAAAGAGCTTTCAGGAAACTTCTGTTTCCAGAGAACAAAAGGGAACAGCAGGAGATGCTACACAGAATAAACAACTAACGCTGAAAAGGGTCATTGGTTATGCAGATGTATCATAGATCACCTCTAAATTGTTATTTTTACGAAAAGTGGCACAGACCCAGCAAGGGATTTCTGGAATGAACTGAAATCACCACCATCACAAAGCAAAAATTTTATGAATAGTGAGTAATGTAACCAAGTCCAGGTCCTGAAAAAACTGAAGACACTCTACTGGCATCTCTGATTTGCAGGTGAGTATGTGGGAAAAAAGTCATCCTGGCATGAATCTGGCTGAGGTCATAACTCAGAACTGTGCTGCTCCTTCAGTTCAAAACATTCAAATGCAATAAATTTAAACAGAAGAGTGTTGTAACTGATATTTAAACTTCATCTCACTGATGAAGAGCATTGCTGGACAAGACAAGAATCCATATTTTTCTCAAAAGTTTCCTATACAAAGAATGGAAACTCACATTTTGAATCCTGAAAGAGTTTTCATTTTATATTTTTTACATTTTCCTTATTTTTACATTATATTACTTATGTATTTACCAACAACAGAAAAGGTTGCTCTGGTTGATCCTTCCAAAACATTTGTAGGTAGATCTAGAACTATATCTTGAATAACGACATCATCTGTGAAGAAAAATATTAAGCGCAGTGTGGTCATTTGTATAGAAACATTAGTCATAGCAGTGAAATGCTGCTGGTACAAGTTGCACAGTACAAAATTGCACACAAGAGACAGAAATAGACTGAAACTCACATCTGTCACCAAGAATATGAAGAGAGAAGGAAAAACCAAAATGTGAAAAATAGATCAAATGGTGCAGTAACTGTCATTGCTCAATACAAAAAAGTAGAACAGGATAAGGTTGGTGCTCACAGGTTGTAGTATCTGTGAACCTTGGGGTTTTTTTTCAGTGAGACAGTGGAGGCAGCTAGTTGGTGAGGGTTAGAATTGTTTTTCTGCCTCTTTTAGGCAGTCCAGGAAATTTGGAAACTGTTTGCTGCCAACGCTTTGATAGTGTGAAAGGGAATGCTACATTCACTCTCCCAGTCCCACTAGAGGTGGAAAGCTGTAAGCTACAGGTGTCCTTGGAATAGAGGACAACTGTCAACATGAGTGAATGAAACATAGGACATATTTGCACAGAAAGGTCATTTCCCTTGGCAGATTTATGGCAGCCTTACTTCAGCATCTGAGCACATCTGACCAGTTGCTGCCTCAGTGATGTGCACCAGGTCACACAGGAATTTAGTAGCAGGGAATTGAGCTGTAACACTCACACTAGCTGTCATTTGGACAACTTTGGGGAAAAATAGAGGGGCAACATCAACAAGCACTGCAGGAAAGAGTGCAAACTCCAACCTTTCTTTCAGTTCCTCTCAAGACAACTGTATATAAGATCTTTACCTTCTGTACAGATTAGGGAGTTTTGAGTCTTTTCCCTTCTGATGCCTTCAGGCTGCATGGAGATGGGAAGAGGAACGTGCAGTGGATGAGAACAAAGCATGCAGAAGAAATGCAGTGACAGAAAAGCCACCCCCTTCCCCAACCTCCTACATCATAAGAGGTGAATTGAAGCAACAGTTTACAAGTACATATTTGATGTGGCTGCTGCTACCAGGGAGTTGCCATCAGATGGAATCATTCATTTCCAATTTCTCCTCTGCATGGAGACATGCATTTACCACCACCCACAGATCCTCATGGAAGAGGAAAACAGATGGGAGTAGACTTGATCTCAGACAAGAGCCAGACCCTGTCCCAGCCAGATGAATGTGGAACCATACCAGGAGTTCTTTAGGAAACCTGAACAACATTTACTTGCTTTTGGTACTTCTGCTGCACTTTAGTTTCCTCACAAAAAGGAGTACAGGACAAACAGTTAGGGCTGTCAGCCGTACCTCAACTAACAGTGTTCTGATCTGGGTGTCCCTGTAGTCAAGACTGATGTTTCTGTGTGCTTTGTCTCCACAAGATTCATCATCCTTGGTTTCTGCAGTAATGCTGAATACTACGTTACCTTAAATAGTAGCAGAAAAGGAAAAAAATAGACCTCTATCATGCAGAATAGTGACTAAAGTAAGAAATTTCATCTAATGAATAATATTAAGTAGTGCAACATCATGAATGGCCAGTCACTGTAGCTGAGATGTATGGGAAGAGAACTGATCTCTAAAAATGGGAATGATAAACACACTGCAGTTGCAGAGAAGTTTTCTAGCCTGGACAACTGGGAAGACCAGTGGTAGACCAAGTTCTCCAGGCTGGACAAGGATTAAGTGTTTTCCAGGTGATATATAAATTGATTACTAGCAACCTCAGAACAGAAAACCAAGTAGATTCAAAACACTTACCAATTTCTTTGGAAAGAATATTCCAGACATAGGTCTTCCTTTGTTTGGCACATACACATCCATCATCCTCTGTGGAGATGAGTTTGGCTTGAAAATCAGGGGAATCTGACAGCAAAACATTAATCTGAGAAGAGAAGGAATAATGTTACAGGATGAAGATTTTGTACCATATGCATGTGGTGCTTTATTGTTAGAGAGAGGTGAGATACTGTCTGTTTATGTACAGTCTTAACAGTGTAAAGCAGATTTAAGACCTGGGCTGATGGTGTTGGTCATCCATCAGATGTGACCTGAACAGTTTTCCCTTTTGCTTCTTATTACATTCTCCACTGAGGTGTTAAATATCTTATGCACACCTGATTCCTAAGGAAAAGACTCCACTTAAACCACTGATGACTTGCATGGCTGTGGATGGTGAATGATACTCAGCAAAGCACTTGCTTGCCTTCTCTGGGGATCTTGACACTGTTACTTTACAGACCGATGCTTGTCACAGTTCACACAGGTCTTCCTCTGCTTTATAGGGGTTTAGGAGGACAAATTCAGTCAGGATAATTTGTCATCAGCTAGAATGAGTAGTGCCTCAATCAAGAGCAGGGACAGATTCAACCATCTGCACCCATCATTTCCTGCAGCTTCTTTGGAGATGGGGTAGGGTCTAAGAATGTGGGCAGAAGTACACACCTTAATGCACTGGTCAAGGTAGTTGAAGACATTGGCTCTAAGCAGGAAATCTTCTCCTCGGATGATAGAGTATGGCAAGGTCAAATCAACAAAGAAAGGCTGGAAGGCTGTCAGGGTGGCAGGCAGAGACATACCAAATCCAACCAACTCTTCCACACAGAAGGCACTGGCCTTCCATTTGGTGATGGTGTCAGGGATGGTGTATGAGATGCTGGCTTTTCCAGTAGAGCTGGTGGGAATGAAAAGGGATGAAAGGTTTAGAAAGGGTAAGTTTCACATACCTTACTTCGCAGTAAAGGCAACAAGTTTTGAAAATCAGAACCACCCTTATTCTCTCTGCAGAAATCTCGCATAAAAGTCCACAGAACTTATCAATCAAATCTTCTGAGAGAAGCCCTTTCAAAAGTTCTGCCCATCATTTCCTTGAGTTTGGAAAGACAATTCAGGGTTCTTATTCTGCAAACCCATATTTTAAATAGAGGTGTCCTTCTTCTGAGGAAGGGAATATGACTCATGGTACATGAATTGTGGGAACAGATGTCTTTGGGGATGTCTTTTTTTTTACCACAGCAAAGACAAGGGCAGGTAGACAGGTGATGATTGAAAAAACTAGGCCTTCC
This sequence comes from Acropternis orthonyx, assembly GCA_035583155.1. Classification (NCBI taxonomy): domain Eukaryota; kingdom Metazoa; phylum Chordata; class Aves; order Passeriformes; family Rhinocryptidae; genus Acropternis; species Acropternis orthonyx. Next base: position 30,084,347 of record JAWWEU010000001.1, read on the forward strand.
TGGCCAAAAAGTGAGAAGAGGAGCAAGGAATTGCCACCTTGCAGGACATCGGGGAATGTATTTAGTAACTCTTAAAGCAAGGCAAAAAGATGAAAGAAGTAGTACTCACTTAATTAGAACTATATCCCAAATCCAAGTTTCAGGAAAGAATTCCCGAATAGTCTCAAGGATGAGTTTCTTCTCATGTTCCTCCATACCAGCTTCAGCTGGTAAAAGGCAATGAGAATTTAGTAAATCCTGGTGCATATAATGAAAACTCCCAGAAAGGACAGGTGTGAATATTCAAGGGCCAGTATGAAGGGCAGTGTTTTCCTATTTTGTTCTGAGACTGTAAGTAATGCCACACGAATATTATTTACTATCGCTAATGTATTCCAGAGTTAGGTATAACCTTGTATCAAATGAAAAGGAAAACATTACTTGAAATGTTTTGGTCTCCAAATATGAGCACAAGACCTAGGGCTAGGACTAGAGTCACTTTGCTCTATGATCTATTTACTGTCCAGTGTTGCACAGTCTTTTCAAACCAGCTCTGGTCAGAAGGAAGTCAGTGCCAATAGCGCTAGCTTTGTGTGACACTTTGCTGATTGCCAACACTTCACAGCATGAAACTGGACATGATTCAGAAGAGTAGACCTGAAAGACTGTTTTGGGCATTGGCCAAAGCTATCTAATTCTGTGCCAGGCCAATATTCAATGTCAATACCAATACGATTACTGAGTACTGTCCATGTTCATGTCCCATTAATGCCACTTCTTTAAGGAGAAAGGTAAAATCTCTTTCCTGTCCTTGTATTACCTGATAATTTGACATGGTGTGCATGAGCCATGAATCCTGCATATGGTTGGCGCCTTACAGTCTCGCTAGTACATACAACTGGTTGTCGAACCTTTGAGTTGGTAAAAAGTTTCATGCCCATATCCTGTAAAAAACACATTTTGGTGTTGGTCATAATCATATTGTAGCTGAGGTTTGTCCCATTCTTCTCTCTTTCCCATTACTGTCTTTCTATCACAGAAGTGCCCAGAGACACCTATGCAGAATTTTGTGGGAGCTTTGTGCATGCTGGAAAGTCATAGTGAGCACCAGAGTCAATTGAGAGGAGAGGTCCATGAGGATGGTTTGTCATGTATGAGCTTCACTAACAGCGTAATTTGCAGAGCTATCCAATAAGCAGAAACTCCCTTCAACAGATTTAAGTAATGTACAGGACATTTACCCTGAGAAACTCATACACATCTGGGCCTAATCCAGACATTACTGGTGTGTAATACAAGCCTTTGTGAAAGATGTGGTCAGATGAGACACAAGGGTCTTGGCGGTCTTCTTCTAGATTGAACCCATTGAAGACATATCCTTGAAAGTCCTGCAGTGGATGCAGACTGTATATCTGTGAAGGGTAAGGAAACACAAAACCTGTGTGTGTAAAGATTAATTCTAATTACACCATCATATGCTGCAAATTGCCAGAGCTGAGATGTCAGACTGTTTGAAACCATGTTGTTTCCTGGATTGAGAACTGGCTGAATGACTGGACCTACAGGGCAGTGATCAGTGGCACAAAGTCTAGTTGAAGGTCAGTAAGTAGTGGTGCACCTCAGGGGTCCTTATGGGGTCCAATCTTGCTCAGCATCTTCATTGATGTTCTGGGTGTTGGGGCAGTGATCCCTCAGCAAGTGTGCTGATGACAACTGGGAGGAGTGGCAGGTATGCCAGAAGGTCATGCCACCAGATTCCAATCATAGGTTAAACTAAATTTCACATGAAAGGGGACTTCCAACTGACAAGAAACAAAACCTCTACATTGCCTACTACACATGGTTTATTACCAACACATGCAAAAAGTGGTAGAAGTCTAACACAGCCTAATGATCTCAAGTGGAGAGACAGTGTAATGAAGCAGGAAGAAGCAGTGGAAGGAGACCATGTGTTTGGCCAGCTTACCGTTTCCACAGACAGCTCCGTCTCAGGCTTCAGAAGCGGCACACTCTGATCCACTGCCCTCACAGCACAGAAGGACTTGGCAGCAGCTTCAATGACCAAACTGACATTAGAAGCTGGGGGCATCTGCTTTTCAGAGAACTGTAAGTGGACCTGAAATTTATCAAACAGACGTTGGTATGGCTAATCCATGTTGCCTGGGGCTGCTCTGACTGTGTGTGTGTGTGTGTGTGTGTGGAGGGCAAGAAGGAGTGTAGAAGGTTTTTCTGTTACAGCAGAGTCTGACTGGAGAAGGGTGTCTGGTCTGCACTGCAGCTGTTCACCAGGCCTGTTATAATGGGGACTAAGCACATAGGCAGCAAGCACACTGAAATTCCAGCAAGAGCTTAAACGAAGCCTAGCACAAGTGACTCAAATTAAAGTAAGATTCTTTTGCTGTCATTATCAAATCAAATCTTATTATGACTCAATTACATGTAAAAAGGACTACAGTGAGCACATCATATTTTTACTAAGTCCATGGCCCTCATTCACAAATATTTAAAACAGATTCTGTTTTGAATCTATTCAGAGCAAAATCTGTTTCACATTTTTGTTAGATAAGAAGGAAAAAAATTAGTGGGGTAACTAAAAGCAGGTAACTAGAAATGTTTTGTTTACTCTCACTTGGTTTGTTTTCTCCTAAAGTTTCATGCTTTTTAGATTTTAGGAACTGAAGATTAGAAAAATTGTAATGGTGAAATCTGAATTCAAAATGATAAATGAAAATGTACCAGTAGAAAAAAAAAAAAAAACTGGAAGAAAAGCTGAAGCGCCAGACTGCTATTCTTGGTTTCTTTTCTCTGTGTGTTTAGTTCTGGTAAACTCCAATTGCATTTTTCAACAAAAAAAAGTGTAAAAAAATTAGATTGAATAATGAAATAGGATAAGGCTAAAATGTGTTCACTTTGCTGAAGAAGAGAGTCTAAACTAAAAGGAACACTAATAGAGTTTAAGAGAGGCAAGAATCATCTGGGATTTACGTGGGTTTTTTGAAAAGTTTTTAATGTTAAAAGAAGATTAACTTTGTGACAATAGGGTCAGAAAGTAGTGGAAGAAGGAAAGTATAAGGCCAAAGAGAGAAAAGAATAATGAAAGGAGTAGTGTTGAGAGAAGTGGATGGAAACAAGAAATAAAACTGTAAATCTGTTGTGAATGCATACACGAAGAATTTGTATTTATCTGACAGTGTGTTAGTGCCTCTCACCTTGTTTTTGAAACACTTCTCTACTGGCAATCGAACACTGTCTGCTACCAGCTCCTTGGCAGGGTGTAAGGTATACACCAGCAGCCGAAGGGTTGGGGCCATTTTCTCATTGACCACAAGTGGGATGGTGAAAGTGTCATTTTGGCCTGTTAGAAGAAAGAAAGGCACGGATAAGGAAGGAACATCAAAAGTCTGCTGTAATAGTAGCCATCCTCAACAGGCACGTAACTGTACTGGTCAGGGGAGCAATCTGAACTTAGACCACAAACTTAAAATTTTGCCAGGAGGTGACATGCCAGGGTTTGGTTCCAGATGACCACATATTTATTGTAGATATGAACATGTGACCCTACAGCAGGCACTCTGCATTCCCTACTTTATCCTTTGAGAAGATCTTTGGAGGACACTGATTAATATCAAATTAATTCACTGCTGTACTAAACCTGCCTTTATAGTGGTCTAGTGCATGCATAGATGGAAAGATTGGCCTTCCCAATAGCTGCTATATACACATCCAGGAGACCTTGCCTTGGTTCAACCAACTTTTTTTCTTTTCTCTCTCTCTCTCTTTTTTTTTTTTTTTTTAAATGCAAAAAGTATGGATGGGCAACTTAACTTACCATTTTTTATATTAACTTTAATTTCCCCTGTAAGGACAATCTTGCCTTTTGCCATGCCCTGTGCAGAGAAGATCAAGACATTTATGGGTTGGTAGAAGTTGGAGGGAGAAAATAGCAATAGAGTTCTTTGTACAGAACAATGTACATTGAGAAGATTTCAAATGCTTAAACATAAGCCTTAGGGCAGGTTGAGTGCTGCCACTGTAGCTGTTATTGCTGAAACCCTTGCCCCTGCTCAGGAAGCAGAAGAAAAAGGAAGGGAAGAGGGAAGCAGAGAATACCATAAGGAGTTTCTAGGAGGAAAGGGACAAGAACCCTGGTCTGAGACATTATGAAGGGGGTTCCTTACTATGAAATAGAGTAACATGGTCAGAAATGCAGGTAATTTTTCCTGAGTTGATAGTTTTTCCAAACCACCTCAGTGCTGTTTCTGTCCTTGGGATGTTGGCCATTGTCCTGGCTGATAATCCAAAAACTGGAAGAGCACTCACTGCTGTAAATCCAATCCTGCGGATGGATTGCCAGACAGCTGCGGGTCAAGACTTTTCAGCAAACCATGCTACAACCCCGTACTCACGATGTAGTAGAAGCTCATAGTGTTGATGCTCTTGTATCCTTCTGTGTTTAAGACATAGTGCACAGTGATCATCCTCTTCTGCCCACAGCCCAGATCTTTCCATAAAGGCTCAATCCTCACAAAACTGTTAGTCCAAGAGTAGAAGCGCTGGATGGAGACAGTTGCTTCTGGGTAGTAAGGCTCCACCCAGCCTTCATAGTGGCAGTGGTCACTGGTTTTATAAATTGCCTGATCAGGAGAGGGAGTGGGGAAGAAAAGGAAAACAAACATACATCACTAGTCTTGCAGCAAGCCACTTGTGTGTTTTTCTCACTCTTTTTTTTGTTAATTTTTGAGAGCTCTAGAACACGAAATAAGATGCAGAAAACACATTTTTATTACCATAATTCAGACCTCATCCCATCTTCCTTGCAGTCAGTTTGAGAGCAATCATCTCTCTTGGTGTCTCTCTTTAGCCTTGTTTTGTACTCACTTTCAGACTGATCTCAGGATCAAACATTTCAGATGTGTCAATGCTAAACTCTGCAAAACCATTATCGTCAGTGGTGAGGTTATCTGCGTTCTTGTTATTGACAAATAGTTGAATAACCTCATTGGAAATAGGAGAGTTGTCTTTGTCTATCAGCTTGATCTGTAGAAGGGAAGGTGAAACACGTTTAGCATCTTAACCTTCTTTATGTGGATACTAATGTTTTATTCTCCTTTGCTCTCTGAACAGCAGAATTGCTTTCTCATCTTTCTTCAAAGCAATACTTCAGAACTGAAATGTCTCTCATCACTTTCTGCCAGCTATCTCAGCTATCTTATGAGGTTTGGAGCAGGAGCTTCCTCAGCATCTGCCACATCATTGATGATGTCCTTTTGCAAAGTAAGAACTTCTCATATCTCTTTCCTGGTCAGCCCCTTCTGACTACACATTTCCAGTTTAAAAATATACTTCCTTTCCTCCCTTCCTTTTTTCCTTTCTTAGTTTTGGAAGTTTGTTGCTGATACTTTTAGTGTCTTGAGGCCTTTTGTCCAGATCTTTGTTTAGAACACTGTTCTGATTCTGTCTACACCATCTCTGCTGTTTATGTGCTAAACAAATTGGAAATTAACAGACACCATTAGGGAAATTCTATATTGCTGGAAATGAACATTCATTTTGATTTTTTTTTCCAGAAAAAGAACAGAGTGGGAGTGAGTACCAAGTGAGAAAATTACACAGAGATCTTCCAGAGGGGAAAAAACAAACCCCTTGAAAGACAATCTCTTCTCTCTCTTCAGTGCTACTGGTAAGATGTGCCCATATCCTTTCCTCATTGTCCAAAGCTGAACTGAAGGAGAAAGATTTATCCCTGCTATTTAAACCACTGACAAATTTATGTGGGATTTGTCATAAAACATAAAATCATGAAAAAGCTTTTTGAGACAGAAACTGCTGTTATTTTTGTGTGTGTATATCTTAAATTCCTTTCTCCCTTTATTCCCTCATGTACCAGTGTTTTTATTCATCTCTGGCTGGAATGTGATGGTCAGTTCTAAAGGGAGAGACAGTGATTTATAACAAGTTTAAAATGTAAGTTAGAAAAATGCTAGTTAATGAATTGTTTTGATTCAAAGTATTTCTGGCAGAATCAAACTCAGAATCAATTAATAGTCTTCAGTATTCAGAATTACCAATAGGGCACTGTGCATAACAAAAAAAGCTTGGGGAGAACACTCCCTCCCCAAATATTCCCCTAGATGTTCCTATCACTGTTGTTATGTGATTGCCTGTCAATTATCTTCAATACAAGCTCTCTATGCTCTTGTTTACCTGTCCAAAGTAAGGAATTCCTCTTCTGTAGTGGCGATCCATGTTCTCAAACTGTATGGTGCTCATCACCCGAGTTACGGAAATAAACTGAGTAGCTGTAAGTTGCAGGCCTGTAAGACATGTCCAGAGTCAAGAGAAGAGATGCTTTGTCTTGCATATAGCTTCATCAGAGCTAATGTTTGCCTGGAGGTGCTCACTGTCCATGTTAAAATGGACCTTCCTCAGGAAGGCATGCTCATACTCAGTGAGCAGAGGCTGAATGTGTCCTACTCTCCTTCTTGACCACACTCCTGTTGCTGTTTCTGACTGTCTAGGAGGGCTTACCTGTTCCTTTCTCTATGACAATGGCTTTCACATCAAGATTCTTCATGTAGCCAGTCCGATTTAGCTCAAAGATGTTGGTGCTGAAAACCTGGGAGTGGCAACCATCTATTCCCAGCTGGAAAGGGAAGAAAACAAATCCTTTTACCAGGGATCACAGCTTTCAAAGGATGTTGGAAATACACAGGACCCATCTTTGCTGAGTGAAGTCTTTTTCCACAGCTTTTAACAGAATTTATACAGGACTGATGGAGACATCACTGTCTACACTTTTCAGATGGGAAACTGAGTCATGAAGAAGGAACATGTCAGTGTTATTGCAGGAAACCAAGAAGAGTAACAAGGTGCCCTGAGCTCCTGGCTACTAATACAAGCAAATAGATGAGCAGAGTGAGGTGAAGCATCAAAGAGAGAAAGAAAGGTGTGATGAGAGAAGCAAAAGGACAGGAGACAGGACAAGCATGAAGAGGAATAATAATCATGTACCATACATTTTTGGTAAATGATTGACAAACTGGGCTTTTCTTGCACCTCCCATATGAATCAAAATCCCTGCACATGCTGAGATGGACTTTCCCTTCCACAGGCTGGCCATAAGTATACCTAGGGGAAGAGTAAATAGGTCCATGAGCCTATGATTGAAAAACAGACTTAAGTTAACATGCAGGAATAGATATGGGACAAGCAGTGAGCTGAGAAACCAGAATATGGAACAGTTTCACAGGCTTTCCCCTAACCCTTCTGCTGTTACAAAACAGAAAATACAAGTCAGAAATCAAAGTGAGTTCTTTTTCATGCCAAAACACATGGACAAAAAATACACCTTAAATGTAAAATAAATACCTCTATAAGCATGATGAACAGAAATGGCTACTGACCAAACTAGGACTGTTGTCTGCACTTTTCATCTTAGACTGGAGTTCTAGACTCTCTGAAATAAAAACAAAGCTCCTCATATCTGCAAAAGAATCAGGATTTCAACTCTGGCTTCTAAATTAGAAGATCTTGATGCTACAGTAAGCAAGGTCCTTCTGAAGGACCAAGCTTGAAGGGGGAGTTAGACAGCTGCAACCCTAACATTCCTGCTAGAATTTAATGGTGCTCTGCTTTATGAAGATCTCCCTCTGAAGTGGGTTATTGGTAATGGACACATCATACTTTACCAGGGAACCTCTCAAAAGATTTATCTGACCCACTGAACCCTGGAACACAATACTCATACAATAAAAAGAGATGAGAAACCAAGTAAATGAAAGCTCCAACCATAAAGTCAACAATGATCAACCTCTTCTAGGCCCTACATATTTCATTTTCTCTCCAAGCCCCATCTCTTTTCCCAGTCCTTGGGAAGTTGTTCCTCTTTAGCATATTTCCTAACAACTCTGCACCCGGTACTTACAATCCACAGACTTTCACTGTGAACTCTGAATCCAGGACTGTAACGGTTTCTGGTGCAGTGAGTGTGACATCAAATTTTGGCAAAACTAGGACAAAGAATGGAAAGAAAGAAAACCAACACTGGCACGTTGTAAACTTCCAGACCTTCCTGAGATGAAGCAAAAATGAGGATATATTATCAGTGGTGCCAAGATGACAAAGAACTGGCCCAATTTGCATAGGCTTACTAAAGTATTTCTATAAAACTTTGAAGAGAAGACAAGACTCCAGAAGTGAATTCTGTGATGTCTAGATGCCTTGCAGAGCTTCGGCCAAGAAAGCTTGTGGACATGGTTGGGAAAAGTTTAGTTTATCTCAGTGAACTTTGCAATCCACTTGCTGATTTCTTATGCAGATTATTTTGTGGGCTAAGTATGTGCAAAATTGGTAATCTCTCTCATCTCTCTCTCTTTCTTTCTTTTTTTTTTTTTTTTTTTTGTTTTTTTTTTTTAGTATTCTCTTTCTAGTTTTATCTCTACAGTTCTTAATGACAACTAATTGAAACTGCATTTACGAGAAAGCTCATTGAAGTATTTAGCAGTCTAAAAGGTTGATTGGTAGGAGCTCATCTCTAATAATGTTTTCTACACTGAATAAAAAAAATGGATGGCATTTACCATACTCCTCCACAAGGAATGAGTGGTTTGTTCTATCTCCTGACTTCTTCGTTACGACAATTGTGTAGTTCCCCAGGATAGGTTCTTCAGTTAGTGGGAATTCTTTCTGGATAATATTCATCTCTGATGCCACATTTTGCAACTGAAAGATCCTGTTACCCCTTGGATCCTGAAAAAAATGAGGAATACAAACTCACAGGTTGTTTGTCTTGGAAATGTTTTGCTACCAGCACACAAAACCAGAAACACAGAAGAAAACAGGACAAGTTGCTTTACCTCACTGGACAAGCTGCTTAATGCATGTGTATGTATAAATTATGCCTTTGTACTCTGATTATTCATGTTATTCTTAATGTGGGTAGATTTTCATCTATTGTTCACAGATTTAGGCATCCTCTGCCAGTTTATTTATTAGTCTGAACTATCAGGGAAAGTTGTACAACACTGCTCTTTCCTGCTCTTTAGTAAATGTTGCTCTAGATTTGTGTTAAGAGGCGAGAGAAAGAAAATCTCCCTTGCTTTTCTCTTTCAGCCAAGTTTATTCCACGTGAATCTTGGCCTTTAGTTAGCCCAGCATCATTTTTCGGCTGTCCGAAAAAGGGAAGAAGCATTTCTTCTGCATTCACCAGGGTAGCATTTGCCTCAGTATATATTATGGCTAGTTAGACTAAAGAAAATGCATTCACACCATTTCCTTGACTCTTTAAAGCACAGACTTGAAGAAAACCACATGAAGAGCTCAAAATATCTGTTTCACTGCAAACAAAGTCGCCTGAGTTCATGGTATAACATGAAAACTTGTAAGAATGCTGTCTAGACATGGACTGCAGTTGCTGTTTTAAAAATCACCAGAAAATGTCATGGAAGTACTAACATAGCTAGGAATTGTATTCACAGCCTATATTTGCTTATAGCTTTTAGCAGTGCTTGAATTACAAAAATATATACCCCAAAGTGAGTTGAGCAAACTGGAGGAAGTAGAGGGGGGTGAAAGGCAGACAGAAGAACACTACAACTTTTGACTGCTGAAATGAATAGTGGTGTGCTTTCCATGTCAGTCTGGCTCAAAAAGCAACTTTGGATTTTGTGAGTTTCTGTTAACTTCTGGCAGTGAACTCAAGAGCAAGTTTTATCTCATAGTAGACACATACAAACTGATATTAGCACATGCCCTAGACTATTATTATTTATATGCATAATGTAGTACAAAGACAAAAAATTCTTACCTCAATTGCTATCAAGAGGTACTGAAAGAAGAAACAACAAAGTGGAAGAAGAGATTAGGTGGCTGATCAAGCACAAATTATTTTTTCTCAGAACTGTGAGGAATATATAACAAATAATCAGTATAATACCATTAATCAGAGATCCCAATCTCTTATTTTAACCATTTTAATAGCTGTTTTACTTCAATAAGAAGTTTACATAAAGAGGAGAGATGAAATGAGACTCTTGGGACAGTTTCTATTAATCTGAACATCTGAGTGACTAGAGAGTAATAGAGGTGCACATAAAACATGACTTGGGCTTCTTATTAGCACCATCTCTTTTGTAAAAATGTATTGTTTACTGCATTGTAGCCATGTGAGAGAAGGCCAGTAAAGACCCTTCCATTTATTGGCTTGTGTACTGTGAGTATGAAGACAGATCACTGGCAATGAAAAGAGTGCCTCTGAGAAGATAAACAATTGTGGCAACAACTTCCTTTTTTTTTCATTTCCCCCATTTCTAAAACAGGCAAAGTGCCAGGTGGATGACTTACTGATTCTTTCAGGGAACAATTGCTGAGCAGTAAAAGCAGGAGACTGAACCATGGGCCTTCTGGTCAGAACTAAAATAATGTCTGCAGCAACAGAGCGGAAGGGTTTTTTGTGCCCTTTCCCAGTGACAGCAGAAAGTAGTTTGTGAGGAATTCAAACTGCTACACACTTGCTTTCTTCCCTGTGACTCTAATGTAGAGGTGGATTATAGCATGTGCTTAGGAAATCACATTAATTCTTTGGCATTTAATGTCTGAAATATCTCATTTTATCCACATCAATCCCATATTAAAAATTTGAAAAGAAGCTGTCTCCCAGAAGTTTTCAATACAGGGGAATATTACTGGTTACTCACCTTCTCCTGAACAGGTTTAAAATTGAAATCCAGGGCCAAAACACGAAACCTCACTGGAAAGGCAAGGAATATGGTGTTAGCATTAATCAGCTTTTTTGGCTGAGCACCATATTTTGCATTCATTAGTACTCCCAGTTTCACACGATCTTTTAACAGTCCCACTTGGACAGGATACACATAATAAAATGCATCTGAAGGCAGAAGAAACCTACATAGACTTCGAGGAAGGGACTTTTCCTCAGCATTGAGTTCTTGCACTCTTTCATAAAAGTTTACTTAACCTCAGAGACGGGGATGACTGAATACATAAGAACTGCTGTGCAGGTCAGGCAGTCTCAAGTGGTAAACATAACTCCTTCAGTGACTGTAACTCCTTCAGCGATCATCTGCATGATGTAGGCAAATCTGTTCCCCTTCATTTCATGATCTCTAAAGTAGGGTTTACTGCCTCAAACACATGAAAATTCCAAATACTACTGGAACTAGGTGAAGTGTCAGTTTTACCTAACGCAGTGTCATTCCTCTTAGTTCAGTTTGTTCTCATCTTGTACAGGCTTTTGCCAAACTGCCTTTGTGTGTGTGTGTGTGTGTGTGGTTATTGTTTTACAAGAGAAAAATTGAAAGGAGAACAATGAATTAGTACAGAAGGAAAAACATAAAAATATGTTTTGAAAATGCTTATTTGAAGCATTACCTTTTCGTAATTTAATTTAGTCTACTGCTTCCCCCCACCCTCACCAACACCAAGCCATTTGATCAATAAACAGTCTGTTTATTGGACACCTCGGTGGCACTGAATTCCAGCTGGTAAGCTTTCCTTCATACTATATATCTATGTAGATAGAATTCATCCCTAATTAAAGTACATCTAATCTTGTTTAATGGCTGTATTATTTGACTAATCTCTGGGACAAAGTTTTCCTGTAGTGTTTCCTAGAGTGTTCTAGCTGTGTACTAGAAGCATTAGACCCTACAAATAAATTAAGGAATAGATCTAGATAAATGGTTCTTTGCCTACATAAAGCTCTGCTCAATGGCCAGGTGAGAAGTCTGGATAGGGGAATAGTATAAGAGCAGGAATACAACAACATGAAAATCTAAAGTCCAAATCCATCAGAATCCAGAAAGTAAATAGTATGATTTTGTCTTTAACAAACTATAATTAATTTTAAAATAGCAGATTTTACTCCTGGGTTTTATACCATGTTTGATGCTGACCAGCAGCAAATGGAAGCATTGTTTTATGCCTGATAGTGATCTTCTTCCCACCATTCTGACCTGTCACCAGTAATGAAACACCACCAGTGAAAGCTTCTGCCAGCTGGGAGGAAGGGACAAAAAAAACCCTGTTGAGACCATGAGACATTCTGAAGAGCTCCACACGAAATAATTGCAGTATAAACTCTGAAGAAACTGCCTAGACTGTAGCTCAGCCTGAAAAATACCAGGCAGAGAAATTCTATCTGAAGAAACTGCTTCCTAAGCTACATGTTATAGCCAAAGTGGATACTAACCTCTCTGTCCTGGTTTGTAGATGGGTTTGTCTGTCTGCACGAAGACAATGCTGTCTGTGTTCCAGATCATCACTGACCGCCGCTCTTCTAGGCTGACTGTGGTGCCTTTGGCAGAGAAGGAAATGAAAGCCAGTGGTGAAGAATGGACAGGAGGGATCTGAGGAAAGAGAACAACAAAGGGAGGTTCTTAGTCTTGAAGTCATTTGCTCAAGAACCTGTTGCACATCAATACCTGTGAAACTGAGCTCCTACAAAGAAACACCATCTCACTTCTACCACCTTCATTACCTTTCCTGGACCTTCTCTTATTTCTTATGGCAGTTAAAAAGACCTCCTTGTCTGTTACTATGTTACTTTCCTATGCTTCCTTTTTCCTTCAACTGGTCTTACTTTCTTCTCTGCTTGTTCCTATCCTGTGCTCTCTGCTCTAATTTTCTTTTCCCTCTTTATATTTCTTTTCTATTTAGGCATAAATTAAAATTAATTTACCTTGAAATTGAAGCATTGTAGACCACTGCTGGCTGTCATGGTTTTCTCAAAAATAGTGCTATTAACAGCTCTGTATTCCAGGATTGCTCTGATGGATATTGTCTCATTGAGGTTAAGGAACTGCAGGCAAACCTGACCTGGAGAGTCATTTTGGAGGACAGCAGGCACCATCAGGACATACTGCCTGTGAGATCCAAACATCCAAGTGATCACATTCATGGAGAAAGGAGAAACAGCCTCAACAGGATAAAACAAATACAAAGCACTGTTTTCACTCAGTACCCACCAATTAGTTTAGATTAAATACAGGACACACTGCCAGTGCCCCTCACTCCCACCCTGCAGCTCCCAACAAGCCCAGTTCTGGATTCCCCCCACAACTCTGCTAGTGCCCCCAACTCTTGCCCTTTTCCTCTTTGTCTGAGTTCTGAACCCATGTGCTTTTAGCAAAGCACACTGCTGTTATTACTGCTATTGCCTTTTCTGAACACACATCAACTTCCATGGAAATTCTGGATTGGCAGAAGGTCTGATCATATTAAATGAGAATGATTCACTTGCCATCCACATTCCACTTTACTCTCCAGATATAAAAGATGGGCCCTGGCAGCATTTACTATTTAAAGCAAAATTAATAGCACTAATTAGCACTGTCTTTAAAACCCTTCCAAAAATATTAATAGCAATAATATGGTAGCTCTTACGGCTCAGGTTCCATTGCAGCTGTTACACGCTGGAGAAGAATAGCCAAAAGAAACTTCAGCCACATTTTTCTCACTGTGAGACAGAAAAAACAGATAAGCTCTCTTCCCAAGAAACAATTAATTGCCTATTAGTTTAACAGCTCCGCGCCAGTCCTCACTCAGTGCTCCAGAGGAAAGGAGCTGGCCTTTCAAATCCTCCCTATGTCCTTCCTTTGATGTTAATACCTTTATAACTGCAGCAAGGGGTGGGGAGCCCAGTCTATCCCAGTACTTGCAAGAACCTCCCCTAATCCTACTGCAACCTAAACCAACCCACTGTCTTCAGACTGTAACACTTCACTGCAGTTCTCTCAATGTCTGTGCAAAATGCCTTGAGTGTTCTTGTTTCAAGGGGAGGGGCTTTGGTTTTTACACTGAGATTTGTCACTGTACAGAAAAGCACAAAGTGATCCAAATCAGAGTAAATCCATAAAACCAGGTTAGCATTTGAAGGTTTTCCCCAGTGTTGGAGTTTACCATCTGGATTGACAGTCTGGACAAGGTAGATAAATCTTCTATAATTTGACACCAAATTTTGGTTAAAATAATATTTTGGCCTCTCTTTTCCCTTGCTTCATAGATATTTTGATTATTGATGAAATGGATTAATAGAGAAGTCAGCAACAGAGAGAGATCTAAAAAGTCTTAATTACTTCTGCTTAGCCTTTGAGCACTTGGCAGCATTGTTGAAGTTTAATTCATTTCAGCTTGAAATTAGCCACTTGATGGGTCCATGAAAATTTGTTAGTTCCTTGGGTTTCTAGTTTTCACACCTGTGTGGAAGCTAATTGGAATTTTTTATTAGTGAGAAAAAAATTCTGCTTTCATCCATAAAGACCATTTTTTTAGGATAAGGAAGGATTATCTTCTTTTGTTCTCTTACGTTCTGAAGAGAAAATAAAGCACTTGCAAGCTGTTTCCCACAAGAAAAACAATGCTGGAAAGCAGTTTTTTGATAACTGTAAGTAATTTTTACATTAATATTGGTTCTGGGTCTGTCTGGGATGAAGTTAGGAAGTCAACTTTCTCTGCAGTAGCCTGCTGTGCTTTGCATTTGATGCTAAAAAGGTATTCATAACTCACCAGTGTTCTGGCTATCACTGCAGAGTGCTTGCACAGTGTCAAGGCTTTCTATCTCACACACCTCTCTGACAAAAACCAGAAGGTTTGGGGTGAGCAAGAGACTGGGAGGGACCACAGGCAGGAGAGATGACCCAAACTGACCAAAGGTATGTCCTATACCATATGACATCTTGCTTAGCAATGACAGTTCAGTGCAAGTAGGAGGAGGAACAACATATGTGGTAGCAGCATTTGTCTTCCGAAGCAACCATTACATGTGCTGAGGCTGTACGTCTCAGTAAGTGGCTGGACATCTGCCTGCCAATGGGAAATAATGGATAAGTCCCCCATGGCTTCTTTTGCATGTGCATCTTTTGCTTTCCTTATTAGACTGTTGTTATCTTAACCCATTGGCCTCTTTGACTTCCACCTTGGAAAAGTGGGATGAATAAAAGATGGGGTGGCTGCTTGGCTGCTGGCTGGGGTAAGCACAGCACTCTGTGCTATTAACATGGCTAAATTTTATAGACCTGAAGCCAGAGAAATACGGCTTCAAAGGCAGAGAACCTGTATGGGACCATGATTTTCTCTAATATCTTGATATAAGACTGTCTCTTCCAGTTTCTTGCTATTGTGTGGTGCAGAGACTTGGGCAGCACTGAAATGCTCCTCAACAGAAACACTGGGCACATAAGACAACTATGAAATATTTTTCACTTATGCCTTCAGATTTTTCACAGAAGTATCAAGCCATACAAAATATGTCTGAAGATGGCAGAAGCAACAGGTGGCTACCCAGAAGTCTCTCTGTGGCGTGTTGTGGTTGCTCCAGACATAGACAACAAGTCTGAAGCTCTGGTCTGAAAGCCCACCTCACCATCAATTCTGTCGAAGAGGACCTCTACAGATTCTACAGTTAAGGAGCTTCACTAAGGATCAGGCTTTATTTTATCTGCAAATGGGATACCCATAACAGCAGCTGTTGGGAAAAGAAATTCACTGGCAAAGGCTTGAACTTGAGCTGACATTGGGAAAAAAAGAGATGATCAGCAGTGCATGTTCTTGCTTTCATGACTTTCTCAGCTAGTAGCAACATAATAAAGTATTCATTCCAAGCAAATGAATTTGATAATCATCATAGTCCACATCCTTATGCTGAAAGAAGCTTTCTGAGGCTACTTTTGAAAGTTTAAACAAGGGTCAAGTGGGTTAGGTGACATTCAAAGGCTGTAGAGATAGAGGAGGGTAGTTGTGGATTGTTTACTGCTACAATGAGCAGGGGTTTTGCCCCAAACATAGACTGGACTGTGGCTTTGGTCAGAAAGCCCACCCCTGTATTGCCAAGGACTGGCACTAGCAGCAATGTCTTCTGTGCACATATGCCTTCTGAACAGTAACCAAATGAAGGACAAAAATGACCCAGGCATTCTATAGCCAGATAATTCACTAGTTTAAGCCCTCCACTAACCATAATGAAGATGGTGCACTTGATAATCAAATAAACAAACAAGAAATGCAATTATCTGGAATAGAGAAGTTATTACATTAATATGTTGGCAATCAAATACCCTGTGTGAAAAAAGGCTACTGTGCCTTATCACAACAAAGGAAACTAGAGATCATCCCATCTTCTTGGCTATAACATATAATAATTTGTCTTTCACAGGAAAAATAAACAGTATTTCACTTGATACAACAAAATGATTGTTTTCAGGGCAAATATTAACAAAACCACTGACATTCAAGTTTTATGATTTTTAATCATTGTTATTTGCTGACTGCCTCTCTTTGCTCTTCAAATCCTACCATTTTGTCTGGCAGAGCAGCTTTGAACCAGCCAGCTGAGTGTTGCAGTAGGTAGTGGCATGACCTCTGGCAAAGCTCATATGAGAAGTTTCGTGATTGCCTTCTTGCAAGCACTCCAGCTGGCACTCTAAAGCCAACTTGAATGTGCCTGCAAGACTGTAGCCGTATATTTGTGGTGTAGATACTGTCACCTTTCTTGTGAACAAGTTAATTTCTTCATTCCGGAGAGGATCAACACAAAGAAACTTGGTCATTACAGCTACAAAAATTAGTTGAAATGCACTGAAGCAATCTGTGACTTTGACTATGACTGCTTCCTATAAAGCCTTCTTTAAGTAGATTAGATTGTAACAATATGTTTAGACATAGCAAAGGTTGAAATGCTTGGTTTGGCCCAGGTGGTTGGGGAACAATGCTGAAACATGGTAACTACAGATAAAATCCTGCTTGGTCAATAGAGTCTCCAGTCAAGCATGCAAGATTTCTTTCATTGTTCTAAGATATGTGAGCCTCGGTAAAGTCCTCTAGTAGCTCTGCAAGCTAGAAGGATGGTGAGGTCATTAAAGAAAATAATTATATCCCTAGCAGAATAGTCACAGCTTGCAGTGATTTTGATGAGTGATGAATTTTTTTTCAACCAATGACTGGTGAGTGTGTATGTGTCATCCACAACCTGTTTTCAAAACTGACACCTGTGTAGAGGCTGAGGTCTGAGCAAGAATAACTGTGTGAACTGAAGTATTAAGACCATCTTTGCTGTGCAGTTTTGGTGACAAATGTTCCAGTCAAAGGTGAGTGAAGCTGGAATCTGACTCCTGACACTGCACCTGCACAAGCTTAAGTGTGGATACTGGTACACTAATGATATTATCCTTCCTAGTTATACACAGGTTACCTGGAAGTTTGCAGGCTAAGCTACAAATGCAGTGCTATAGTTAGGCTATTAAGATAGCCTGCACTTCTTTGGTGAGGGCTTTGCAGTCCCTGTCCTGGCATGGACAAGAAACAAGGGTTATTCAGACCTCCTTTCTTTGTGATCTTGATAGGCAGCAGCAAGAGTTTGGTTCAAATCTGAAGAGGTCATTAAAAAAATATCTGAATAAGGCCTCCAAAAATCCCTGGTACTTAGTATGTTCATTCTTCATACTTGTAAATATAAATCAGGTTTTTATTAAAGGGGTAAAAGAAAATACTTAACAAGGAGTATCAAGGGGGAACATTTGACATGCAATTCAAAAAAAGAAAACTATTTAAGCCCTGTCCCCTAGTGGGACAACTAGTCTGGCTGCATGTTCCCTCCCTAGACCTCCCATGCTAGCAATCAGCTCATGTCTGGTACTGAAAAATTCTCTTGTGTACCAGTTGCACCTGATGTTACCCTGTATTTGTTCCCCTGGCTACCAGAAATGTACTTGGGGCAAGCCATCTCTAGCATGTCAAAGGATGCCCAACTCATTCTCTGACCTTTTAGCCTCTAAGCTAAACACTAACCCTTTGTTTCTTTTTCACAGCTGCACACAACTATCAGAGCTGTAACTTCTGCACTCTGTAGGTAGAAGCACTTGCTTTAATGTTGGGTAACAACTCGTGGCAATCACATGTAGAAAGAAGTAGCTCTCTGAGGATTTCATATTGCAATGAGTTTTCTCTGCTATATGGAAAGCCTATTTTTAATTTCATCCTCCAGAAATGCCACATAAATACATTGTAACAACAGATTTATAAGTGTTTAAAATTCCATTTAGACCCTCTTATTTTCCTTTCCTTCCCTCCACTAGTTTCCAGTGCAGTAGCCTTCCCTGGCTGGTTGCCCTTCTTCTCAAATGATTTGGGGAGTCATACAGGAGTTCTGCTTCCTCATGGAATTCCAGCCATCAGACTACAGGTCCCACAAGGACTTTACTGATACAATTGTACCTGTAAGGTTGAACCACTGATTACATAAAAGATCTGAAAGGAATGATAGAGAATCAATATCTTTACATGATTCTTTGGATGCAGTTACATGAATGCAGCTTTGTGGGTCAAACAAAATTTCTTGGATATAGTCCTTAGGGAAATGCTGTATGCCTAATCCAGCTGCTCTGAGGAAGGAAGTATGGATCTCACTTCAGGGCTTTAAAATTATGTTAACAGAACCAAGAATTCATGGGAGATGAATCTGAGAAATGAGACTTACATCTTTTAGAGCAGGTGCTACCTTTTCTTATTTCTTTTAAGTCTGTGTTCAATGTAGGCATGATATTGCTAGGGCTCTATTGTGAAAAAGAGTATGGACTTAGGAGTCTTTCGCAATGTTGGAGGCTCAGTCTCTTTATGAGTACTTTGATCTTTTTGCCATTGACAAACATCTAGCTTCTAAATCCACTTTTTCTGGTTGCAAAGGCTTTTTCTTTCCACTATGCCATACCAGAAATTAAACTTGTTCCAGGCACATTATGGAAGGCATACAAATGCTATTGAGAGCCTGCAGCTTTCTCTCCCTTTAACTGTTAGTATTATCTACTTGGCAGCACAACAATACTCTTGTGTTACCCGATATATTAATTGTGCTACTTTAAGGATGCCCCCCAGGGAGAGCCTGTTTGTGCCTTCAACCCTTGACCTTATGCCTGAAACATTTCTTTGATTCATTCCCCTCACATAAAGGCTATTTCTGCTTTGTCTTCAGTGAAAATATATTCTGCAGCTATATATTGAACTACTGAGCACTGTACAGAACAGGCTGGAGGATGTGTTCTTGATGAAGACCTGTCATTCTTTATTATATTTTATCATCTTTCCAAAGAGTTGAGACTTCTAAGTTGTCTCAAGGGAAACAAATTTGCCTCAGACAAACAGGGAATCAGAGAAAGTCTTCGTTGCATAGTTTTCCCTTTTGAAGAACTTGCTTTTTAAAGACTACTGACTCACATACAGCCAGTGCTAGGCAAAACTGTCTGCTGGAGAACACTGTGTGAAAATGAGGGAGTGACTGGAGTATCACATCCATGTCTAATGTCACACATCATTGCTAGTTCAAGGGTAGCAAAAGTGCTCTGCTATTACATGAAACAGTGGCAGAGTCCTGGTTGTTCACACCTCTGAGCAAAGCCTCCGGAGTCTATTCTGTCACGTTCCCATGGACTGCAGCAGATGGGTCTCACAGGAACCACTGAATGAACGGGAAGCAGGTGCATGACCTTTTTGCACACTGAAAACTAAAGGGAAGATTGATTCACAGCAGTTTTAGGGTTCTCAAGTATCTTTCTAACTACAGCAATGAGAGTAAGAAAACTTGACTCAGGTGACCTGTTAATATGGGGTGTGTCATTTGGAAACAAACCTTGATGGCACGTTTGGCTATGACAGCAGAACCATGACTCCTATCTGTCTTGCGCAGGGTCTCAGCAAACTTTGAATCCTGACATAACCCAGGTAGATGTAAAGGAAGATTCACACGGGCTTTGGTAGGACTCAGACTTTGGCAATGTGTGGGAACAGCAACACTGAAGCCCAAGAGAGGCAGCTCCTTGGAGCTGTGCTGAATAGACAGAGTCTGTGTGATTTGCACTCCTCCTGCATCTGTGGCTGTACCCCAGGAAAGGCTCTGAGTTCAGAATGCTCTAACTTTAATTTGTTAAAGATACTGTGCAGATTAAAAAGTAAAGTTATGGTGAATCTTCTTGCTTTATCTGACAATAATAAAATACAGCAGCAGCTAGGCACTGTAGGATCCCACATTCGTGCTCTCTTTAAAGCCTCCAGCATGCAAGGCCTCTGGCTCAACGTAACACTTCACTGCCTTCTCGGGCACTTTGCTGTTTTCTTGAGTCTCTGGCTCCCTTTTGCTCTGACTTTCAGTAATTAATTTTTTCTTACAATACATACCAACAGACTTAGAGTTCTTAATCTATTTGTGAGTCCTCCACTGGCTGCACTTATGAAGAGCTTCCACAATGTGCTGAAGGTTTCATACTGCTGGCCACTGAGTTGGAGGCATTTTTTCAAGTCTTACCTGGCAATCAGATGTTTCTGCTAGGCAATTTCAAGGATGTATTTTAATAGAAAAATATATATACACAGCAGACTAGTATTTGTGTTCCAAAATAAAGAACTGAGTGTAAATTTATTGTATTTGGCATTTTTGGAGATGGGAGGAAGCCCTTAAAATTTTCTGATTCATCTTAAATACTCAGTGTCTGAAATTCCTGTCAATTGTTACATCTTTTCATCTGACTTGCATTGAGGTTCACATGATGCAACATTCATGAGAAAAAAATATGGGTCACTACTTGTGCTGCAGTTAAAAGAGTTATAGAGGTAAAAGAAGGCTATTAAATGCAGATTTTGCTAGGTACTTCTGGCATTGTTCCAGCCACTCCCTCTCAGCCCAGTGTTTTGGAAATTTGTAGCAAAATTTAAATGCTGTGCTATTGAAAGAATCTGCATTTCATATCAGTTTCCATCTGACCAGGCTTGCAGTTGGCCATTCACTGAAATGGCATTAAACAAAGGCTTTTGTTTAGCAGTAAGCTGAGTTTACACAGCTGAAGAAGGTGGATTGAAGTAGCCTGATTGACCCCTCTTGAAGCTCACACAATCTTTTTTGCTGACAGGAATGGGAGAGCAAAGGGGAATTTGGGGTCAGTGAAAAGCAACATGGCCTTAACATCTTCTGAGTCATAACTTATTTCTCAGCATGTGTCTGTCTGTAGCAAAAGTCACCACAGGTCTCATGTAAATATGAAAACAGTGTGACTTTTTGGGTCAAGGATTGTGCTCAGGGGTTTCTGCTGATGGGAAGAGAAATGCTGGGGATAGGGAACTCCAGGCTTTGAGCAAAATTGAGAGAATTGAAAGCTATTCACTTCACAACATCCTTTTCTCAAAATGTCCTTCTTTTTTCACAAGATAGAAGTTCCACCTGGATTGTCAGGGACAAAGAATTCCCTCTGAACATCTAATCTAAAAATACCCTCCCTTAGTTTAAAACCATTCCCCTTTGTCCTGTCACTATCTGCCCATGCAAAAAGTCATTCTCTCTTTTTTATAAGCTCCCTTTAAGTAGTGGAAAGCTGCATTAACTGTTCCTGGATTATTTTCCATGCTGAACAATCCCAACTCTCTCAGTCTGTTTTCATATGAGGAATGCTGCAGCCCTCTGGTCATCTTGGGAAGAAATTCTAAGTTTCTGCTGGGTGGTTCACGGAACAGGAGGTTTCAGCTGATGTCCTCCACAGGTCACTTCCAAACCAACATTTATGTGCTTCTACAGCTTCCAGATTTCTTTTGCGTCTTTCTCGGTGTGCTGGTTTAAAGGTAAACCAGCAGGAGGAATGAGTCTAACTCACAAACAGATTACAAGTCAGAATTACAGTT
>JAWWEU010000001.1:30106094-30146910 GCA_035583155.1 Acropternis orthonyx
AGACAGAGGGTGATTCCTCTGAGGTGCAGGGTTGGTAGATGAAAGAAAAATTCCAAGATTTTAAACCCATAACACTCGGTTTCCATTGAGCCTGTGAATTTCTGTCATGACTGCCCCTTATCACAAAGGTTCCTGCACTGCTCAGTGAGGTAGGATCAGTTTCACCTGAGCCATCTCTGGGCAAGCCTGACATGCTACTAAACCGTGCTCTCAGAGTGCACAATGGACTGCTACTCTCTTACTCTGCCTTGTGCTGTTGCGTGGTCTGTCTCACATCAGGCACACTGCTGTTTAGTAAAGTGTTTGTAGGAAACAAAATTTGCTTTGAGAAGACCAGTTTCATGATAAATAAGTCTCTTCCAAGATGGTAACTGTGACTATGTCTTAACACCCTGGTTGAAGAAACAACAACTCGGTGATACGATACAGTTGGTGAATGTTTGCTCAGATTATTATGGATATGTAGTTAGTTGCTGTCTCCTTCCACCAGTGTCATCTGCTCAGGATGAAGGTCATGTCAGGTCACTGCAGGCTGTGAGGGACAGTAGCCACAGTGTGCGGCTATGTGCTCTACCTGTTCATTAAATGAAGAGACCACAATAGGTAATTTCCTTGTTCTTCCATCGCAAGCTTCTTGTAGCTCAATTTTTCAAACCCTAGAAATCATTTCCTTTTTCTCCATGCAAGGGCATTGAATCCACCATTCCTCCCTAACCCCTTTCTAAAGAGTTTCTGTGTTACAGCTCCCAGTGTTAGGCTTTGGGTAGAAACCTTCCATCACATAGGCCAGGGCACCTATCCTGGCTGTGTCACAAAATGTCACTGATGTCAGGATGTCATTGATTGACCTGTCAAAGGTATGAATGTTTTAGCTTATGGAATACCTTACATCACTCATTTCTAGACAGAAGAAGGAGTGGAGACTGGAACAAATAGGATTGCCAATCAGAATGTTTTATTACAAAGAGCAGTAAAATATTAAGTGGTAATCTGAAGAAAACATTTCTTTCGGAATTGAGGTAAAAACTGCACAAAAGTTGTTTTCCTGTGACTAGAATTCTGACATCTGTAAATGATTCAATTCAATTGCTGAAAAAGATGAAGATCAAAGCAATTTCTTCAGGATTTTCCTTCTGGATAATGTAAATGCCAAAACAAGATCTACAGAAGCAGCAACAGCTGATTGTTCTGTGAGATTAGGATTTCTTAAGAGGAATCTACTGCTAAGAACACACATTTCAAGTGTTTACCTTTACACAAAGCTCCCAGTGGAATATGTCATGAGTTTCAAAGATGGATGGTCAGGGTTAACAATTGCACAATATCTCCCTTGTTCGAAAAAGCATTTTATCTGCAGTTTCTAATCCACACTGACCCCAAGTTCTTTTTGAAGTGTGGGCTAGAATGGGTCACTCTGATCTGCTGCAATATAGGATTTGCTTATTCCTCATTATTCTATATGTTTTCCATTGCGTTTCCAGAAACAACTAAATCTCTCATCCACTTCTTCCTCTATAAATCCTTGCCTGATTTCAGTTGGAACGCAGGGTGCAGGGAGTGTTGTATTCTGAAAGGGCATATTCATCTGGAAAGGAGAAAGGAAGAAGATATTTGCATGAGAGTGAGAAATCATTCTGACCCCACTCTGTGTGCACCTGTGATTAAAACACTATGAATCGGAAAACGTGATAAATGTTGTGGTAGCCTTCCAGTTGCCAAGGCATCCAGTTGCAGGGGTGCATAGTCAGAGCCCAGTGCACTCCTCTGACTGTGTTTGTCAGGGCACATCATTGCTGTGACCATGCAGGATGTGGATCAGGTGGCAGAAAATGCACTCCAGGTTCAACTCCCTGACTGCTGCTGTTGCTAATCTGCTAGGACGCATTACCAAAATGTTGTTCCAGTCTTGGGGAAACCTGAGCCACAGCTTTAGTAACATAACTTACACAACTGGGTGATGCCTGATGCAACTCTACTTCCTTGAGACCAGTTCAAGAAAGGTGATCAGGCACTTCATTTTCCAGTTTTATTTACTCAAACTCCTTTTTAGTGAAGTGGGACTGTCATTCCTACATAAGTATTTAAATTCAACTAAGGAAGATCTTTTTGATTGCAGCCTACCATGGCAAGGTTAAGCAAAAAAACCTCACTAGATAAACCAGACCAGAGAAGTCAGGAACACTGCTGCCTTTTAGTTATTGATTTTAAGCATCAGGTTCAAACTGTGGAACCACACTTCTTTGTGTATACGGTTCTTAAGAAAGCAACTCCTGATGTATCACTTTCCAATATGCTTTGTGTTGAAAGGATGCAAGAAATGAAAACACAGGAGGGGTCTATGCTCTGCAAACCTTTTTCAGTCTAGTAATCAAAAGCAGCAGAACTGCTAAGTGAATCTCCACTCATCTCTCCTTTGGATTCACCTACCTGTTTCATAGTAATCATAAATATGTACAGGCACTGGTTTGATGTCTGAGACAGGCAGGCTTTGCTCCACACTGAAAGAGAAACTGATTTCCTTCTGGGAGACCTGGAAAGGGCAAGACAAAAAAATGCTTCAGAACATTTCATAACTATCCCTGTGGCCCTTTCTCTTCTATCTGGGAGCTTGTTTTAAACTTCCAATTTAATAAAACCGAAAGGAAACCTCCCAAACTTACCTGCTGAAGATAGAAGAGTATGTGGCTGTTCTTGGTGTCTACACGATCCACAACAGAATTCTCGTCCCGAAGCTTTAAATAAGGCAAAAGATAACAATGTTAGCGCGGAGATTTGCGAAGGAGACAGATTCCATAGCAAAGGGGCTGCAGCGCTCTTTTTATGCCACAGCGCCATCTAGTAGCCAAAAATCGAAATGCAAGTTGAATGTTTTCATACCCTGATTCGTACGCACTAATCACAGTGGTAAACAGTTTTACTACTCAGCTTTGATGCTTATGACTTTTATAATTAACTTAAGAATGATCTAATTTCAACAAAAAATTACTACTAATTTCTGCAGCTGAAGCTGACTCACTTGTTAGTCTGTTGTATGTTCTAAATAAAAAATATTTAAAAATATTTTAGAAAAGAATTTGAACAAATTAATTTTACTATAAAAGTATACAAGCCCAAAATATTCCAAACTTTAAAAAATAAACTGTTTTTCCTCCAAGTCCATGTGAAGAGGAGCAGGATGCCAAAAACCATAACATCTCAATACAAAAATCTTCCAAAGAAAATTTATTAATTTCATATAGTTTCAGTGAAAAACAAAAATCAGTCCTGAATGCTGAATGATTATAAATTCACCAAGCTATGAGAAGACTCTGCAATGAATTTCATTCTTTTTATCTACTTGAAAATTATAGCTCATTGCTTGAAGCCAATGCATCTACTGCAAACTTAAATTGCATTAGAAACAGAGACGAGGTGCTTATCAGTGCTGTCCCAAACATTGTCATCATCACAACCAAATTTCTTGATAGTAAAGGAGGAGGAGCAGCACCCACTATTTTTTTTTTTTTTTTGTTGGTTGTTTTTTGATTTGTTTTTTTTTTTTTTCTTTGTTAAAATGTGCCGTAGAGAAAGGAATAACCATGTCAAAGGGATAGTATTACAAAATATCCATTTAAGCAACTTAACTATGACATAAGCATTTCTTGCACAGATTCTGTTAGGTTTTGTGATTACAGACTCATACACACAAACACTAAGGAGCACAGGGAAACCTCAGTAACCTGAGCAGAGCCAGGAGAGCACTCTGACCTGATTCCCCTCCGGGCTGTCACAGTGCAGTGACCAGCCCCATTGTCAGGGGATGAGACCCACCAGGTGAGTCAACAGCAGAATATCCCTGGATCACCTTCCAGGCTTAATGGGAGTGCTGCCTACAGGACACAGGGCTGAGCATGGGATGCTGGGACTCAATAAAAAGTTATTGCAGGATGTTTAGGGGAAGAGACAGAAGTAACAAAGAAAGGGTTAAAGTCCAATTGAAAGGAAAAAGAGTGGAAAAGGAGATAAGAGAAGCCAGTTGCACATAAACATGTTGGTGATCAGCATACCTGTCTGCCCTGCACCTGGTCACCACAGTGTCTCCTCTCTCATTAATCTCTGTTCCTGACTTTTCCTGGGTGAAGAGCTCTCTTCTGTGTGGATGTGTGTTTAGGGAGTGCCCGTCACTAAAGAAGGAACCACAGATCACAGAAACCATGTGTCTGGGGTGCCAGAGACACTAGACTTCAGGCCTGTTGTGTGTGGGTGTGTATGCCAGTGTGTGATAGCTAGTGAATACCAACCTGGACTAGCTGGTGAGTTAGTTAAGGGGCTTGACAGCCGGCTACCAAAGCAGATACAAATCTGGCCCAAATATTGAAGACATCAGAGGATCCAAGTTAGCCACCAGAGGGACCAGGATGTCTGAGCCTTTTTCTGGAGAGACTTTTTCTGGTCTTGGAGGTGGACATTGAGCAGGCTATTGGGCTGAACCAGCTAGTGGAGACTCATTTGCTTGTGTCTCTATGTGTCTTGTGAAGTCACTAGGAGACCAGGGGACCCCAGCCCATCTGCTGCATGTTGAAGGCTGCTCATAGAGATACCCACCATGCAAATATGTGGTGATGGAGACCTCAGTTCCAGGCACTAAAGTGGGGCTGAGGTCTTGAGGAGGCATATGTCCAGCTGTCAGCAACTGGATAGAACAAGGATTCAAGGGCAGCTACTGGGCAAACTGAGTGTCTTAGGTCAGCTATGAGAAGGATCCACATTGTGTGTTTGTATGTGCATATATATATATGTGCATGTGATTATTTATCTTATCAGCACATGGGCTTTTAGTCTTATCAGCCAGAAAAGGGAACAGAATAGAGCCATTTATGCTGTCTGTATTTGTGGAAGTGCTGTCTTTCCTGTCTACTGATCTGTGTGACCACCACGCATATAAGTATATGTGCATATATATGTATAGTGTGCATGCCTACCTATTGGGAATACACACTGAACATTGTTATTTGCTGGATATGAACGGGGATATGAAGCTGCAGCAGTTTTGCCTCTCTTGGAAACTGGATTTGGCAACTCCTAACAGATTTGTCTCCAACAGATGAACAGTGACAAGTCTGAGAATATGTGACAGAAGGCTATGTCTGGGGTCTTTGCAGAGTTCCCATGAGACTCCAATTTGCTAATTAGAGACTATTTCTCTCAACTTCTTATGTTTTCAGGGTTTATCATTTACATTGGTCCCATTTTTTACCTTTTTCAGGGAAGACTGTACAGGAACAAAACCTGACAGCATCTTCACATCAATAATAGCCATGTTGGAGACTTGACGCTTTCCCGTGTAACTGAAATGAGAGAAGTTCTGTTAGTGTTGTCTGCAAGTGGAAAGGGTACCAGTGAATGACATTTTCAGCTCCCAATAATCCTGTTTTGCTTCCTACAGTTGCACAGCAGCAGCTAACTGCCTGTATTTAAATCCGTTCTTGCATGCTTTCCAAAACTGGAAATACAAGAGTGTGGGTCAATGAAAGAAAGTTACCTGGCGAAGAGGACAAGGTCAAACTTTGGTGGAGAGTTGCTTGTGCAAGATACATTTGCTGTCCTTACAGAAAGAGAAAATCCTGCAACTTTTCTTGGCAAATGGATGTTGTACCTCAGGGTGGTCTAAAAGAGATGGAAAGTGTAAGATGGTCACAGGATTAAAGGGATTTGTGTCTTTTGCATGACATATGCAGAGGAATAAATGCAGAGGGGATGGTGCTGAGTTTCCAGCATGCTTACCTGCAGATAAACGCAGCCAGTGCCATCCACTTCTACACTGTAATTCCCTGGAATAGTAAGTAAGGAAGCCTGCTGCATTAAGAAGCGGTTCTTGTCATTCACCTGGAAAATCTTACTGCGGGACTCCATGAAGTGGACTTTGACAGTATTATGACTTTTTTTTGAGAAGGTGAGGTATCCATACTGGGCTAACGCTTGGAGGGCAACAACGGTGTCCTGAAAAGAACAATGGTTCCTAGTTAGATACCCAAGTGTAAGATGGTACATGAGACTAGCGCAGCTCCTATTTCCTTGATGCTTTGTCAGTACTCATAAATGGAGAGGAGCTCTGCCAAGAGTTAAAGAAACAAGATACAAGTTCTTGTAGAACTTGTCCTGGTGGACAAAAAGCTGTCCCTGAGCCACCAATGTGCCCTGGTGACCAAGACGACCACCAGGGCTGCATTAGGGAGAGTTTTGCCAGCAGGTCAAGGGAGTTCATCCTGCCCCTCTACTCAGTCCTAGTGAGGCACATCTGAAGTGTTGTGTCTGGTTCTGGGCTCCTCAGTAAAGAGAGACATGATGCTCCTGGGACAAGTCCAGAGGAGGGTGACAAAGATGACTGAGGGAATAAAACATCTCTTGTAAAGAAAGGCTGAGAGAGCTGGGCCTGTCAAACCTCAAAAAGAGATGACTGAGAAGGGATGCCATCAATGTTTGTAAGTATCTGAATGGAGTGTGTCCAGAAGATGGAACCAGGCTCTTCTCAGTGGTGCCAATGAATAGGACAAGACGCAATGGGCAGAAACTGATACATAGGAAGTTCCACCTGAACATGAGCTTCTTTACTATGAGGGTGACAGCGCACTGGAACAGATTGCCCAGAGTAGTTGTGAAGTCTCCCTTACTGGAGATATTTAAGAACCATCTGGATGCAATCCTGTGCAATGAGTTCTAGGATAACCCTGCTTGAGCAGTGAGGTTGGACCACAGGACCCACTGTGGTCCCTTCCAACATGACCCATTCTGTGATTCTGGGGCAACAAATTTTAATTACCCCAGAAGACCTGGCATAATGCTGTGTCAACAGTGGCTTCTGTCTACTGCTAATTTGGAATTCAGGTAAATTCTCCTTGCCTAGAATTAAACTATGTATGAAACTGCATGACTTGTCCTGACAAGATAACCTATGCCAACACCAATTATTAAGTATTTTTCAAATTGATATGCAGTCAGGAAGATTTGTCACATTACTGACAGTCAGCTTGCAGACTGGATTGCTCCCAAAAGATTTCTTTTTACCACACCCAGTTATTACCTGGCTGGAGGAAAAACCACCATATGGGTTCTGTTGTTTGATAAGCCAGTACACAATGCGGGAAATATAGGACAAGTCTTCTGATGTGAGTTTGGTTCTGTTGAGCAAAGCCAGGAGCACATAGCTGGTCATTTCAATCTCAGCAGAAGGGGCACGGGAATAGAAGTCAGGGAAATGTTCTGTTGGTGGCTTATTTTCTCTCTGCCAATGAACTGAACTACCTGAAAACAGAAAAGTGGGGTGTAAAAAGCATGGAAAAATTACTTGCTGGTTTATTCATTGCAATATTGCTGCAGGAAATAGATATACAATTATCTCTCTCCCTTTAT
This sequence comes from Acropternis orthonyx, assembly GCA_035583155.1. Classification (NCBI taxonomy): domain Eukaryota; kingdom Metazoa; phylum Chordata; class Aves; order Passeriformes; family Rhinocryptidae; genus Acropternis; species Acropternis orthonyx. The sequence goes on from JAWWEU010000001.1 coordinate 30,113,484, forward strand.
TCAGGAAGATTTTTCAGCTATTGGAGTCTTGAACTGGGTAAGTTTTACCTCCAGGATGGAAAAGAGAACAGGAAGGGATGGAAAGGAAATTAATATAAGGAGGTTGTATAAGTGAGAGAGGGATTGAAGTGAAGGCAGGGCAGCAGAAGGATGTTAAGGCAGTTGCAGACAGGAGCACAGCATAGTCAAGGGGACTTAGCTTGGTCAGCATGTAGAAGAGGAAGCTAATTGGGAGATTAGGTACAGTCTTCCAGTACCTTGGACTGAGACTTGCAGGGGACTTTCTCTCCACCTAAATTATCACATAATTCTAGGATAATCAGGCCAAAGCTCAATCTTTTGGGAAGCCAAAACAGAAAAACTCATAAATTCAGTAGCATAGCAGACATGAAACAGGAATAGAGAGCATGCATGAGAAAACCGTGCATCAGCATAGCTTACATCACATAACAGGCCATTCCACCAGCTGTATTGCCCATGTCATGGCCATATTGCACTTACCAACTCTGACAGCTGTCTTGTCCAGATTCTCAAGGAAGAACTGGTGTCTTTCCTCTTTGCCAGCTAAGCCATAAGCGTAGGCAAAGAGGGCATGGTTATACAGGTTGTGGACCCCATTGCTAAACGCAGTATCCAAACAGTTCATGCCGCTCCGAACAACAGGATGCTGGTAATGCAAAACACAGGAAGGTTGTCAGGTGCTTGCATTTGTGTCTCTACTTCTCTGTAAATACTTCCATCACTGCTTAAGGTGCAATCACTCACCCTTCATGCTTGAAATACACATGATCAATGACATGTTTAGGGGCCTACAGTGTGTATCCTGTAAAAAAAATGCACTTCCAGTTGTGCTGCCTTCTTTCTGCATGTATTTAGGGGCACCATGACTAGACTAACAGAACACTGATTTTTTCCTGTCTTGTGAGATGACCTTATGTGGGTTAATCCTTTGTTCCTCAGTTGATTCAGCTATAAAATGAGGACCATTTTTACAAAGTTATGTAAAGTGTATAGAGATCTCATGATTAAGCAGGCTCTCTCAAATGGCTATTACTCATGTTCTAGCTATAGTTATCAAGATAGCTCTTCGGACCTTTTAGACTTACAGATTATCTCTGTGAGTTCTACTTCATCTCTGACATCACCAGCACACTACAAACCACGTCTTGTCTGTGCAGCTTCACTTAAACATACAGCACCAGGTTTTGGAGCTTCTTATGAAGATACTGGAAACTAAATTCATGTTGCTGAAGAACTATTTGATTCTGCACAATGTTTTCATCCTGGTCTCAGGTACTTAAATGATGCCCCATACCACAGTGTCTGAGGAATGTGCAAAAAATCAGCACATCTAGAACATATTAAGTTCTTTACAGAAAGAGTAATAGGGCATTGGAATGGGCTGCCCAGGGAGGTTGTCGAGTCACCATCCCTGGAGGTGTTTAAGTAAAGACTGGATGTGGCACTTAGTGCCATGGCCTAGTAGGCAGGGTGGTGTTAGGTCAAAGGTTGGACTCGATCATCTCAGGGGTCTTTTCCAACCCAGCTTATTCTATGATTCTATGATTCTATGGTATTTGTCAGATTGGGAACAATTCTCTTCCCCAAAATCAAAGAACAAAGTCAGCATAAAAACAGGGTCACAAAGATATGAAGGAAATATATTACAGAGTACAGAACCTCGCTGTCATTCCCCTGTGCCTACTATTCCAACCAGCAACTCATCATTTCCTTCCTTACTAACAATGCCATAGGGAAATGGAAACACAGCTTGTATCTAAATGTACAGAGTAATTTTGTAGGACCGAAGTTTTGGGTAGCTTGAACTGTGGACTGGGCAAATTCAGAGAAAATTCCAAAGGGAACTCTGGATGGAGTAGGCAAATTCAGTCTGGATTTTGCACCTACTTAGACTACCATTACTTAAAAAAACTGGATTCCACAAAGGTTTTTCAAATGAATCCACAGGCACTGGATACATAACTGATTTGTAACGCTCATAAAATACTTATGGTTACTGCAGCATTCTGGGAAATATTGCCTACAATCTGCTACTGTCCTACAGTCATTATTCGAGTTCCACATTGTTAAATAATACAGATGTGAGGACTATGACTTGCGCACTGTTTGACAAACAGAGCACCAAATACCTACTGCAGCAGAGTGTCCAGCCTCTAGCAATGCTGCCACCACGTAGGCTGTGAGTGAGTATTCAACTTCTTCTCCACCCTGATGAAAAACAAGCAAAGAATTGGTTAGTAAAAATGTCCTAGAAAGAAACAATGTATGAATTAATTCATAGTTCATATATCAGTTAGATTTGAGATCAGAAGTAATTTTTGTCTCCCTATATGCACAGGAATAAGAAAGATCAAATTCACTTAGGATAAAGCTAAAATTATTTAATGCATTTTCTCGGCTTTTGCACATATGTATAAAGAACATGATAACCTGTGGCTGAGCATGTAATGCAGTAACGGAAAAGAAAGCCTGAGACTTACAACTCAGAAAGTTCTAATTGTTTTTACCTCATCATCAGTTGCAGACATAAGAATCATGCCCTGCTTGTATGTGAGAGACACAAGATAACAGTACTAGAAAGAGTAAGGTGTGGTAATAAGCTTGTGTCTGTCAGAAATTATCCAAATCAATCCTGACAGCAGGACTGGAAGTTTGGGGCTATACTTGTCTCAGTTACCTTCAAAGCATTGTTGAAATGCGAGCCAGCATTTTCAAAGCAGCCATCTGACTTCTGCTTGCTTGCCAGCCAGATCAACGTTTGGGACTGGACATTGTCATCAATGTAAATGTAGCGTTTGGCTTGCGCAAATGACTTGTACACAAAGGCAGTGAGCCTGCAGATGGTCCAGAAACAGAAAGCAGGTATGGTGTGAACAAGATCAAAAGGATTTACCAGTGTATAGGATGTGCATAGAAAAATACATAAAATGAACTTTGTAATGTTTGAGGTAAAAGAAGGGTTTTCTAAGCTTTAAATAAATAACATAGATAAAATTCTGATATTAAAAATGGGCCTGATATTTCTCCTGAAAAAAACATGTGCTGAAATAATTTTTCAGAGTGGGGGTAATGCACACACACAGTTTGATGACTGATGTTGGTAATTTCTGATCTTAGTTAATAGAATTATGAAACAAACTAGGTCAGAATTTCAAAGTTCTGTCAGGTTGCTCAGTCTTTTGTCTGATCATGTGAAAGTCTCTAGGAATAGAGATATCCACATCCTCTCTGGTTATTTGTCTCAGTGCTGCAGCCTTCTCCTGGGCAAGGTATTTTTTTCCTTCCACCCAGTGGGACTTGTCTCCGTTGCCACTTGAGTAAGGATAAACCCTTCTCCTTACTCTGTGCACCCCTGACAAGAGTCTGACTCTGCATTTTCTGCAGTCCCGATCTAGGTAGTAGAAAGCTTTATCTAGGTTTTCCATTAGCTTCCTCTTCTACAGGCTGAACAAACCCAGATTCCTCAGTTTCCCTGTAAACATTATGTATCCCAGCTCCAAGTCATCACACCATCCTTTTGTTGCACTCTTTCCAGTTTATTATCTGTCCTTTACTAGGGGATTCAAATTAATTGAGCTATATGCATTTACACTATTAAAGCTAAGAATCACTGGATACTTTGATCATTTTTCAAAGCCTAAAGGTCCTGTGTTAGGAAAATAGAAGGTATCATCACTTACCATACACTCCCTTCCCTATCTTGTCTCCCAAAGGAGCTGTAGGATCCATCCCAGTGTTTGTATGACAGCTGTTTTTGGTAACCTGAAAACATAATAAAGAAGACATATTTTCTAATCACAGAGAAGGATTAACTCTGCTGTTTGCTCAACTAAAGCAGAAGGACTTTTGGATTTAATATCAAGCAACGTATGTCTGGTGAATATAGCCAACCACTATGAATTTTAGCTGCTTTTACTCCTGGAAGGATGACATGTTAGTTTAGGGTGCTCTCATTACCTGCTCTTATGCAATAAATATGGTGCTAGAATTCAGGTCAGTGTTCATCCTGTAGAATTTAAGAGCTCACTGCACACAATCACAATATTAGATCACAGAATCACAAATATTCTGAGTTGGAAGGGACCCACAAGGACCATTGAGTCCAGCTCTTAGCCCTGCACATAACTTCCCCAAGAGTCACACCATGTGCCTGAGAGCATTGTCCAAATGCTTCTTGGAACTCTGTCAGTCTTGGTGCTGTGGTCACTTCCCTGGGGAAGAAAATGGAAGAATCTGAGAACTTCTCACCTGTGGATAAATATCCAGTACCCCTGACTCTAATCTCCTCAGTCAGCTGCCCAGTCTTATTCAGATAATCCAAGGCATAGATGTTGGGTGTGAACAAGGCCATGTTCTGTTCTCCACAGCCATAAGGCATATGGAGGAGGTTGTCTAAGTTCCTCAGGGCTGTACCCAAAATGTCTCCTGAAGAATGAAAGATATAAGAAATCAGCTCAGTTAAAATATGTTTTTATTATATATCATTATATATATCTCATTGCTTTACATTATCTTATTATGAACCCAAGGGCAATGAACAATATAGAGTAATTACAGTAACAAAAGACATAGTGTAGAAGAAAAGCATTGAAATGCCCCATTTTTTATTTCTTATCTGAAAGCTGGACAGCTAGGAGAAACTGAGAATTTGAGAAAAAAATAATGAGCACAAATACTGGCTGGCATGGCTTCTGAGAAACAGCTATGAATCCTTGAAAGGGTTAAATTGCCCCATCCTTTACAACCTGCGTCCTGGTATTGAATGTACATATGAGAATGCTGTGTGGGTACTATGCTGGTGGGCTACACAGGCTGTATTGCACAGTACCAGCACACCTCACACAGACACAGGCATGGAAAACAACTGTGTTTGGGAAACAATCTGAGTTCAGAACCTCAGAAAAATTTCACTGAAGACAACTCACAAATGTTAATAAAGACTTTCAGATTAGAGTTGGTTGGGACCTGAAACTTTTATTTTATGGAAACTTAATGACTTACAAATGTTTTTGATTATGCAAAATGATAAATTTGAAATTATGCAGTCAGCAAAGTTCTGAAGTCTTCTTTCCAAGAAATCAAGATAATTTTTTTCAAAGAAGTCTGCCTTATGTTACTTTTCAGCTGAATTAGCTGTTTCACTATACAGAACAGAATATGCTAAAGCAGTATACAATCTGAAATGCAATGTAAGCTGAAATAATTGGCCTATTTTGTCTTCCCTTCACATGAGATAATTTTGAGCAACTTTTTCCTTTCACTGCCACTTTGCAAAGTAGAAAAATTATCCTCTAAAATCAAGATTAATTACTTCCTCAAATTCACATTAGGTTTGCCTGTGTATACAAGATAGCACTTGGTGCAGCAGAAGAGGAATGCCATTTACTTTTGGATTTATTCTAAGTACTAAACTTACCAATGACAGAAAAATAAGCTCTGGCTGATCCCTTCACTACATTTCTTGGCAAGCTGAGAGACACTGGTTCAGAAATCTTTATGCCTGATGAGAAAAGGTAACAACAAGAATTGTTAAAAACATGGTTTTTTCTCAGAAGTCTTCACTTTGTAAGCACAACTACAGTGACTATTAGAATCTGCAGTCTGGGTAAAGAAAATGCCACAGAGACTTGCCCAATGAGTCACAGTTATCTCAGAAATTCCTGAATTTTAGCTGAGCACCCTGACCCTGAAAACCCCTTTCCTCTCCTGGAAGGATCTCTGGTTTTGTAAGATGAGGTCTACAAGACAGTGAAACAGTTCCACCGACTCCCTGGAATGAATGAATGAACTTGCCTTACCTTTTGGACAGACAAGGGAGCTCTGGGTCAACTCCTTTTTAATACCTTCAGGCTGTTTAATTTCAGGGAAGTGGTCAGGAAGACAAAAAAAAAGTGGAACATCACCATAAAACCAGGACAATTTAACAGTGTGAATCAGCATGTGAGTGTGGCTTTCCAGACAGTGCACCCATTGTACCCAGTCCTACCCTATCTCCACTACAATATCTCTTGGTCCCTGGCTCTCTCTCTTGCCCAACATCCTGTCCAGAGCACCTTCCTTCTTAAAAAGTAGTTATAAAATAGACATTTCCAGCCTCTGCCCAGTTAATCCAATGTAGCTGTTGCTTTATGATGCTCAGGAGATATCTTATTCCTTTTATATTGTCTCTCCACCTCCCTCACTAGTTTGCAAGTCACAGGCCAAAGGCACTTAAAAAAGGTATGGAATCTCCTCCCTTCTGGCAACATCTTTACTGACATCCATGGGTTGTCTGAGCATGTGTGCTCACGGTCCCAAGAAGGAGAGAGTGGAAGGACAGTGGATGCCACTGATCAATGTGATTTTCCCTCTCATTTTCATATGGAGAAGCCTACCATACACAGTTCCACCTGTATCAGCTGCCTTGCCTCCTCACACTAGCTGACTGCTCCAAACCCACAGCTATAGCAATTGCAGTTTCCATGAGGAAGAAAGTACATGCAGGTTTTCTACCATACCTCAACAAGAAGAGTTTGAATCAAGGTGTCCCTGTAAACTGTTTCCTCTTCTGGAGATGTGCTGTTTTCAGTACTTCTGGTATTCAGTTTGGCCTCGGCAGTAATCACGAATTTCACCTCACCTGGAAAGCCACCCACAAGCCCAAGAAAAGGAAGTTATCTTCAATGCTTACAATTATCCCTGTTTTTTCACTGCCTTTTCTATGCTGATGAACTGCTGAGAAATGTATTTTCTCTAAAGACAGCTCAGTAGAAACAAATTCCATGCCACATCTGTGCACTAGTGGCAAGGAGAGATTTCCTGAAGCCCTAAGCATGAGGAACAAAATAGGGGTGATTGTGGCCAAAAAATCAGCAACACTCACTACTAGTTTCCACCTCTTCTTAACCTTCTGCTGAGCATTTTTTGGCCTAGAGCAGTGTTAAAATAATTTAGTTATAGCTCTGCTATGCTTTCCTTCAGATGGAATTTGTAAACTGAGGGACAACACTGAGGAGGAGCAGCCTCAGTGATGCAGCAGCACTGAGGACCAACCCTGAAGTGAGCAGCTCTGCTCAGAGTTGCTCTCTTCACCCCTGCTACCACTGCACACTGGAAATCCAAAGAAGCTTTTTACTTGGAGCAAAATACATTATTATCAGAGTTACTTGGGTGAGAAAGCAGCTTTTTTTTTTTTTCATCTCTGCAGTATTATTATGCATATCTGGTTTTCATCTACTGTAACTTTGCAACTTTCTCAGCGAGTTTGAAATAAATCAGTCACACTGACTACAGTGTCTTAGAAACAATCTTTTCAAGGAAAGGTCCATTTGTGGTTCATTTTGAGAAGAATCTTTGCTAACTAAAACTTTATTTGTATTTCAATTTTTGGAGCACTTACACATGCAAGTCATTTTAACTGCTTTTTTTAAAAAAGGCAATGTTGACTTGAAGGCAGTGTGAGTTAATACAGCTGTAGAACTGGGGAGGAGCAACTTCCTCTTTGCCCATTAAGAATCCAGTCCAAAATGATTAGCAAATTTCATTCTTAGTGAATACATTTGGTTAGATATAAAACTGTCAGCTGAAAGATCATAAGCACATGAAAACCTGACAGTGTTTCCTACATCTGGCAAGGGAAGAGTTTTTCCTAAAATGGGTGGGAAATGGAATAGCTAATCAGAAGAGAGCAAAGAGCAAATAACCAGAACAATTCACTGCCCATTCAGTGCATCTAAGGGAGCTTTAGCGGAAGTCCAGTAATAAATTTGTGGAGGAATTAATGGAGTCCAGAAAAGCCTGCTTGTGGATTATTGATGATTTGTTAAAGGGTGGAAATAGAAAGATCAAACAGGGATATGTCAAGCTGATGAGAAGACAAACTTACCAAGTTTGCGGGGGCTAACAGCCCAAATATAGGTTTTCCTTTCATTGGCACACACCCTTGCTGTGTTACTCTCTGGTGAAAGGATTTCTGCCTTGTAGTCACTTGACTTTGCCAGTATGGCACTGATCTGAGACAAAGAAAGAAGGAGCAAGATTACAAATAAAATAGAATGTCCTTAAAGTTAGGCTGCAGAGCAAGGGAGACTTGCAGAAGAAGATATTAGTCATCTGCATCTGTGTGATTGTAACAGAACAGAGGGATGGGGCATTTCTCTGAGGAAGTGACAAGCCCATCTCTGTTCTGTCAGTGTCTGGCTTTGACAGAAGAACAATAAGGTGTCTGTGCTCATTAGTCAAGTCTTCTTATTGAGTCACTGCTGCATAACTCAGTATTTTTTATGTTTTGTAAGCACATGCCCACTCTGCTCAAGTTCCTCATTCAAGAGCAAAAAGAACTAAATTATGTAGGGATAAAGAGCAAGTTCTTATCATCCATGGACCAGCCACACAAGGAACAGACCAGGGAGAGGCTACAGTGGAATTTAGACACTTATTTCTACATTTCTGATGCATTGTGCAGGAGAACACGGAGATCTCTGGGAAATAGGAAAACCATATAGGAAGTAAAAGGGAACTTGATATACCTGGACACACTTGTTGAGGTAGTTGAAGACATTGGCTATTAAATTAAATTTCTCCCCTCGAATGACAGAGTATGGCAAGGTGAGGTCCACAAAGAATGGTTGGAATGCTGTCAGTGAAACAGGTGAGGTGATGCCAAATCCAGCATCATCCTGCACACAAAAAGCATTGGCTTTCCATTCTGTGATGGTGTCAGGAATGGTATAAATGGCATTGATCTCTCCTCTGGAACTGAAGAGAATAAGAACAGAATGGGAAATGATCTTTGGAATTTCTCAAGACTAACTATAGAATAGGCTTTCTGCTGGAGTTAGTACTTCTGGTTTTGTCTCACCTTCTGCAAGATATCTCCATATTTAAAAAGAAATATAATTCTTGAAGTAAAGATGAAGCTGCTGGTGAACTACATGTTAAAAAGCACTCAAATACTCAACTTTTTAAATTTAGAAATACCATTTTCTGAAAAAACAGAATGCCTAAGCACCCAGATTAGAACCAATAAATTTAGATTAATGTTCTAGAACAATATCTGCAGGCATAGCTAAGATAGAGATATTCTCCTTGCAGATGCTGTGAAAGCCTGAAGAAAAACAAAATATCCTAAGTTTACTGCTGCTGAATTAAAAATTGGATGAAAGATAACAAGTTTTGCTTCTTTTTTCTCCTTAACAAATGCTTTTATTTTACTCTTAGCCCTTTATTTCTCTCCATCAGAAAGATGGGGAACAGAACACAGAACATTTTTCCTTCACAATTCAAGCAGGTTTGACACTGTGTACAAAGTCAGGAGTGCAGTAGTCATTGATAAAGATGGGAAAAGTAGACCCACGTCTACAAAGCAAACATATGTTCCATGGTTTCTTCCCAGAATCCATTTTAGCTACATGAATCAATTCAAAAATCCACACAGGAGGAAAGCAGTGAAGATAAATATACTTACTCGGTGTGAACCAGATCCCAAATCCAGGTCTCAGGGAAGAATTTCCGAACAGTGCTAACACTACTCCCACCAGTAATTCTTGACTCATCTAGAAGTGGGTCTATGGTTAAAGTATAATATTAGAGAGGTCAGGACAGAAGAATCTGAGCTTTGGTCAGACTTGATTGACACCATAAATGAACACTAAGTATTCTGCTTGAACATTTTCCCATTCTTTTTCCCATAAAAAAAAGGAAAATTCCAATAGATAGAGGATATGGGAAGAAACAAGTCCTTATCTATTCTCTTTTTCCACGGGAAAACACTAGAAAAATTAGCTATTTCACAAGACATTTCACTTCATTTCATACTGAAAGGCCTCATCATTCATTTAGAAAGGCATGTTCTCCATCCTCTATCAAAGCTCTATTTGATTTGCAAACAGGCAACAGTAACCAGTATTGTCACTAAAGCTTATAATGCTTTACAGCCCTCCTGAGAACTTAGTAATTTTCCCCCTGCTTGGTAGTATAAACGGGAGCTGAATATCCAGTCCATTAAAAAACTACTTTTGTTCTTAAAATCATACTACAGGTCTGATTTTAGGAACGAAGGTCCCCTTTCAGTTTTTCATGGACTCACTTGTGATGTCAGGCAACTCATTTAGCCCAAAGGTACCTCAGATTCCATAGCTGTATCATGGAAATAACAATACTTTCTTACTTTGCTTGAGTTAGAATCACAGAATCATTGAAAAAAATCTAGGTTGAGAGCAACCCCTGTAAGCTCTCTAGTCCAATCTTCTTGAAGTAGGACTTACTTCAAAGTCAGATCAGGTTGCTTAAGGGCCTTATCCAGCTTAGTTTTGAAAACCAGAAGTGATGGAGATACCCAAACCTGGAGAATCCCTTCTAGTGTACCACTGCTCTCATGAGGAAGAAAATTTTTCTAGTGTTGAATAACACTTTCCCTTGTGGCAACATATTTTGCTACTTTTGCTCTTTTGTTGAGCATTCTGATTTAAAGGAAGATAATCATAACTCTTGCTGATCTATAAAGGCTTTGGAGACTATGTGCTAAGTGTGCTAAGTGTTGTGTGAAGTCTTGACAATGGGAATTGCCATTATGTTTCTGAATTGACATTTTGTTCTAAATACGTAATTGAGTTATGATTTGATGAAAGGTTCTGACCTGAAAAACCCTGGAAAACTAATATCAGTTTATGAAAGAAGCAGTACCCCAGTACTCCCAGTCTTCGCTGCATGCATCCTGTACCTAACTGAGAGAGAACTGACTCTACTGCAAGAACTGTCAGTAAGAGATTACTAGATACAAACTGGGACACACAGACCTATTCCCCCCAAAACCCACCAACACACTGGCTGTTACTTTATACAGGCAACAGTTTTGAAGACCATATAGGCTGAGACTTGAGATACAGAATGAACCTTCTTTTACCTGACGTCTTGGCATTAACATGGGAACCATAATGGTGAGGGTTATCTTCCACATCTGATTGTTCTTCACTACACAGAACTGGCTTTCGTAGCACTGAGTTCGTGAAGACTTTCAGACCCATATCCTAAATGTGAAAGAATCTATCAAGTCACTCAGGGTATGCACTAGCTACCAGTGCATGGCAAGGGTTATCGTACCTCATCTCTCTCCTCCCCCATCCCATCCCATCCCATCCCATCCCATCCCATCCCATCCCATCCCATCCCATCCCATCCCATCCCATCCCATCCTTTCAGCCCTGAATGTCGTAACCCTACTTCTCCAATTTCTATGTACTTTTTATGGAGCAGTGATACTTTGTGTTCTGTGAAGAGCAGTAACTATGGGTTTGATGCTAGCCTTATATCTTAGGCTATGGGGCCAGTTGGCAGTGGAATCAAGTGTATCAGGAACCAAGTAGCCTGCATCACAGACACAAATCTTTACAAGGAATGCCTGAAGTCATGAGCCAAGGCCATGGTCCTGCTTAGGAAATGTCCACTAAACCATTGTCAGGATCCCAGTGAATGTATCTAGTGGTGATTTTCAGTCCTCCTGCGTAAGTGAAGAGGATAAGAAGGCAGAAACTGGGTGATTGGAGACTTTAGGCAATATCAGGCATCAGCTGCCTCTTTTTAGCTGTTAAGACCCACCACCTGAAAAGGTTGAATGCTAATGCCCATGAATTCTTCTGGAATGCCTCCCACTTAAAGACCACACAGACCACACACCTTGAAAATCCTGTAGACATCGCCATCACGACTGACATTCACAGGTTCAAAGTACAAGCCATCAGAAAAGATGGTTTTGGTTGGGATGCACCCCTCTGGCTTGTCATCTTCCAGGTTGAGCCCATTGTAGTAATAGCCATACAAATCCCTCACATTAAGTTGGTAGTACACCTGGGAGGTGAGAATTACTAGGGTAAACACAAGGAAGGTATCAGGTAGATGCAAAATCACATATATTCAAAGCTTATGGTGGTCCCTGAGCAATCTTGTTGACTTCAGTGGGCTTGCCTACTGATGTCTACCTAAAGAGGAATAAGCAATTTGTCTGGTGAGCCACAAGAAGGACTGGACTGTATCCTCCTCCTGCTGAGCTGCAATGGCTTTGTGAAGTGAACTTGAGCAAAAAGCATGGAGATATACTCTTGAGTTAAGCCAAGAGGAGACTGGAGTTTTACAAGATACCAGATGACATCTACAGCTTTTTTTCTGGGCCCAAGGCCTATTTGAGCCATAAAAATGCAATTTTGACATAATCACTCCAGAGTGAGGAAACATGCTTTCAAGGATTTACATTAGATATGTTCTTGTGATATGTGTTACACTGCTATGCTTTCCAAAATAATGTTCTGGTTTCAGTCTCTGTCTTTGAAGTGTACAATTGCATTAGCCCTTTCTTTAATCACAGATGTTCTGTTTCCAAAGGAAAAATAAAAATACAGTCAGCAGCAGACAGATCACAGTTGGGAACTCTAGATGTTATTCTGGGTGTTTCTAGCTCAAAAGAACACAGGACTCTGGATGTGCTTACACTCTCAGCAGATAACTCTTGCCCAGACTGATGAAGGACACTCTGAATTGCTCGCAGGGCACAGTAGGAGTTGGCAGCAGCTTCAAGGTGGAGTCCGACTTTAGAGCCTGGAACACCCTGCTTCTTGGAGAACTTGAGCTCGACCTGCAAATTAATAGATCGAAGACAACCACACAGAAATCAGTAGAATCATATTGGCACATAGATCTAAATGTCACCTTTCACCAGCACTCACTCTATTCCCTGATGGGCAAAGCTCCTACTGCTAGATGGCCCTTCTGAAACCCTGTTTGTAAAAATTCACAACCTCTTATCTATCCACCTCCCTCTCCCCACTCTGTTGAGATCTTTGTCTGAGTCTGTGTCAGTTCTTGGCACAGCTTCTTATGATCCCAGCCACATCTGCACCTTTTCCATTCCTAAAGGCCATCCCTAGTGCAGGGCTCTTGATGGAGTAATTTCCTAACTGTTCTCTCAGCAAAGGGGCAGCTTATAAATCCCTTAATAAGAAAGCAAAGATTTTCACCTTGTTTTTGAAGCATACATCACTCTGTATCCAAGAGCTGTCAGCCACTATCTCCCCATGAGGATGCACCGTATAGAGCAGCAGTCTGGCACTGGGGGCAAGCTTCTCAGTGACAGTCAGCGTGATGGAGAATGTACCTCTGGAAGCTGTGGAAGGAACACAGACAAGAGGAGGACAAGCCAGCAAAAGAGATTGTGCAAACCTCAACTTTAGTGGAAAGATCACATATGTATTCATAACCTCCTTTACAACCCAGGGAAACTGGATATTGGAAAATTCATTTCTCAGTAACTGAGGAACAGCTCCCATCAACAAGACAACAGATACAGAGGATTCTGAGCACAGGGTGTTTTGAAGGGAGGGGTTTAAACTGAGAAATTGAACATGGAAATCTGGGCCTGATTGTTATGAGAAGAGCAGTCTCAAACCTAGAACCTTCTGCTCTAAAGAAAACAGAGCAATCTCCTGAGCTAAAGAAGAGTTCTTTTAACACTAAGAAATATGAAGTTAATATCTACCTGGATGCAAACTGCTAGTGCATAGGTAGGAAATTAAGCTTAAGACCAAAGGTGGTAAATATGAAACAAGTTCTATATTTGGAGTGAGGCTTATTTAAGCCACCTCCTGAAGGCTGGAAACAGGCCAGGTTCTGGAAGAAAAGGTATTTTTAATAAGGAAAGAATGAAGGTCAGGAGCACTGTCATTTGTGGGCATTTGGAGACTTCTGAAAGTGCAATTAATTTCAGGAGTTAACTGCTAAATATCCCTGTCAAATGGGACACCTATTATTTCAAACTATAAAAGGTTTGATTATTCTAATTGGTGAAGACTAGGATGTCAATGAATAACTGTGAAACCATAAGTACTTCTTGGCAAGAAATAAAACAAATGAAGTTTACATTCCATGCATTTCATCACAACAAAATTTTCATCTTTTAATTAACAAGATAAATTTGATTATAATATGGGGGATTGGCTAGATGCTGCAGCAAAAGCAAATAATATTGTGAGTCATAACAGGTCATGGGATTTAGGAACTAATACCTGATTAACTACAGTTCTCTATTTTCATCACTTCTTACTAAACTTACTGTGCTCTGGTGCTCAGAATGGTGCTCAGAAGTATGAGTAGTAATATGGTCTAGAACTTACCACCAGAAATGCTGACTTGCTTCTGGCCACTGAGAGTAATTTTTCCTTTTGTCATCACCTGGGCATAGAAAAATCTCATGAGACTGGATTAACAGCATCTTTCCCTTTCCACCATGAAACCACTGATTTTTGAGCCATGATCTATAACCACTGTCTGGTTGGGAGATTTCTGTTTTATGTGGTGTTCAAGAGAAGGTGAGAGAAAAGAGAGGTTTGGGGAGTCACATTAGCACTTACTACATAGTAGAAGTTTGTGTGTGTGGCATTGCTGTAGCCCTCTGTGTTCAGGACATAGTGAACATTGACTGTTTGCTGCTGGCCACAGCTGAGCTTCTCTGGCACTGGCTCGATTTTCAAAAAGCTGTTGGTCCGTGAGTAGAAACGCCGGACAAGGAATGAGGTTTGGGGCTCATTATGAGTCCGCCAGACAAAGTCTGCACAGTCATCTGGTGCCTCTCTGACCTATGAAATAGAAGAATCACACACGGGCAATCACCATCATGGAAAACAAAAAAAAAGGTGAGGCAGGTGAAAGGCAAAGCATCTTCCCTCTAAAATACTCTGTTGGAAGGCTGATTTTGTGAGGCTGTTCAAGCCAAGAGCAGAGCTGGTGTGAAAAATCTGTGCTTCACCAGTGCAGAGTGAGCTGCCTATGGCACTTTGTAGTAGGGAGGTTATTTCAGATTCTTTCAGTCTTGGGACCAATTGCATGAACTGCCAGGACTTACTGCAGATTAAAATGGCATTGTTCTCAAACAATCTGCTTTTTCTCAGCTCTTCCCATCATATCAGAGCAAAGGCATGACAACACAAGAAGACCATGTGATGGTAACAGGCATGAGTTTCTGCCAGCAGAAATGCAGGGAACCAGGCAGCAGCAGTGAGGAGATGATGGTGTGCATCCAGGCTGGATGGGGAAGGCAGCACAGTCTCTGAGGAAGGTTCTCTAGCACACAGAATAAAGAGAAGGAAGATGAATGCAGAAAGTTTCTAGTGGGAGGGAAAAGCAAGGAGGTGCTGAAGATCACTACAACCCAAAACCACAGCTGGGTTACAGTCTGCCTCCTCTCAGGCACTGGTGTTTCTCATATTAGTTTCACACAGGTTGCACATTTTGCTTGTAATCCCTCTCTCCAACAAAGTATTTTTTCATTAATCAGGATGTGAACTGTACTTACCGTCAGCTTTAAACTGGGATCAAAGAAGTTGGACGTGTCAATGGAAAAAGCAGCAGTGCCATTTTTGTTCGTGGTATAGTTGGCCAGATATTCTTCATTGAGCTCCAGAAGGACAGTCTTGTTGGCAACAGGCTCACCATTCACATTTGTCACAGTGATCTGAACAGAAGAAATACCCAAGGGATTCCGAAAAAAACCCCACACTCAACAACAACAACAACAAAGAAATGCTCTGCTTACTAGACAATGCTTACTTAAGCACTGAGGACAACTGCAGGGAGTAGAAATCAAGAGTGAAATGTACTGAAGAGGTAAATACTCCTCAATATTTTGAGGGAGCAGGAGTTCTGTGACAGGCAGAGGCAGGCAATTCCCATCAGTGCAGAACAAACTGTATGTCACAGAGGGAGAATGAATATTCTTTGGAGAATACTGATTAATAAACCTGAAGCGACCAGACGATTTCATGGTCACAGGTAACCTGTGGAGCTCAGCAGCACCTTTCAGCTCCTATGCATCTGTGCATACCCACTGTCTCCACTGCATGTCAGAATGATGCTGTACAGGTCATCTTCCTTTTTGTGCCTCAGTCTATCCTTCATGTGCAGGTTGCTAAGAAGTCAGAATGTGTCCCAACACCTCTATTGATTTAAGTAAACATCCCTGGGAATGTGTGATGCAACACAGGGTAAATTTTACCTTCAGTTTTGGCCTAAATGTTGCTGAAGTGTTTTCTTGAAGACTCCTCTTCCCCACTACATGACCTTTCACTTAGCTGCCTTTTAGGCATCCTCTGACTATGGCAGAAGAGAAACCCTAACACTGCAGGTATGATACAGTTTTACTTTTTTCTGCAGGAGTATCTAATGTAACAAGGGAACTGTGCAGTCAGTGTTATGTAGCATTATTATGGGAAGCTGGCAGCACAGAGTTAGGGGACATCCATAAATGGATAATCACGGAGAACATCATGCTGGGCCTCAGGGAGTTTTGGTCGAAATGTATCCTCTCATCTACTCACCTCACCATAGTAAGGAATTCCTCTCTTGTAATAGGGATCCATATTCTTGAACAGCACTTTGTCATTTTCTTGGTTGACTGCAACATAGTCATAGCTCTTCATCTGGATACCTGTGAGACACACCCAGTATAAAGGAGAATAAACAGAAATCAGATCTGGGCAGAGACCTGTTCCTTTGGGTAAGCTGTATGGAATGGTGATGCTCTGGGGGGAAAGCTACACAGAGAAAATGAAGATTGTTCATTGCCACACAGATTGTGATCCAGGGGATTCCTGTCAGGAATTTACATGTATTATCTCTAATCAGCTACTGTCAACCTGCAGCTGGTGTTACCTGTTCCATTTTCAGTGACGATGCTTTCTATGTTGAGGCTGGCATACATGCTGGCATAGCTGCGGTAAAGCCGAAATTTTTTGATGGAGATGACAGTGTTGAGGCAGCCATCCTTCCCCAGCTGAAAAAGCATCACAAAGGGGAAAGACCATTTTTTCAAGGTTTGAAAAATTTCTCTTAAATCTCTATTAGTGGGACTCTGAGGAACTCCCCTCCTACCTCACATTTTTCACTCCACCAGTTTCCTTCCCAGATCACTGTTTCAATAACATTTATTCCTGCACCTGGACACTTCTCTCCTTATATCCCTCCTAGTCTTCTCTATGCTCATTCTCCTTCTTAAACCCCTCTTGCATGATGCCTGCATTCTATGACCCCAGCCCTTTGAGCTAGTGGAGAAATTCATAATTCATTTAACATCAAGTGTCTTCAAAGACCCCCAGTAGAAGTCTGCTGATTAGATTTGGTAAGAACACAGCTCCAGTGTTTTGGGAATGATCACAAATTTGCAGTTTCATGTTCCCCTCCTTCCTACTGACTGTTTATAAAGGAAAAATTAGAGTCTTCTAATGAAGTAATTGGAAAAAGATATATTCATGATCTTACAGCATTGCCTGTAAGATAGTGAAAAAACCCACGCCTCTGAGATTGTCTCTCTGGTGTTTCCCTGGAAATGAATGTGGCCACCAAATACTGTGCTACCTGTTAGGTAGGCAAGCTAACTGGGAAGAACAGACTTGCCATATATCATACCCGCCCAGTGACAGCTTCACAGGTGTTTTTCCGGTTTTGTTCACATCGTGGACTGTAAAAGCGCCACTGACACACATTGATTTGGGCATTCCCTTCCACTGGTTGGCCGTAAGTGTACCTAGGAAAGGAAGAGACAGAAGAATCCAAATGTAAATTTAGCATGAAACCTGCAAAAATTGCATAGCAATGCAGTTTTAAAATCCCTCAGGAGTGCCCACAGACAGAAGAGTAGCTGGGAATTATGACTCATTAGCTCTAGCAGAATCCCTTCTACTATTTTTAGCCTATTTCTGCCATCTGGTTAAAAAAAGCCTGCTTTGCTGTTGTCTTCGTGTAGTCATTATTCAAGGTCTGAAGCTAGAAAGTGGTGCTGGAGTCAGGGTTGGGTTATCATTCCCTCCTGCTTGTTGTTGCTTGTTAGTGCCTTACACAAAGTAGGATGTACTGCAGAAAGATCCCTATTTGCCTTTAGCTCATAGCACCCTGCACTTTGGCAGTGTCACAGCCAGCAATTTTAATGGCAGACTCTTCTTTACTGTAATAATAAAAAACAACAGATAGAAAGTATGTAATGCTTGATTGGGATACACACAAACTGTTTCAATTCTAACTCTGCTATGTAGCAGGAGAGTTACCATATTTCGCATTATGGAAGTCATAGCTAAAGAAATCCTTCTAACCCATACTCTGAATGGGCAGCAGGGTCTCTCTTTTCCAGCACTGCACACTGTCTCTATTCCGAGTTTGATGTGCACAAATGTGCTGTCTTCAGCTCTGATACTTACGAAGCACAAACCTTCACAGTGACTTCTTCATCAAAGAAAGAAATCCTCTTTGGCCCAGTGGTTGTCACTTCAAATTTTGGCAGCACTGAGAATGCAATGTGAATATGACTGATCAGTAATTGCATGCCATAGGCAGGTGTGTGTGTGTGTGTGTGTGTGTGTGTGTGTGTGTGTAAGACAGTAAAAAAAACAGTTGTCAAAGACATTTTAATTAACAAGGGAGAGGAAATGGTTCAAAGAAAAGTCTAACTAGGAAGTGTAGGATATTACAATAGAAAATATAGTAGAAAAAAACAAGCTTCAGTGGTAAGATAAGTAACTTCTTTAAAATTAAACAATAATCATAATAATTATAACAGACACAGTAAAAACTGTGATAAATCTCTTTAATATCTTTTCTTAAAGAAAAGAGTGGGAGTAATGCTGATGTCTCAAACTCACTAAGCCCTGGAGAACAAAAGTTATTATGCAATCCAGCCCCAGTGAAAGAGAAAGGCAACAGATTAAGTGAAATAGTAAATTCAAAGAGATCACTGTCACTGCCTCTCTTCAGCTTATCTTTTTCCCAGGTCACCAGAAATACTGACAACATATCTGGAAAAGGTCTTTTTCTTGAGCACCTGTACACAGGAGACTGGAAGGTGTGAAAGAGCTCTGGAGAGTAAGCAGGAAAGGTGCTTTACTGCCCTTACAAAAAACCCCACACAACTGAGAGTTGTCCAAGCCTTCTCTGTGAACTACTAAGGAAAATCTGACACTGTAAAATGAGAAAACTTGTAAGGTCAAAATGAATTCAGGAACTCCCTGATATGGTCTGTTCCAGGGAGTATGCAGATCTCTATGAGGGCTTTGGCACCCCCACTACCCACTGCTTTCTATCTTGCACTTCCACTGGCTATCCAGCCTCCCCCAGTAACAGTCTGGTATCTGCCCCATAAACTGTTTTATAGATATCTTCAGATTTTTCTTGCATAGTGCTCTTTATATAGTGATGGCCTCCACAAAAGAGGACAGGCCTGACACTCATTTTGCCTGTAAACAGATGAAGAGTGTAAGGCCTGAGTGATAGGATGTGGACCCCAGAGTCACACAGTGACTTTGTGCAAAGACCAGAAAAGAATTAGACTTCTAATTTAATCACTGGGACATACTGCCTTTCTCAAATTTCTTTTGAAAATGAAGTGCCCTCCTGCTTTCACTTTGTCCACCCAGTTCCCTCCATGTCTTTCTTTTCCAAGCATGAAGTGGAGAATTCAGAGGACTTAAAGTCTGCACTAATAGCTCTTATCTGACTTAGGCAGAGTCTGCCTCATTGCTAGCACAGGGTAGTTTGTAAGCCTTTGCTTACCGTATTCCTCCACTCTGAAGAAGTGGTGCTCTTTTTCCCCTGACTTTTTCTCCACAGTGATGCCGTAGGATCCCAGAATAGGCTCTGAGATTAGTGGAAAGGTGAGCTGGACAATTCCATGCTTAGATGCTAGGTCCAACCATTGGAAGATCTTGTTTTGCTGTGGATCCTGGACAGTGGAAGAAACAGATGCAGCAACACCTTTATCACCCTGTTTCTTGTCTTCTTGCCTTCTTTCAAGTGCTGCCTCCTGACATATTGGCTAAGTGCATGACAGGTTGAATGTGATTTGGGCTGATGACATATGCTCTGACTACCCATTAATTTTCCATCTCTGCCTATGGATTAAACAAGCCTAAGTTTATGCCTCACTGGGAATCATCTGCACTGACAGATGATCTCAGAAATACTCCCTGATTGGGACACAGGCTGTTTATTTTTAACTCTTCTGCCATAAGTCTTTCTGACTCAGCTCCTGTGAAATAGGAATATTATGCTGGCCTCCTTCAGAAAGCACTTTGACATCTAGTGATGTGAAAAGTGGTAGAAGAATGATTCATTGTTAGCCTGTCCCCAGCAGAACACAGTATTTTAGTAAGTTTTTATTCTTACGCCTGTATGAGAATAAGGCTGTTTCACCAGCCCATTTACTGTAGTCCTACCAAAATAAGACTGGACTGAACACTCTTGTTTGAATTCTAATGAAAGACATGGCAACAAGCCCATGCTGACTAACAGCTCTAGCTGTGCTGGCTTTTTCTCCTCTAGTGCTTGATAATGGATACTGCCACTGTCCAACCCCAAATCCATTGGATTTAAATGGTGTGCTCTGGATGAGCCTCCCTCAGGTATTGACTGTATGGTGAATGATGAAGCATAGTTTTTCCAAAGCAACTTGTGGCATCTCTTACCTCAATGATGATTCTGGGATACTGGAGGAAGAAAGAAGGGAGAGAAAAAAAATTATCAAAACATGAAGAAATTAACTGTGGAGATTAAGAAAAACTAGAACAGAAAGAAGGCCATGAATGTCTTTCACTGGACAGAGAAGACTGGGCCAAATAAACAATTTGGACCTCATGTCCATAATTTTAAGAGGTTAACTGGTTTGGAATGTATCTTTTCTACAAAAACATCCAGTCTTTTTCTACATATCTGGGGCAGGTAAAGTGACTAAAAAAACTGTGCAATGTGAGAGATTTCCAGAAGTGCTTTCAGTCTCTCTATAAAGGCAGGGAAAGAATGGAGTGTGAAGCTAAGGAGTTACAGCAGTTCTCAAAAAATATCATGACGCCTATCCCATATCCTTCTTATTCACATTCTAAAGAGTGTCTCAATGAACAGTGACCTCAAGAGGGTGCTTGAAAAGTCTTGACTACCACTCATACTTACTGTCTCCTGAACAGGTCTGAACTGGGTGTCCAAAGCAACCACACGAAACATCACTGAAAAAAACAAAGAACAAGAAAAGGATCACAGAATTGTCAAGGGTGGAAGAGACCTCCAAGATTGTCTAGTCCAACCATCAATCCAACACCACCATAATAACTCCTAAACCATATCCCCAGCTGCCACATCCAGATACCTCTGCCATTTACTTTATTAGTAGTGATAAATCGCTTTCAATATACAACAGAAACAAATATACCCAGGCTTTTTGGGAGAATTAAAGAGTCCCAAGAGACCTTGATTATCTTAGCCAGTGAAAAAAGAAAACCAAAGTAACTGTCAGCTGAAATATCTTCAGTTATGACCCACTGGGACTAAAGTAACCTCTATAGTATATTCAATTACTTTATCTATGCTATATATAGCATTATATAATATATAATTGTATTATATATTATTGTATATAATACAATTACTCTATTGTGCCTTCAATCCTTCTTGAAGTACGCTGTTCTTTGGAGCATTTCCTAAAAAACTGTTCATACAAACCAGATCAATGTAAAAATCATGAAGAAGGAAGAATTTGTCTGAAGTGGAAACTGTGCAGCATTGAAGTATAATTATGCTAAAGAGATAGCTAACTACACTACAGCTAGTACTGTCATTTAAATATTGTGATGGAATCAGCACTTTGAAATAGATCAACAGTTAAATAAAAAGAGCTGTTGACAGGAAAGGAGGTGCTTACTTCACTTTTACATTATTTTTATTAGTTCCAAATTGAAGGTATTATTTTCTGTATTTTTAAGGAAACTTTTTATGTGACTAATTTCAAGTAAACGTGACGAAACTCAGAATCTCGTAAATGGAATTAATTGAATAAAAAAATACATGAACTCTACTAATTTGTTGCAATTTTGTTAATTAGTTCTATTTTTTTACTAAGTTTTGACAATCCCAACCTCAGATGAGGTCTTTTATTTCACAAGAGGAAGTTTTTGTCATTCTAGACCCACTCTTGCACCCACAATTTCTCACTTCTCTAGCTGACTCAAACTCATCATGCACCTGTTTGCCCTGGTTTGTAGATGGGTTTGTCCGTCTGGATGAAGACAGTGTTATCCACATTCTGAATCGCCACTGATCTTCTCTCAGCTAGGTCAACTGTGGTGCCTTTGGCCGAGAAGGAAATGAATGCCACAGGATCAGAAGTAGCAGGAGGAACCTGGAGAGGAACAAAACCCCAGAAGAAAAGTGATAAATGAGGTATGTTGAGGACCGTGATGCCCAGGGGTTTTGAGTAAGATACTGACTGTCAGTTGAGTCATAAACAGCTTATACAAAGTCATGAGAAACCCCATCATGGCAATAAGATACTTTCTGATTATTTCTGCTGTAGAAGTGCCATAATCTGTCACCAGGTACTAAAATTTGAAGCTATGCTCTGTCCTATGCATTTTCTCAGCTCATGTAGCTACCTGCTTACGCTCAGGTTGCTACAGCCATATACCTTAATTCTGAAGTGTTTTCTCCTGCTATATTCTGTAAGACCTAACCTTGGGGACTTTTTTGTCTCATATGCACAGATCTTGCAGAGTCACAGGCAAGGGATAACCCATCTGGGTTCTCCAACTTGAAACTCAGACAGTCCCATACAGAGCACACACTTGTGATGGCAATCTAAAGCTTTTTTCTATTCACTCTATTCTCTACCTTCCTCCTACAATCCATATGTCTTTCTTCTACCTATTCTGTCAATCTTTCCAACAGTTTATCTTTTTTTTACACACTTCATCTTTCTCTCATTGACAAAGAGAGTCACCATCAGAAGTATTTCCAACTTCTACGCCCTCTTTAGTAGTTTCAAAAGAGAAAATACCTCGAATTCGCCACACTTGAAGAAATCATTGTTTGTCAAGGATTCCTCAAAGAGAGTCTTTTGGACACTGCCATATTCCAGGACAATGCTCACAGAGAGAGGTTCAGTGAGGTTGTGGAACTGCACACAAGCAGTCTGTGGAGAGTCACTCTGCACAACTGATGGGACCAGCAGCACATACTGACTGTAAGAAGGCAAGACCAGATCAGAGAGTTCAGTCATGGAGGAAAGTCAGAGCAAACAGAAGAGGAAAGTACCACTGAAATGCCATATATGTGAAGGAAGACATGGTCCAAAGCTTGCTCAAACCAGTGGAAGGATTTCTGTCTCTTTTTATGAAATTTAAATAATATGCTAAGGTATTACAAATGTCAATTCTTCCTGTGAAAAACATTCCTTCATATTTGCTATATTTGTCTAAAGTTCTCCCACTGTCCATCACTTTGCTACCCAAACTAGCCTTTCCAAATAATGTATGACAGACAACATGAATCACACAATCCTTTCATTCTAGTCTGATCCTTTCCCTTTTTCCCCCCACAGCTTCGCTAGGTCATATTGCCTTTATCGTTATTTTCACTTGCCTAGTTCAAGCTGCATGAAATTCAAGCACCCAAAGTGAAATTAATAAAATTAACAGTGTATCTGAGAAAGCTAAATTTTTTTCATTTTGAACTTTTGAGAGGCAGATTTAGAATCTAATGTTGGTGCATGTTTGAAAATTGTGGCCAAAATCTTCTGCTAGTGCAAAGCCACAGGCATTGACTGTGCTGCTATAGATACTAATAACACTAGGAGTGCCATTCAGCACAGTCCCTACTCCCAGCCATTATCTGGCCTCTGGCATATCCTCATACACCATTGCTCTGTCTGTACTGCTGATGCATATCAATCCTGATTATTAGTATTACTTGCTAGTCTAGTCTTGAATCTCTTTCCCCCTTTACCCATGCACGTCAGACTTCATCTACTCCAGTTTCAGATTTTTGTTCAAATTAGATTTTGTAGCAGTCTCCCTCATAGAATGATTGAGAGCATTATTCCAAACCGTCCTTCAGTGTCATCTGCTTCCATTTCAGACACAGTTAAGGAACTAGTTTTCAACATCCTGTTTATTATATAGCAGTGCCCCAGAAGAAATAAACTGGTGGTAAATAAAATATGTATCATAAAAACACAGAATGTATGATCACTTACGTTTCAGAAGACACTCCAGCAAACCAGTTTAAGGACAGAATACTCAGAAGAATTCTTGACCACATGTCTATGTGTGAGGAAAGAAGAGAGACTGATCTCAAGCTGACAGTTGGCTCTGGCTTTTAAATTGGCCTGCAGCAGAGCTCCTCCTCCATGGCTTCAATCACACTCTCACAAAAGACATCTACATAAAATTTGCATGTGTTCATTTTCCTCCCTACTGTCTGTTCTCATACTCCCTGGACTCTCAAACAATAGCTTTGGGAAGCACTCATGTTTCACATAGCTTGGTGAGGTATTGCAAGCCAAACCGGTTCCTGCCTATATGATTGTTTCATTGAAGATTACCTCTTTGATTATCGTGTCATTGGTTGAAGGCTCCTTAATGTTTCAGGTTCTTAGTATTTGCCACTACTTGAGTATTTCCTTATTCTCCAGAAATCTCCCATAGTATATGTAACATAACAGAAATAACACAGTGATATTGTATGTCTGCATGGCATCCTCAACATCAATAACAATACACCTATACCTGTATTCAGAATGGCAGTAAAGGAAACTCCTAATTGTAATCTGAATTTTTTACTGCAGACACTAACATTAAGCAAGGAATGATGTTGCCTAGTGGTCTACCATTTTTTTCCAGTGGTCAGGACAAGTATAACTCTAAGAAAAGAAATCTGATAACACGACTTCATTTGTTTATGCATCTGTCAGTCTGCTTTCCCCCCCTCATGCCTGCTCCCCCTGTTAAACAACTTGTAAATCCACTGGTGAATTTTTAGTAAATATGACTGAGAAGTTTCAGAATAATCAAGATACTGAATCACAAAATAATTTAGATAGAAAGCGACCTTCTGACACTATGTGGTACAATCTCTCCTTTTAAGTAAGGCTAGCTTCAAAGCTGTCATGTTTTGAATATCTTCAGGGATGGAGAGTCCACATCTCTGGACATCTGCTCCCATGCTTAACCATCCCTGTTGTGATGATTTTTTCCTTACATCAGAATTTTCCATATTATATATAACTCGTGTCCATTTCTTCTTGCCCTTTCGCTTTTGTACCCCTGGGAAGAATCTATCTCTTTCTTTTCTATAATCCTACTTTTCATTGTAGAAGACTAAAATTATGTCCCCACATAGTCTTTGTTTCTCCAGGCTGAATTAAATGAAAATATCTTTTCCTGTAAGTTTGTTCCAGTCCGTAAACATGCCAGTGACCTTCCACTGGACTCCCTCCAGACTGCCAATGTCTTTCTTGTACTGGAGAGCCAAATCTGGGTGCAGAACTTTATCTGTGGCCTCACAACTGCTGAACAGAGGGGAAGAATCAATTTTCTTGATGCGTTTGCTAAACTCCTGGTAATGTTATTAAGGAAAGTAAATAATCTATAGTAATTTGGGATTCCATTCACACTCTTACATGGGAAATGGAAAAAAAGCCAACCTGAAACAAAATAAGGTAGCCAATAAACAGCAATGTGTAACTGCAATCCTGGGGAAGTAACAGGCAATTTCACTTCCAATTTGTCTTCCTCAGCCAAACAAGTGATGAATGGGAAAAGGAACATGAAAACACTGTTGAAGCAATTAGGAACATGAAAGAGCCCTAGGGTCACTGAAAAAGTTATTGGGCAATGCAGAGTGGGTCTAAAGTTTTTTCGGTGGTAAAGAACATGAGAAGGTAATGAAGACTACTATAGTAATGTGGTGTACAAAGAGATGTGTGCCTGTGGAAAGCCAAATTCTGTCAGTTTCACTTTTCATGATATAATACATTCCTGCAACCCGGTAGCTAATGATTAAGTCATATGGGATTTTTTTTCCATCAGCATACATGATGCACTAAACTACTTATGCCTAATAAGCTTACCTACCCATCTTTCCCGAAAGCTTTCTGATGACCAAATTAGGGCATAAAGAAAACTGCCCTGGGTGCTGCTGGAGCTACAGTCTATTCCCACTGAGTTACTAGTGAGAAGTATTGCACAAAGCTTCCCGGAATGAGTTGACCTTATAGTGACAATGCTGAGAGGCTGGAGCTTGGTTTGCAAACAGGGCAGTCACATTGCAAAGGAATCTGCTTGCATTAGTTGTAACGATGTCAGAAGACAGTTAAGAACATGTCACAGACATGTTTGTACTTGCAGCTTTGCAGTGCCTCAGATCCCATCTCTTACTTTAAACAGGTACTAAGTAACAGGCAAAAAGAATTAAGGAGGGAGAAGGAAACAGTAAGCATTTCCAGGGTCCTGCTGCAGGCTGCTCCAGAAACTCACCCTTTATTTAAGTGCAGCGTGCCTTTAGCATGAACATAAGAGGGCTTTCTTGTTGATAACCAGACACGGAAAAGAAAAAGATAAAGCATTTGAAACACTGAAATCTTAGATGACATTATGTTCAAATCAATTGAAAAGTACATGTTTCTCTGAAAAAAACCAAAACTGTTGAATTCATTACTTGTGTGAAATTACTGATTCTAGAGGACTCTTGGTATTGTAGTAATTTTGTGACAAAAACACGTCACTGTAGTGCCAGGGATAGTTCTTAAGATCCCAGTGTAAGGGGTAAATTATTCCGGTTATGTTTGGTAGGAGGGAAAAAAAGGAAGCTTTCAGTTGCCTGATTAAAAAGCTAGGAGCTGGAGATGATTAAACATCTAGAAGCATGAAGATCAGCATTTAACATGGAGATATCATGAACCTCATACTAAGCAGCAGATACAAAAAAACACACAAGAAGGTACCTTGATACTGGAAGTCATAAAGAAATCTCGGGACCTTAAGGTGTTCCTGCTTTGTATTGGCACAAAGAGAGATGCAATTGGATATCATAGTTTGGCTAGAAATTTGATAAAATGAAGAACAGCATCAGCCTCAAGACCAATGCAGTGCAAATACTGAGGTATGCTTGGATTTCAAAGGAGAATTCTGACACATGCCTTTTGGACAGCAGAAAATCAAGATGTCTTCAACCCATTCAGTCCAGATTTCAGAAAGTTGCTGCATTAGCTCTCTGTTATTAAGAAAATTTATATACACATACTTTTTCCCCCACTCCATTCTTTCTCTAGACAAGTCAAAGCAATGATTGTTGTAGTTGCATTGAAAAGTTTTTCCAAAAGTTAATTTTCTTTCAAATAAAGTTGATTTTGCCAATCCATTTTATCACATTAGATGTGCCTGCCCTCTTCTTCTCTTTCTTTTGGGCACACATACACAGCAAGGCAATATGAAGTTTCTCATCCAAAACTTATCCCGCTCACTTTTTGTGAGCATTTCACTGTTTATCATGTACACAGCTCTAACAACAAAGCTTTCTATGAGGTTGTGACTAACCAACGTCCAGTACCACAATTAGGTTGTGTAGATCATCTCCAATATCCTTACACTGTCCCAAAATTCCCAGTATAGCTGTATGTGCAGAATCTAGACACTTATTATAGTCACAGATTAGAAAATAAAATCACCAAAAAATATCCATCTGCAGTGCAGAATTCTACATAGTCTGAATGTGGAGTTTAGACATTCAAATTCTTGGTCAATATAGATCTAGGTCTCGTCTGTTTTCCTTTTAGTCAGAAGGAAGTTCAGCAGAAATACGAGCAGCTTTTAGCAGTGAAGCCGTGGATTTTCCAGAAGAGTGAGTAATATATAATTACTTGTTGTTCTATGGCTCCACTTAATATTTGCATAATACTGCATAGCAAGGACTGTGAGTACTTTCTAAGACCTGATTTCACCTGAGATGATGTGCAAACAATCTGCCACACCCCCCACACTACAATACTGTTCCATTGCCTGATTTCTTTATCTAAAACAGGTAGATGTGGGAGCAGAGCCCCAGCTTCCATTTCACTAAAGCAAACACTCAGCAACAGTCCTGGCCTAATTACTAACCTGTGATTTTCTCAGGAACTGATAATCTGAGATATGCTTTCCCAAAATATGTTTATCAAATGCACTGTGAGAAAACATCTTTTTTTAAAAAAATCTCTAAATAATGTTGTATATACCCAAACAGACTTCTACTCTTCCAAGGCACATGGTTATCTGTAAGCTTTTAGGTTTGCAAGTGAAAGCATTTCTCAGAATGTTTGCTGGAAACAGGCAGCTCATATAGTAGAGTATACTGTATTATTTCATGTTGAATGGATGGAATATTTTTCTCATATTGCTCATTTTCTGTAATAATAAAAATCAGGTAATATTAATCAATATTAATCTTTTATATTCAGAAGAGCAAGCTGCACACCACTCAGTTCCTGAAAGGTCTGTGTTACAGATAGACTGATAGTAAATTAACTAGTATGCTGTCAACGTCATCTTTATTGAACATATTTTAGCACTGCCTATGAAGAATTACGACCTCATACGTCATGAAACACTTGAAATACCAACCACTTATCTATAAAGTGTAATGTATACAGACATCCTTGACACCTGCTGTGTCCAAATGATGAAAATAGGAGGATGTAAACACAGCAAGGCAGGCCAAGGTTAAAAAGAAGTTTAAAAAAGATTAGGAAAGACAATCAAAAAGAATCATCAGTCTTTTTTTCAGAAACGACAGAAATAGGAAGCTTGCCAGAGAATCCACAGAGCCACATAACAAGAAGAATAGAAGAGGAGGTCAAGAAGAGTCCAGGAGCAGTGCAAACAATCAGTATTGTTACTTACTGTTTTAGTTAATCTAATTAGTATTAAATATAACTGTATTTAAATTAAGGTCTTGATATAAAAATTTCATTTATCATAACATGCCCAACAATCTATGGACAAGTCAATTTTTACGTACTAATTATGTTGCTGACATATTGAAATAGCTCAAAATCTTGAAAAAAATGACATTGTTTTAACTCTAAGGTTTGGTTATTATGGACCTTCACCATAAGGAACCATGAACATTTATTTCACTTGATCGTGAAGGACAAAAATATGTGCCACTGAGCCTTTGAAAGGGTAAAACTAATTTTTCCTTCACTGGAAAAATTTTCCTGTCTTCACTACTTTTCTTGTTCCTTTATTCGTATTGTTCTGCTGCTTTAGGTAGACATAGGCTGAATGACTCACTGGGCATTAGAACAGTCAGACAATGATTGAGTTAAAATAAAGAAACACATTTGGGAGTTGCCTTTTTGAAATGTTATCATCTCAAATTTTGAATTTTATTACAAAGAAAATGAATCAGAATCAGTTAACTCCAGATTCATATTCTGAATATCCTCCCACTCCTTGTGGTTAAAAGAGTTCATTTGGGTTTCATATATTTTTGCTTTTAATGAGAGCAGTACATGAGTCCCTACACTAGCCCATTAAAAAACCTCCCTTTTTACCCTTTTGAAAACATCCATACTTTAACTGTCAAAGTATTAGTCTGCAATTACAGGAAAGTGAGATTGATACTCCAAAAATACTGCTGCTTTTCCTTCTCTGAGACGATCCAGTTTTGGGCCCCTCACTTCTAGAAAGACATTGAGGTGCTGGAGACTGTCCAGAGAAGGTCAGCAAAGATGGTGAAGGATCTAGAAGTTAAGTTCTATGAGGAACAGCTGAGGGAGCTTGGGTTGTTTAGCCTGGAGAAACAGAGGCCTAGAGGAGACCTTTTCACTCTCTACAACTACCCTGAAAGGACGTTGTAGCCAGGTGGGAGTCGATCTCTCCTTCCAGGCAACTAGTCACAGGAGAAGAGGAAATGGCCTCAAGTTGTGCCAGGGGAGATTCAGGATTCATCAGGAGGAATTTCTTCATGGAAAGGGTTATTAAACATTGGAATGAACTGCCCAGGGAGGTGGTGGAGTCACCACCCCTGGTGTTCAAGGTGAGGTGTTCAAGAAATGATTTGACGTGGCACTTAGTGCTTTGGTCTAGTTGACAAGGTGGTGATCAGTTGAAGATTGAACTCGATGATCTCAGAGGTCTTTTCCAACCTTAATGATTCTATTATCCTCACCAATACACTTTTCACAAGATCAGCTCAAGGTGCATGAGCCTGGAAAAAGTCCAGCTGCTCACTCTATAGCACCAGCTGGAACTGAGTTGGAACAAGCACCTATGGACAACTGTTTCCCAGCTTCATGGTCCAGTGAAACAAAAAGACAAGGGGACTACCACATGCAGGTAGGCAGGCATCTTGACCATGAAAGCTCAAACTGTAAACACTACAAAGACCAGATGATTTCATGGATAACCTGAGAACTAGTTAACATGGTCTTACGTGTTGCTAGCTGTTCAGGAGAATTGGTAGTTTAAGGACAGAAGAGATTTTGTATAGAGTGATGTGATCCCTTCTTGTGTGTTAAGACCTCATTTTCTCAGTCTTTTGAACAATACACAAGTAATAGCCCCAAGACACGCCTCGCAACTCCAAGATTTCCGTTTAGTACAAAATGTTTTTCAGATGTGTTACAGAGGCTTATAGGCTTCCTTCCTGGTGATAAGAAACAACTGTCACAGGCAGCTCCGAGCCACATGCACCCACTGTGCTACCCACTGTAATTTTGCACGGGACAGCCCTCAGTGAGCTAATCTGTAACCAACGGGATGTGGGAGAAGCCTTTAACAGTGACTCTTCAGTCAGCACAAACAAGCCTTTTGTATTCCTCCCCATTTTGTCATTCTTTCAGTGGCCAAGGATCAAAGACTCTGCAGATCAAAACCATTTGTTTGCTCATCGCACTTTTTCCAGCCACTAAGATCACACTGCAGGTCATTCCCTTAAGGAACTTGCATTTTCTAGGAGAACTACTTTAATTTCTACAAAGCCCTGACAGATGTTGATGCCATTTGGGATCATGGGAGTGCTCTGTGTGTCTGTACAGTAGCCATGCAGGTATGTGTATCTGTGGGGTGTGTCTGCATGTGCCTACTGAGAATAACATGCTCAGTCTAGCTACTGGTTGCACCTGGGGGAAGGAGCTGCAGCGATTTCACCCCTGTTGGGCTGACAAGTTCTGCCCTCCCTAAGAATCTTTTGCACTGTGTCCTTTATAAGACATATTTAAGAACTCAAGCACAATAGAGGGTTCTGTCTACTATCTCATTAGGGAAGACATTTCAATAGAAACCATGTTGAAGACATGAACAGAGCTTAAAAGCATGTTGCCCTATTTGTAAACTACTTCTGTATAAATTCATTAATCAGGTCTTTTCCCAAGAAGAAAAGAAAATGAGCAGAACCACCAGTGTCCCAATGTCTCTCTATTCACTGGTGAAAATCCTAGAAATTTATTAGTACTCCTAGTTGCTGAATTCCTAAAAATAAGGTCAAAATCCAAGAAAAGGTCAATAAATTAGTAACCAAATGCTTTGAAATATAATTTGTGTTCCTGGAGATCCTCACTTGTTAATGAATGACTGAACATAGGGAGTTCTTACATGGAAAACCATGTCTCTGGAGGCAGCAAATTACAAAGTAGGGGCTTTTTTCCAGCTGAGATACACCTCAGACCTTTGCAGAAACAGCTAGAATAAGAGAGTAAGTCTAGGTGTGGCCCAAGCCTACATTTTATTGTATATATTTGTATTCTTAGCACAAGTAGTTTTCGTTCTATAAACAAGACCCAAATCCTTCACTTATATTAGGACTTGCTCTAATTTTCTTTGTGCCTGAATCTGACAGGAACAAATTATCTATCTCTAAAAGCCGTGAATACAGTTTGACAAATGCTAAAAGCAAATGCCTTTCAGCAAAAATTTTAACAAATTTGAATATCCCAAGAATGGTTATGTCACCTTCCAGTCTACAACCAGGGGTCTTTGGCACTGGTGCTGTAGTACAAGGACTGTGTTTCTGCATGCTTCTGACAATGACAGATGTATATTCATGATATTCCTGGATTACACTGCTGTGTTTCAGCCTTCTGACCCTTGTTCAGGCTCCACAGGAGGTAATAAAAAAGGCAGTTCTTGAGGGAATACAAGAACAAGTCCAGTCACATAGCTCAGGACTCTCCTGTACAGAAGGGAATGAGGCCCTCCAACCACAGTCCAAAGCAGAGCTGGTTTGGACATGATGCTGCAGCCATAAAATCTTCACCTGGCTCTCTTGGAAAACAGGGCTGGACCACACTTACATGGTGTGCAGCAATAGTGTTATCATCTGGGGATGATTACCCAGTAATTAATGAGCAATCATGCACAGCTCTTTAAAGGATGTCCCCAGCCATTCTGGGACTGTCAGGAACAGGGAGTGGTGGCCATGGGTGTGGTGTAAAATGCACAGACAAGCAAAGGGAAACTAAAGGCACACAGACCTGGCAAGGGCCAAAAGCTGCTGCTAGCCTTCAAATTCCCTTGGCAGCTCCATCCGCTCTAACACATGACCACATACCATGACCACAACAAGCAAGAAAAATGCCAGCTGCCAGCTAATGTTCACACAAAAGAAGGGGTCAGCATTGAGAGCTATTGCTGACCCTCACCACCTCTTGGCAGCCCCCTCAGATGCCCACCAAAACCTGAGCTCTGTGGTTGCTTTATTCATCACCAGTGCCCAGCAGATAAAAACCAGCAGACAGCTGGCATTCCCACAGAGAAGTGGCTAAGACTGGAAGAATTTGCCAGGTCTCACCTTCCCTTGACAGCCTGTTTAAGGTCCCATCAAACAGAGAGATCTCAGCTTCTACTTATAGATAGTGATTTTTATCATCTACTGCCTCCCAGCAGTCAGACCTAAAAAACAACAAAGCAAACTTCCAGGAAATGCTGTCATACAGAACTGGCAAAGAATGAATCTGTGTCCATGCCTCAGCTGCCCTATACAACTTATTTACAGCCTCACCAGCAGCAGTGGTCTATGCTTGTTCTGAGGCCTAATGATTTTCCTCCCAACAGTCATCACTCAAGCAAGACTCCAAAATGCAACCTCCAGCAAAGGCTCCCGTACAGAAGTGACAAGGGTTAAAAACTCTTGCTGGTCCTTAGCTTCTCTTGGTAGGCCATTTTACTGTGCCACCAAAGTTAGTGCCCTGTCACTTAATCATCACCAGAGCCTAATCAGGAAACAGACAACCTGTAGTTAGGGTTCCAACACAGAAGTGTCTACAGCTCAGAGTTGTTGCTGGCCCTCACCTCCATGGGCAGCCCCTTCACAACCCCACCAAACCAAGATTGATTTTGTCTAATATTTAACCATCACCATCGACAGAGCCCAGCACAAAAATGGAGAGGAGACAGCTAGGTTTATAACACACTACAGGCAAGAGTCAAAAACTATGGCTGCCAGTCACCTTAACTTAGCAGGGCTTATCAAAGCCCCACTAACACTGAGACTTTGATCACGCACCACTGTCTAGCTGTGACTGGCACCAGTGCACAGTAACAAAACATAACCCCACCAGATGCACCTCCCATGGAGAAGTGACATGCACTGAAAGGTGTTG
>JAWWEU010000001.1:30147010-30197360 GCA_035583155.1 Acropternis orthonyx
ACTTACATTGGCAACCTATTTGCCTGCCCTACCCACATAATTATCATGATCACCTTAGCCTGTTGAAAGGCTGCAAAGGGAAGGTGATGTACCTGAATGTACCATGGTACTCTTTAACTCATCTCAAGTGCAGATCCAAAATTGAAAATGCCTGGTGAGTGCTCCAACACAAAACATGACAGGACAAGAACCTGGTGCTGGCCTCATCCTTTCCCATGCAGCCTTTTAACAGTGTATCCAGAAGAGTATGAACTGGCCTAGCCAGCTCAATGTATCATCACACTCACTTACTGTACCTGAAATAGACCTCCCAAAACAAAAACACCCAGTGAGCGCTCCCACACAAAAGATGACAGTACAGAAAACTTTTGCAGACCTTCAGCTTCCTGATGTAGGTTTTCGACAGCACTACCAATACTGGGGCTATGTACTTGCCTTGCCATTAAAGTTACCATAATATTCTGTCACTATAGCAAGATCCCAGTTCCAAAATTGAAAACGTCCAGCATCTGTTCTGATGCAAGAGGAAACAGGACAAAAAGCTGTTGCTGGTGTTCACTTTCCCCTGTAACCTTTCAATAACTCCACCAGCAATGGGAGGGACTATCCATATGTCTAGCCAAGTAAACATACCATGGCAAACTCCAGCTAATACCAAACGCAGCTCTGAAATTGAAAAGGTGCAGCAACTTTTCACACAAAAGGCAACAGGACAGAAAGCTGTTGCTTGACTTTATGTTCCCCCTGTTGTCTTTCAACAGCACCACCAACTCTGTGACTATACATTTGCCTACCCAATGAAACACACCATCACACACTCTGTCTCACACCAAATAGGCTCAAAAATTGAAAATATTCAGTGACTGTGACAGATCAGAAAGGTGTTGCTGGCCTTTACCTTCCTGCCATAGCCTTCGCTTTCCCTGTGCAGCCTAAAAACTGCAGCCCCAATAGTGCTTGCCCTCCTAGCTGAAGTGTACAGTCACACTTTTGCCCCGTTTCACCCAACTACAGGTACAGGGTGAAGTTCACCTGGCATCTTAGCTTGTGTTGGTAGTGCAGTTTACCAACATACATAGCCCAGTGCTGGTAGTGCAGTTTACAGGCTGCAACAGGAAAATGAAAGCCAGCAACAGCTTTCTGTCCTGGCACCTTTTGTGTGGGAGTAGGCACTAGACACTTCAAATTTTGGAGCTGGAATCTGGCACGAGTAAATAATGTGATGGTACATTTAGGGAAGAAGGAAAGCACATAGCCCTAGTGTGCAACTGATAGGCTGCAAGGGAAATGTGAATGCCAGCAACAGGTTTCAGTCCTGGCATCCTTTGGGTGGGAGGAGTTGATGGACATCTTCAGCTTTTAGCTGGGCTCTGTAGAGAGAATATGACAGTAATTTTAGGTGGGAAGGAAAATGCATAGCCCCAGTGTTAGCGGTGCAGTTTATAGGCTGCAATGAGAAAGTGAAAGAGCAGCAACAACTTTGTGTCTTGGCACCTTCGGTGCAGGAACAATGCCTGACACTTTCACTTTTTTCACTGCGCTCTGACTAGAGTGAAAGAATATGATGGTACATTTAAGGGGGAAGGAAAGAGCATTGCGCCAGTATTTGTGGTTCACTTTATAGGTGGTGCAGGGAAAGAGAATGTGAGGAACAGCTTTCTGTCCTGGGATCTTTTGTGCTGGAGCAGTCCTTGGATTTTTTCAGTTTTTGAGCTGGAATCTGCCAGAGAGTAAATAATGTGATAATACACTTAAGTGTGAAGGCAAGCACATAGACCCAGTGTTGGTGGGGCAGCTTATAGGCTGCAGTGGAAAAGTGAAAGTCAGAACTGCTTTCTCTCTGGATATTTTCTGTGGGAGCAAAGCCTGATGTTTTCAATTTTGGAGCTGCCCTTGTGGCCCTCCAGAGAACGTCACGGTACATGTAGTTTGTTAGGATGGTGCCTTGCCCCATCTAGTGGTTATATTGAATGAAGACAAGGGGAAGATAAAAGCCAGCAACAGCTTTCCGTGACGACATTCTTGTGGGAGCAGTCTCTAGACTCTGCCGCAAGTAAATAATATGATGACACACTTAAGTGAGAAGGAAAGCACATATCCTCAGTGTTTGTATTGCAAAGGCTTCGGGGGGAAGGTGAACACCAGCGGCAGCTTTCAGACTGGCACATTTTGTGTGGTCACATTTCCTGAATGTGTTGGCAACAGAGGCAATAGCGACACCAAGAACACCTGCCAAAGCAAGGGTTTCTGTTCCTACCCCAGCAGCTACTATGCCAGCTAGGACATCACAGTCAGCTGTACAAGAAAGATGCTTGCTTCTACCCTGTCATCTACTGAATGACCTATGACATCACCAAAGCTGCAGATCACTGTTTTCTGCTTCTTTATAATAGCAACAGAGACACCACTGACACCAAGATCACCTGCCAAAGACAGGATTTCCATTCCTGTTCAAGTAGCTACCATGCCAACTAGGGCATCACATGCAGATGTAACAAATAGGATGCCTGATCTGCCCTGTCATCAATTCAGTTCCTATGACATCACGAAAACTGCAGATCTCTGCTTCCTGGTCCCACATAATAGCAACATAATAACCAGTTAAACCAGAAACACCTACCAAAGCTGGGATTTCCATTCACACCCAAGTGTCTACACTTCCAGATGAGCATCACTAGCAGCTGTACAAGACAGAGGCCAGCTTCTGCCCTGTCCTCTACTCAGCCACCTATGACATCACTAAAGCATCAATCACCAGTCTGATGGCAAGGCAAGCAGTCACAGCAGTGACATCAGGGATGTCTACAGTAATTTCTGTGCATTGAGCACTAGAGTGAGCCAAGCAGAGGGTTCTCGGAGTCAGGAAAACCTGAGGAAGAGCCAAGAGACCTGCTACGAACCAGCAGCTCTCGTGAACAAGACTGACATGGTGAAGGCATTGCCAGGAAATTTAAGTGGCTCCAGGGAGCATGAGTGATCAGGAGCATTGCAAATGGGCTGGGTAAACAGGACTTGGTGCATCAGCAGGACATGGTGCAGCAGTTTGCATGACAGCTTACAAGGAAGACTGTGTAGGGAGAGAGCAGTCACCCTATGGACTCCAGCTGGTGGCAGTTGTCCTCTCAGGAGGAGCCCAGGTATAGTAACCACTTGTCGGGGAGACATGCCCTCAATACTCACCAGAAGGGACACAACAACACAGACAATGCTCATGCAAAGACATGCAGCCATCCAGGTCTCAGGCTGCGGGGAGTGCCAGAGCCTGGCACTGGTATCAGACAGCAGTAGAGAAGATGAATGTGTAAGATGTGAACAAGTGAGTCTGAGATCCTTGAGACAATGAGGAGGGTGAGAAGCAAGCTCCCTTCCCTGGACTTCAGGGTTTCTTCAAGAATCTCCTTTGTGGAGTGTTGTGGAATAGAGTCCACAACAATGTGCTTGCTGCCCAGAAGTCAACTCTGTCCTGGACTGCATCAAAATCAGCATGGCCAACAGGTTGAGGGAGATGATTCTGCCCCTTTGTTCTTATGAGATCCCACCTGGAGTGCTGTGTCCAACTCTGGAACCCCCAAGACGAGAAAGACATTGACCTGTTGGAGCGAGTCCAGAGGAGGCCACTAAGATGATCACAGGGCTTGAAGTCCTCCCCTGTGAAGACAGGAGGAAAGAGTTGGGACTGTTCAGCCCGGAGAAGCGAAGGCTTCAGGAAGACCTTATAGCACCTTTCAGTATCTAAAACAAACTTACATGAAGGCTGAAGAGGGACTTTTCACAAGGGCAAATAGTAGTAGAACAAGGGGGAATCGTTTTAAGCTGAAAGAGAGTAGGTTTAGATTAGGTGACCTTCACCACCTGCCCTAAACCTTCCCACTGAAGCCATTTGACAAATTCTGCCAAAATTTGGAATAAATTCAGAGATTAACAGTATAGTATTGTTTGGTGATTAAAGTTATTGATAATATTAGTTTCCCTGCTTCAGTTCTTGCAGTACATAGTCATAGAATCACAGAATGGTTTGGCCTGGAAGAGACTTTAAAGATCATCTAGTTCCAACTCCCTTGCCATGAGAAGTGGCCCCTTGCCATTTCTGAAGATAACTGGTTTTACTTGCATAGATAAAGAAGACTCAGATGGATGACACATTTTTGTAGTATGTTCAACACTAAGATATGTTAATTTGCACACCATTTCTCAAACTTGGGTCTGCAGAGACTCTACAAAAAGTGGATTATAAAGAAAAAAAGTCTTTATAAAGTCTCTTTTAGTTTTTCCTGCTAGTCAAGAGTCTCTGTGTTTTCAGTAACTATTTCAGTAATAGCTTCAGCTGTACAAATCTTTTGAGTGTTGTTCCTTCTTGAGACAGCATTGAGATAAAAAAAGATTTGTTTTTCAAAGTTCACAGGACCTTTCCCCAAATGTACAGCAAGATTTGTGCAGCTAAACTGGAAATACACTCCTCATCCCCTGCACAAGCCTGCCTACCACTTGCAACAATGACCTATGAAAAGTGGGTTTGAAAAAGGATGGGTCAGAGGTTTGGCAGCACATCTCTGTGTGCTTGCTGCTTGCTGTTGAGCTGCCATCACTGTGCCTGTTCCTGTCCTCCGTCTACATGGACTACACAGTGGAATGCTCATGCTTGAATCTCTCCTCCAGTGGTTGTGTCAAAGTAGACTTGTGCTCTTGCACATTAACAATGTGCACAAGCCAAATACCAGAGCTAAGCTGACAAATTGTAACTTCTTAACCACCCACTTGATTATATATAACTGTTTACCTAAGGGCTTTCTTTTATTTTTTTGACCCCCTTGCTGGTAATATTCATACACATATTTATGTACACAAATGTCTGATGTCAATTAGTCTGGTAAATGAAGCATAAAACATACGTAAATGTTTGCAGGAAGGAAGTTTTGATCCTGTTTATATCTTTCATATCTGTGGAGGAAAATAAGCTATTGTCTGTAAATCCAGTCTCTATAAAAACCTCATCTTGTGACATAGTTTTGCTATCGACCAACAACATTGCTGCTGCTGGAGGCCACTGTCTGAGGGCTTGAGCCAACCAGTCCTTGGTAGAATTCATTCCACAACCTTTAAAACTGGGTTAAAAATGTCCAGAGTGAGGAAAAAGTGTCCAGAGTTCTAATATTGGGGAAACCTTCTGTGACATTCAAATCAAAATTCTTGCTCTTACAGATGCCAGAACTCTACTACTGGCCTATGGCTTTGAGCTTATTAGAAAAATGTATGTCAAGTTACCAGCTTGTAATGTAAAGTTAATATGTCATCAAATTTAGCAGTGAGATGGAATAGGAGTTCTGTTTCTTTGGAACTGTGTTGCTGTACAGGGTGCTGTTCCTAGAAACAGCTGGGATTTGTAACCCAAGAGGTACCATGCACCTGAAACTGTGCAAGTGGTCATCCATTTTCTGATGAGACTGAACTATTCCATCCCTGCTCCTGTTGGAGAGGCACATTTAGCATAATACTGAGAAGGACAGAGGCAGAAGAAGTTTATTGTATTAACCCCTGATTGGACATTTTGATGAATAGGTAATCACGGTTTAAGGTTTAACACACACAGGGTTTTTCACACACACACAAAAAAATCTTTGCCTTCTTCAAAGACTAATTCTGTGACTTGCTCTGACTATTATGTGCTGTGCTTATTTATCCTTTCAAATTCATTGTAAAAATATAGTAGAAGGTGATCTTCAGTTGATTTTTAAGTTCATGCTACCTTGAAATTCAAATATATTTGCTTTCATTTCACTAGTTTATTAACTACTGCTTGTCAAAGCCAGTCCATAACTATTCTCACTGCTACGGATTTTCATTTTGATGGAGAGCATACTTGGAATTCATCTCCTGGTGCAGTTTGACGAAGCTTACTCTGATTTATAGTTACATAAGATTGTGGACAATGTGCAATTTTCAGTTCTACATTATCATCTTCAAACATTCTGCCTACTCAGTGCTAATCATCTTCTTGCTTAAACATCTTGTGTCTAGACAACCAGAAAGTGTACTGAAATATAAACTACGAGGTTGCTCTTCAGCCTCTCACATTATCACTCAATAGCAGATATCAGAGATGCTTTGCTTTTAATAAACATCGTATGCATTGCAATGGCGTCAGATATCTATGTCCTTTGCTAGAAAGTAGGAGACACCCAACAGCACTATCAAGACTGCAAATATTTGAGACTGACTTGCACAAGATCTGCTTTCTATTTGAACCATAATGGTGGGATTTGCCAGATTAGAGACATACCAGATGATAGTATTTCTGTCTGAGGTCACTTTTTTACCATTGGAGAGAAAGAGACACTGTTAGAGACTGATTGTAGAGGACTATGATCCAGCAATTGATCTTCATTTTGTACAATATTACAGAGGTCCAGACTGGGAATCACACAGAATCACAGAATATGCCAGGTTAGAAGGGACCCACAAGGATCATCAAGTAGTGCCCTTAGCCCTGCACAGGACCATCCCCAAGAGTCACACCATGTGCCTGAGAGCATGATCCAAATGGTTCATGAAGTCTGTCAGACTTGGTGCTGTGACCACTGCCCTGAGAAGCCTGTTCCAGTGCCCAACCACCCTCCGGGGAAAGAACCTTTTTCTAATATCCAACCTAAACCTCCCCTGACACAACTTCAGGCCATTCCCTTGAGTTCTATCACTGGTCACCTCAAAGTATAGATGAGTGTCTGCCCCTCCTCTTCCCCTCACAAGGAAGTTGTAACTGCAGTGAGATCACCCCTCAGTCTCCTCTTCTCCAGTGTGAACTGACCAAGTGCCCTCAGCTACTCCTCATACGGCTTCCCCTCAAGGCCTTCACCATCTTCTTTGCCCTCCTTTGGACACTGTCTAAGGGTTCAATATCTTTCTTATATCACTGTGCCCAAAACTGCCCACAATATCCAAGGTGAGGCCGCCCCAGTGCAGAGCAGAGCAGGACAATCCCCTCCCTCACCCAGCTGGCAATGCTGTGCCTGATGCCCCTCAGGACAGGGATGGCCCTCCTGGCTGCCAGGGCACTGCTGACTCAGATTCAACTGTCCATTAGCCAGGACCCCCAGGGCCCTTTCTCAGCATTACTTTTCAGCATCTCATTCTCTGGTCTGTACGTGCATCCGTGGCTGTCCCATCCCAGCTGCAGAATCTGGTACTTCCCCCTGTTGAACTTCATGTAGTTGGTCATTGCCCAGTCCTCTGATTTGTTGAGGCCTCTCTGCAGGGCCTTCCTGCCTTCAAGGGAGTCAACAGCTCCTCCCAGGGTCTGGGGGTCACCTGAGTCTCCATTCAGTCTCCTAGGGCGGCTCAAGCACTCTTGGACCTTCCTCTGGAAGAGTTTGCTTGAGCTCCTACTAATAAAAGGGAAAGACAAGGTGCTGTGCTGACTTCAGTAGAAAAGACATTCACAGATGTCTTAATCCCACATTAACAGATGATTGGTTGAATATGACACTTCATTTCATCTTCTGAAAAGTTATGTACCTGATTTAAGCTTCTTTTCTACTACTGGACATGGAGAGAGAAAAGAATTTTTGAATAACACCCTTTCTGCCTGAAAACATGTAAAATCATTTCTTGATGATGTGATTCCTCTGAGGGTGCCTCTGTCTCTCAGTTGGTTATAGACCAACACCTCAAATTAGCTGCCCAGCTTTAAGTATGGTGGAGTGAGATGTGATTAATTTGACCCCCATCAGGCCAGGACTCAGAGCCCAGATCTGAAAAGAGCTTTTAATAAGAAGACCCTAAAGGTGTCCAGATTACAGATCTAGCTGGTGACAGGTTTGTTTTTTGTTTTGGTTTGGGTTTTTTTAATGTTTACCAAAATATAGACTTAAAACATGTTTCTGAAAAATGTGAACCCATAATGCTTAGGTGGAAGAGATTAGCTATAGATAAGAAAAACACCTGCCAGTGACAATCTGAGATCAGAGCTCCTTTATGCTTAATTTCCTTCAAAAGTGGCATAAAAATTCCTGCAAAGCTGAAACCAAATGGGAAGAGCTAAATGACCAGAGAATATCACTAGTCTACTCTTCTGCATGCTACTATTACTTTTACATCAGGGCCTGATGGGTAAAATGCATGTTAAAAATTCAACACTCCACTCTGATGACAATAGGAAGAGTTTTTCTGTCATTTACAGTGGACACCGGGATATTTTCTCTACTTTCAGGACTGTAAGTGCTGCTACTGTCATACCACAACTTTAATGGGCACTTAAAGGAACTACTTGGATAAGTTGAATTCTCCGTGTTTGAAAAGCGTTTTTGAGTTTCGGTTGCGTCACTGACTATGCAAAGTGCATAACAAAATAAATATTGTGGAAAGGCATAAGAGGACAACCATTATGTAAAAAAGGAAATTACTTAGGTGTCTAAAACAGGATTTCAGATGAGCAATTGTTAAGCACTACATTATCATGCAATTTCTATGTATCGTTAACAGTCTCCCTTTGTGACATGAATATTTTTGTAATATAAGATTCCTTTGATGACAGTCCATTTTACTATGCTTGGTGATGTCTCTAATTGCCAGTGTCAGTGCATTATTACTTTTTCTGTAGTTACACTCATTAATGATCTATGAAGTTTTTTCCTTTTTGATGTTTTTCCCAGTTCAACACGAGACAGGCAAGACTTTGCTGTAATTGGAAGTATAATTTTGATAACCAAAATAACTTTCCAAATAACTGTTTTCTAATATTTTCCCATTTTCTGTTGAAGTCAAACCATATGTTTGTGATCTCTCTTGGTGTCAGAATACTGTCTGCATGTTCTGGAAACTCTGAGACCAAACACATTCTCCAATAGCAGTGATGCAATGATTTCTACTGAATCCTCTTACGACTGACTCTCAGTTGTATTGAAGCTTTTATGGGTCCCAGATCTCCTTCAAATCTCAAGTAATGCTTCAGAATTAAGTGAAATATTTCAGGTGTAAAATGGCACATCTTGATAATGGAACACCAAAACTAGAATGCAGTAAATCTGAATTCATTCAGGAAAATATCAAAGACATATTTGCTAGGAGTCAGAACAAACGTTTCCAAGCACAAACAATAAATCAAAGAGAAATTATTATAAGGAACAATCAGTAGGATTTTTGCAATGTTTATAATAAAACAGATCCAAATACAGTGTTTTGGGTATCTTCTATATGAAAGAAGCACAAATCAATTTTGGAAGCTCAGGTCCACTCTCAGTTCAGTCCTTGAAATATGGATCAAAGTTGTCTGCATCAAGGAAGTGTCAATCAGATCTTCTTTGTTTATGTTTCTTGAAGGCAACTGCTTTGTACTTCATCAAGACTGCTGCAAAATTGTTTTCAGCTATAAATTTTCAGTGATTTTTTTCCCCCCTCAGAAAATGCAAGACATTAAGTGTCTTACTAGTGAACAAATCATTCCTTGGTGTGGCTAAGGTTGTGTGTGCTACTCTGAAGGATGACTGCCACTTTCTGGAATAGAGCTGATGGAGCTGTGGTCGGTGAAAATTAATCCTATTGCTGGTTCAGTTACCAAACTGGAAACTAAACAGATAAGTTATATCAACTATAAAGGAAATTTAAAAATCTTTTTCTGTTAGGGTACTTAAATAAAATGGTTGGGTTGAGCTTTGCAATTTGACATATTTAGATCAAAAATCAGCAGAAAGGCAGAGATTATGCAGCATTCATGAAACTGAAGTTTAGAAACAGCTCCATATCAGTCCCAGGGAAAAAGAATATCCCTGAAAGAGAGAACAATGATTCAAATGCCTTCAAGTCGCTTCTAGTGCAGGGAACCCCAAAGTTTTGGTGTGTACTCAATGCTAAGTGTCATTCACCGTGCTGAGCTGGATGGAGGACCCAGGCAGCATCCCAATTTCTTCCCCACTGGATAACCATGGTTAAGAGGTTCATGGGTTAGGTGCCTCTGGAATGTAAGTACAGCTCCAAGTTTAGCTTTAATTTTTGAAATATTATTTGGGACAGGGAAACCTGTTTCTCCTTCAAAGAGCTCTCCTGTAGGAGTGTTCTCCTTCTCCTGGTGTGCACAATAGTCTGGGTTTATGATTGGAGACAAGACATGGAAATTGAGATGCTGTGCGCTACTTCGACATGGGATCTAGATCCCTGGACCAGGCAGCCCCATGAGAGCACCTCCATCAGTGGCATCAGGGAAGCCATCGTGTCATAATCAGTCATTAGTGATACCAGGAGCTTCATGCTGGTTCCCTGTATTTATTCACACAAATTTTACATTGTAGGACATACAATCCAGGTGTAGCCACAATTTCAGGTCAGCCTGATGTGATTTTTTAGGGAAAAAAATAAAATAATCTTCTCAGCCTTGTTAGAGTCACATGTTTGTACACTGAGGTTTCTCAAGTCTGCAAGGGTGTGTGATCAAAGCTCCATTCCACTTCCTCTTGTCCCAGCTGAGTAGGATAATGCACAGTGACCTTTCCCTTGATTTTGTTGAATGACACACATGTGAAGCCACATAAGTGGTTCTGGTTCTGGGATCATGCTGGCACTTTGGGTTAGTCAGTA
Organism: Acropternis orthonyx; assembly: GCA_035583155.1. Taxonomy (NCBI): domain Eukaryota; kingdom Metazoa; phylum Chordata; class Aves; order Passeriformes; family Rhinocryptidae; genus Acropternis; species Acropternis orthonyx. The sequence goes on from JAWWEU010000001.1 coordinate 30,157,574, forward strand.
GAGCTGATGACTGAGGCTGGTCTTTTTCCTCATTTCCACAGTAGGCTCCGACAAACTGATGATATTTTACCCATATGCAGATGTTCAGCAAATACCATATGCAATTCAATTGTATATGATGCCATGTTCAAAACCTCCTATACAATAACCATGGTTGTCCCACCAAAAACTACCTTATGCAGTTAGAGTTCAGGACGATAAACTTTTGAAATCTTTTGAAACTGGATTTTTCTGTCTCAGGTGGAATGGGTTAAAGTATCTGTCTGTTTTCTCTGGTCCCCATAACAACTTGACAACACACTGGAGAGAAGGGATATCATCCAAATGGACCTAGACAGACTGGAGAGGTGGACCTATGTGAGCCTCATGAAATTCAACAAGGCCAAGTGCAAGGTTCTGCACCTAGATCAGGGCAATCCTAAGCACACATACAGGCTGGGTGGAGAATGGGTTGAGAGCAGCCCTGAGGAGAAGGACTTCATTGTATTGGTGAACAAGAAGCTTGACATGACCCAGCAATGTGTGATGGCAGCCCAGAAAGCCAACCATGTCCTGGACTACATCCAAAGTAGTGTGGCCAGAAGGTTGAGGGAGGGGATTCCATCCCTCTGCTCTCATGAGACCCCACCTGGAGTGCTGTGTCCATCTCTGGGCCCCAGACATAAGGATGTGAACCAGCAGGAGCAAGTCCAGAGGAGGGCATGAAGGTTCTCAGAGGGCTGGAGCATCTTTGCTGTGGAAACAGGCTGAGAGACCTGGGAGAAAGGAAGACTTTGGGGAGATGTTAGAGCACCTTCCAGTACCTAAAGGGCCTTCAAGAGAGATGGAGAGGGACTTTGGAAACGGGTGTGGAGTGATAAGATTAGGGGCAATGGCTTTAAACTGACAGAGGGCAGGTTTAGATTAGATACTAGGAAAAAATTCTTCACTGTAAGAATGGTGAGACACTGGCACAGGTTGCCCAGAGAAGCTGTGGCTGCCCCATCCCTGTAAGTATTCAAGGCCAGTTGGATGGGGCTTTGAGAAACATGGTCTAGTGGAAGGTGTTTAAACTGGATGTTCTTTAAAGTCCTTTTCAACCCAAAACATTCTATGATATATTTCCATGCCATATCAGCATGAGTGACTTAGGAGATCTTAAGTACTGTGTATGTACAAACACTGTTCTTTCCCCTTCTGCATGAATAGTGTCCTATTGTCTGGCTTTAATTTGTAGTTCCCTTTGTGCTCTTTTAGTTTGCTCAGTGGGTTCTCAGATTTCCTGTCGAACTTGGCAGTGATGCCCAGGCTGGACTCTTGCCACCCTCTGTTTGAATAAACAACCAAAACCCCAACTAGCCCTTTTTTGGTTATGCTATAAATTTACCTTATTGTGAAGAGCAGCCTCTCCAACAAACAGAACCTTTTTTACTCATGATGTAGGGTAACTGTTAGTTATATATATTGGTTAGTCTTTAATGTATTTATTTCCCTAATGTTAATTCTAGATTCATTTATTTCTACTGGGCTGGCTAAAGCTGCCAGTTTTCAGAAACTGAAGCTCTGAAAAAAAGTACAAACAATACAGGGATACGAGCAAGTGACTGTGAGTCACAACTTTTACGTTCATTTTCCACCTACACTGCTACACTCAATTAACTCCTCCAAGGCTCATTTTCAATACTTTACAAGAGCCCACTAATTGCATAGGCATGTGCTGGTTTGGGCAACCTTAGAAGAAAGGGGCTTAGATATTCAAATAGTGACAATTAATTTAAATACTGTAAACCAATGAATAATGGTGATTAATTGGCTGTGATTTCCATTCTTAATGATGACAGCTACTTTCTCTCCTTCAGACCTTTGCCTTCCCAGCAATACAACTCAAGTGAACTGTGATTCAGGCTAGAATTTATGGGAAAAACAAACAACAGAGATACTGCTGGCTATGCATGAGAGCCACCTGAACAGGGAGCAAGGACACAGCCAGAGGCAAGCTATGCCAGAAGGAAGGCTGTTTGTTTTGCCTTGCAATCACTGTCAGTGATTGGGTGGAGAAAAAATTGTGACAACATAAAAACAGTGAAAAAACTCTTCTGTGTCCTGTGTCCACATGCACCCCAGTCTGCTCAGGTTGTCGCTGCACTACCTGGCACTTTGGAAGTAGAGGATGAAGAACTGAAAGTACCCCAGGAAAAGAGGGTCTGTTACCTTGCATGACCTCTGCCTGCACCCTGGCTGGTTTCTCATGCCCATTTGGACATTTTCCAAGCCACCCAATAGGGATAATCCTCCCACTATGAGGAAAAAAATGCAGTATTTGGCTTGTTAAATTGACTATCACTCCTGCAACTGATAATCAGGAAGCTGCTTATCTGTTAATCATCCCAGTCATCAGTGGGCAGCCAAAGATTCTGCATGAGTAACCTTGCTGAATCAGCTAAAACAAACCTCCCCTGGGCTGCTGCACAGCCTCTCTGCACCCCTGCCAGCCTATGTGCCCTCTCCAGGACACAGTGAGCAAAGGGCTGTGGTCTGCTCCCAGGGAACCCTTAAACCTGTCCCATGTACGTCTTTGCTTTGCTGAGTGTAACCATAATATTGCAGCAGACAACAAAAAGTCTGGAGAGGTCTGGGTCGCTGTTCCTCACTGGGAAGAAATGGACTGCACCCAGTGCAGTCCTTCGGCTGCAAAACTACCTTACTTGCTCCTTCTCAGGCACAAAACCTAGTTCTCTGAGGCACTGCTATGCTGAAAGTGCTACAGCTTTCTCCAGGACCCTAAAGGGAAATAGGGCTGCTTGTGTTGACTAATCATACATGATATATAACAAGGACTCACCACTCATATCCCAGCTACCCATCGGTCCAGCTATCCTGGGTTTATGATGTTAGCAATAATCTTTGAACCATCGCCCAAATCAGATGTTGTGAGACATGCTAGCACATTGTACTGCCTTTTCTTGGTTGGCTTACTTGCATGTGGTAAATGCAGCACAAAATATCAGAGAAATCTCTCTGACTGCTGAGTCATGCTGCCAGCCCAAGTAGACCAAGGCACTGGATAGCTGCAGTTTTATTTTCAGTCTTCCTAATTTAATAAAGTGGAGAACTGTAGTACAGCTACATCACCTCCTGGATCTTCAGCCTTTGACTTCACTTTGAGATTGTCAATGTAGAAAGACATGGTAGGGCATGAGCAGACCTGTTTAAGGCTGTGGTCATGAAAGCCCCTTGGTGGAAGCTGTGAGCTCAGGCACATGAAGCCATGCAGGTCCCAACCAGAGCTGCCATGAGGCCAACCAGCTCATCTCCAGAGTGGAGGAAATACATAGCTGTCTGCGTCCATCCCTGTGGATGTACCCTTGGGGAGGTCAAAGATGGAGCTGCTGGCAAGAGTTGTGCAACGCCTTTCCTCAGAAGCATTTTCTGTGGCACAGGACTTGTTTAGAGCAACCCTCCTCAAGGGGCTGTTTCCTTAATGGAGGAATGTACTCATAGCCTGATATAATGTTGACTTATAAAGACATGATTTATGATACTTATTACTGCATGAAAGGAAAACAGTAGCACAAAGTAGCCGGAGTCTGGGGAGAGCATGATTTATTCCCCACCACTGTATCCAAAAGCAGCCTGGAGAGGCAGCAAGTCTGCTGTTGAGATCCTTGGGCTCTTTTTGCCTCCCTTGCAATGAGGAGCTGGTCTTCAATGCTATCTAAAAGTGTTGCTAAATAACGGAATGGTGCTATCTTTCACAACATTCTAGGGTCAGGATCCCTTTTGGGAGCCACACCTGGGTTTTTCCAACCCAAGGGAGAGAGGAAGGCAGCAATCTGGATAGAACAGCAATACAGGGAAGTCTCATTCAGTTGAGCTTTGGCCAAGTAGCAGACTGTTGGTCTGGCTGCTAAACTGGAAGCCTCAAGTTTAGCTTCTACCCCAAGGAGATCTGGAGAGATGGGGAATGGCAGTTGCAAGGAAATTCAGTAAAGAGGCTTTGAGGTTAGTGCAGAGCCCCTGTCTTTGTGACAAATTCATCCATAGAACATGCCAAATGCATTTAGTTGTAAATATAGTGTGTAAGTCACCAATGCACATTGCAGGGTAAGAACTGTATGCAAGCAGGTATATACTACAGAAGGAAGCTCCAAATGGAGTCATCTTGTGTAGTTTCTCTGTACTTGGATCTACTTATTTAGATCCTCCCATCTATGGAAGGAGCCAGATTGTGCTTGCCTCCATACATTTTTGGTTGAGTTTGACTGGAAGCTCTTTGGACGCATTTTGATACACACCAAACATGGGGCAGTCCTGACCCCTGCAGGACTTTCAGTGTGACTGTAATTTAGACAAGCTCTCACTAGAGGAATGCAAAAAAATAGCTCTTTCTCTACTTAGGTAGAAAGAATGCATTGATTTACAAATGAATTTTATTTAGGTTCTGATTAAAGGTATTTCCAAATTTTTAAGTTATCAATTACTGCTTTGAAGACTTCTGCATGTGTTATGGGTAACACGCTCATGATATGTTGGATGAAAAAATTGTTTTCAGCTATGCTTGGTGATCTAGATCCTTGCATTGTAGAAATCAACAGATTCATAAGAATATATATATGATTTTTTTCCTATGAAGATTTGACCTTCCACCTTTTCAACAGGACTACAGTCATTTTTTTATGCCTGTACTATTAAAAGTCAAGGCTATACACCATTTTCCCTTGGTCTGCATCCTGTTTTTGAGAATACCTGCATTTTTGACAAGTGCCAGATCATAATTCATGTTTGCCTGTATCCTTTGGAACACAGACTTGACTGATATACTGTAATATTTTGATGCATTGAAATAACTGTTCCTATTAGAGCAGGTTTTTTTCTACTCAAAATTTAAATGTTCTAGAAATAATATATGAAGAAGAGAGGCCTGACCTCTTGATGAAATATAGGAGCATAAAATCCCTTGATCTAGTCTCCAGTACACTCAAATATGATACAGTTTAAAAGCTCAGCTTGGGATAAAACTTCGTTGAGTTTATGTCTTGCTTGAAACACACAGCTTGAAACAGATAAGAGGAATCCAGTGAAGAACAGAGGGAGAGGTCAGTGGTCAGGATGGAGTAAACAGAACCGCTAGGGAAGAAAAAGCAAGAAATGTGTTAAAAGAATGAACATTTTGTGCAAAGCCTCCCTTTTGATGGTGTGACCAGCTTTCACCTAGGCTGTCCTCTGAGCACAGTCCAAAAAGTTGCTGAGTATGTTGAACCTGCTGAGCATCACCTATTGTCATCACCAGTCCCATAAATGTTGTCGGTAGAGCAAAAGCTACGTAGAGCAAAAAGCAAGCACCAATGGAGCAGTGCCTTCACTGGTGTGAATTAAACTATCTTGACAAAGGGTTTCTTCCAAGCAGGAACCTGGATATGCTGGTTTAGTTGTTCTGGGACAGTTTTCATTTATGGAACATGAAGGATTCAGGCACTCAGGTTGATCTGAAGACCATCCGGGATAATTAGAGTAATCTCAGAAGTCCAGAATAATTTGCATTTCAACATTGGTAAGTTCAAACTGATGGGAAAGCATTCACTCTCTTCCCCATGCATAAAATCTCTCCCAGGAAGCAGACTCTCCCGTATTCCATGGGTTCAGGATAGATTTCAATGGACATTTACATCAATGCCATCAGTGAGACTGTAAAAATCTACCCAACATTTGATGTACATTTTCTATGTGTTTCTTCCTTCTTCTCTGTTCATTCAGAACTTCCTTTTCTGTTTGCATGCTTTAATTATCCCTCTTCTACTCTGAACCAACTCTCATAACTTTTCTGCAAAAGTCCCTTTTTTCACATCTTTCCCAATTGCTGCTGGATCCCCTCTGAACTCTCTCACGGTGTCTGGGTGGAAAACTGAGCTAGGTTTTGTAAACTCATTGTTGAGACCAGGGATCTTGAGGAGCCCACCTGGGAATTCTTCAAAGCAAGACAGAACAAGGTGTATAAGAGCAGCTGGCACAGAGTTGTGGCCTAATAAATTATCTCTAGTCAAGATGTTATGCTAATGGTACTGGAAATAGTCTTGCTCTGTTCCATTTGTCAAGTAAAACATGAAGGTAGTTTAAACCACTTCACAGGCAAGAAGAGATATAGAGAGCTGCAAGGGCTCAGCTGGTGACCAGGTTGTAACTTGATCTCATTCATTTACACCTGAAACATCTTCAATAACAACACTGATTTAACTAGAAAAATAATCGCCATATCTTCCCAATGCAGACAGTAAATTGTGGCCTTATTTCTAAGTTGTGGGATATTTGCAACAGTGTACTGTAAAAGCAAAAGAGGGTCGTTTTTTTGTATGGGAAACTTAGCTATGTCTTAAGTATGTCTTTTAGGCCTTTATTAATTGAAGAAACATTTTTAAAATTATTATTCTTGGAGGAAAAAAAACAAGGAGATCTGCTCATTTTATTTCATCCAAATAAAGGAAGATCTTCCTTTGAGATAAGGTTTTATTCCCATAAAAACTCTTGCACAAGACCAAAATCCCAACAGGCAAGTTGTGAAATAAGAAGTGGTAAGAAAAAACTCCATTTGCTCACTGAGTTGCTGAAAGCATTCCTTCACAGACAGCACTAAGTGACTTGTTTAACCATTTGTTTAACCCAGACACTCTCTTGGAAACATCTGAAAACACTTGGTGTGGATGAATGCAGAGGTCTATTGAACAGTAGTAGAAACTACATGATGCAAACCAAATGAAGTGAAACATTCTGTAGTGCACAAATGTGATGTCATTGCACTTTTATTGCATCTACTTGGAAGATTTTTTTGTGAGCAGTCTAAGGAAGCAGGAGGCTGGAAAAACATTTACACCGTGGGAAAAGAAGGTGACATGACATTGGATGTGCACAGGCAAAGAGTTGTGCAAAGTTTTCCTTATTGAAAGATGGTCTTGATTTCTGGTTTTGATTACCATTTTAAGAGGGTAGGCTGACATTAGACTTTAGAGATCAGATCTAACATATCAACCAGTTAAAGCAAAGCACTTGGTGCATCTGTTTTTCGAACTAATTCTGACTTCTTATCCAACTGTGAGCTTGACTGGATACCCACAAACTGGTGTTCAGTTACCTTTGAGATACCCTGAGGGTGTGCAGCCTGGCCTCCAGCTGACAGACAAGAATAGCTATTTTGCCTCTCTGTCCTGTGAAATGGTTTGGTCATTAGGCGTGGAGTTATCATGGCAGCTTTATTTCCAGCTGCACTTTCTACAGAGCTTTTTCCTGGAGTGACACTTTGGCAACGCTTACCCACTTAGGAGATATGGTACAGGGATGCTCAACATCAGAGTCCTGTTGGGGCCTACATGAATATAAACAGGTTTGTGCTGTTCGTGGCATTTCTGAATATGCCAGTGAGCAGACTGTGAAATTCATAGGTAATTTCAGCATTAAACATAGTCTTCTGCAGAATTTAGGCATCAGATGGAAGAATCAGCAACTGAACTAGGAGTGGACTGATTTATGTTTTGGACTTAAATATCCAGAGTGGCAGTTAAAACACACAGATCCTTTCCTGGATCTTCACTTCACTGGGCATTCTTCTCTCCAAACAGGAAAGGAGCTCTGTTTAGCAGTGACAGGTCCAGTTCAGCAATGCAATAACTTGCCTGATGTCTGTGGTGAAACACAAGGGACTGATTAAAGGAAACATTGGTTTGGAATCACATATCTAATGCAAAAAACAATGCTAAGGTCTGCTACAAAGAGCTTTTTCCAAGAGTAAACAACAATTAATGAAGTTGAAAGTTTAAAGCACTTTAATCTACAGCTCTTTCCAGAATTTTTTGTAGCAACATTTTAAAGTGAAAGGCAGTGGAGTCAAAAAGCTCATAAATATAAAAAAATCACAAATTACAATATAAGGACCCATGATGGAAGGAAGTCTTACAACAAAAAACTTTTTACAATGAAAAACTTACCTGATAGGTGTCTTAGGGAATTTCAAAAGGTTACAGCCTGTATTTTATTATTTTATTTTATTTTATTTTATTTTATTTTATTTTATTTTATTTTATTTTATTTTATTTTATTTTATTTTATTTTTGTGTTCCTCCTGTGTCTCAGAACTAATTGAAGTGAAAAATAGAAAAAGTTTATATAGTTTCAACAGCCTAATATTTTGGTTTTACTTTGTTTTGGTTTATTTTGTTTTGTTTTGTTTTAATGATAACTTGGAGGGATGTTATTTAGCATTAGCTGATTGAAACATTTCCTCATCTTCTCTAGAATAAAGATAGGAAAAGCAGACTGAATGTTGCAATGATTACTTTTTAAATTATTATTTTACTTTATGAGAATGTTCTCGGTGCAGTGGGAATATCTGAATTCAAACTGAATCTCTGTCCTTACAAAGAACACATTTCCCAAATTCACATTTTTTAGAATTTTCATGGAAAATTTTGAAAAGAGTAATTTTAATTTTGAGTGATAAAAATGAAAGAAAAAAAAAGAAGGAAGAAGAAGAAAAGGAAAGTTTTTGTGAACTCAGATTTCCATAATCTGACTAGCACTGCTCACATGTGACATCATCACCCACTTGTGCCATCTCTCTGGACACTTCTACTAACAAATCCCTTCCACAGCTTCAGTGCAGGGAGTAGATACTCTTTACAGGCTCAGTTTCTCTGCTGCTCTGTTCCTCACCTAGGTGCATGACTTGCTTTTGTTTTACAAAGATTTGGAGAATAATTCAAATTGTGAAGAGCCTCTGGAGAGCTCCACTCCAGCTCCCTGATTGAACCAAGGCCAGCTTCAGTGTCAGAATTGCTTGTTCTGCGCCTTGCCCAGATGAGTTTTGAGAGTCTCCAAGGATTTTCCAGAGTTTGGCCTCTCATTATGAAGAATTTTTTCCACATGTTTAATGTGAACATCTGCAGTTGCAGCTCTCAGAGGCTGCATTTTATACTCTAACTGAATACTCCCTCCTCCTGAGAGAAGCTGCCACAGTCTTTCTTATAACTGCCCTTCCAGTATTGATAAAAGATTTTTCCCCAAGACTTTCTCTTCTCCAGGCTGAACAAGCCTAGTTTCCTCCATCTCTTTTTCAGATATCAGATCCTCCAGCCCCCCGACCATCTTGGTGGCCTCTGCTGGACTCATTTCATTTTGTCAGTCTCTCTATTGCACTCTGAGACCGAACAGCATGACATAGCAATCAGATGTGGTGTTAGATGTACCAAACGAGGCAGTAACAACATTACTTGACTTTCTGACTAAGCTTTTGCAAATTCAGCCCAGTATGCAGCTGTATTTCAGTGTCACTAGGGCATGATGATGATTCATGGACAACTTGTTGTCCATTCAGACCCTCAGATCGTCTTCTGCAAAGCTAGTTTCCACTCATTTTGTCCCTAGACTGGAGCGTTACATGAGCTTGGTCTGTCCAAGGTGCAGGTCTCTGCTGAACATCATGAAGCTTCTGTCTGACCACTGCTCTGATGTGAAAGGTTCCAACATATCAACCACTTGGTGTCAACCACAAACACGGTAAAGGCTCTGTCCATCAGCTTAAATACAGGAATGTAGCTTAAAGCAGTGTGCAGCCTTCTTTTCCTTTAATTCTGCCCTGTGCTCTGCTTCTGATTTCATCCTGACTATTCCTTTCCCAATCTTTACTAGAGCACTAGAACAGGCTGTCCAGAGGGCTTGTTAAGTCTCCTCTGAAAATATTTAAAGCCTCCCTGGACACAATCCTGAGTGACCTGCTGTAGGTGAATCCGCTTTAGGAGAGGAGTTAGATGATCTGCAGAGGTTCCTTCCAAGCCAAGCCATTCTGTGACTCTGTGATTTGTATCCCAAAATTCTTGTTTGGCTATTTTTATTCCTCTTCTGTTATCCTCATGCCACACCTCCTGCCCAGGTTCCTCTTCCAAACCTTCTCTTTGTTGGGTTTCCTACACAAAAATGGAGGCCTCTTCTTCCGTGGTCTTGTCTCCAAGATCCTGGACTGCATTCTCCCCTCCACTTTCTGCGAAACTCAGGAACAGTAGAGAGGAATCTCCTCTGTAGTCACCTTCCAGAATGCTTCTTCATAAAGTATACTGCTTACGAATCAGAAAATCACAGAATCACAGAATGTTTTGTGTTGGCAGATCAATTCCAACCCTCCAACCGTGGGCAGGAATGCCACCCACTAGATCAGGCTGTTCAAACACCCATCCAACCTGGCATCTATGGATGGGGCATCCACAGCTTCTAAGCAACCTGTGCCAGTGCCTTCCCACTGTCACAGTAAAGAATTTGTTTCTAACATCTAATTTACTCTCTTTTAGCTTAAAACTATTCCCCCTTGTTCTGTCACTATCTGCTCTAACAAGCAGCTAACATGTTGCCTAACCAAGCTTTTCCCATTTCTCTCTCTTGAATGTTCTTCCTTTTCCAGTTACACTTCTCTGTTACCCATCATGAAAACCTGAACTGTACTAAACCCCTCTTCGCTACTCCATTTCCCTTCCATCTTTTACTTCTTTTGTCATCCTTCAGTTTTGCTCCTTTACTGTCTGTCTCCTAGGCTTTCTTCTCACTTTTCCTCTACAAGAGAGGAGGTGAAGCTCCACAGATCTTCCCTAAACTCTTGGGGACAGGTGGGTAAGTACCTACTACTGCCTGTTCCTCTGGAGTATTTTCAGCTCTTCACTTCTCAGAGGGAATTACATCAACACTTTGTTTTCTCCTTTTCCCCTCACTCACTCTGAGCACTCTGATGGCCCTCAACTCCTCTCATCCCCCATTCATCTTTTCTCTTGGCAAAATCTATTTGAACCCGCAGGTCCCGTGAGACCAAAATCTGCTCTGGCTGCAAAGTTGCAGCATTCACAGGAAGCTGCAGACCCTACACTTAGTTTTTGTTCTTTTCTTATGGCTAATTTTCCTTTTCCACTCAAATTAATCCACAACAGCAGCTGTGGGTGGGAATGAGAGTGGAGAGATATTTAACGTGGGTTAATATGGTCCTTCTGAGGAGAGATTACAGGGTGGTAGCTTTGCTGTTTTTCAACTCTTGAGATGCTCAAAACAATTCTGGCAGAGCAGAAACTACCATTAGAAAGCTGTAAGTGAAATACTTATATATACACACATATACACACATATATACATATACATACATATATATATATAATATATATGGACAACGTCAGCTTTTTTCTTGGGCTGGTATAAGACATACCACAGAGCCTTAATTTTGAGAGGAAATTGACCCAGCTTTATGGAAAATGAGAGTTGTTTCAGAGTTGGTGAGATGTAGGCTGCAAATTTAGGCATCTGAAATCAATCACTGATCACTTTTGAAAATCTTGATCAAAATGCTTCACATGGACAAGCATGAAATAGGAATCCACAGGCACCAGCATCACAGACTTTTTGTTATTACAGATGATCATTTAGCACAGGCTGTTCTAATTTAAGTCAAACAAAGTTAATCCTGAAGTCATGCATTTCTTAGGCTAGCTTACGTGCATCTGTGCCTTTGCACTTGTGTGCACAAAGAGAATAGGTAACTGTTTATGGAAAATAATATGGCCAGAGGACACCTTGCCAGGCAAGGTAGGACCTGTTTTTCTTTCGCGGGGAAATACAGGGGATTCACGTTGTGGTTTCAGTTTGTTTCTCCTCAGGGCAGTAAGAAGGTTCTGAATGGCATGGGGAATAGATAGGAACAGGAAATCAAATGCTTTGGGCTCCCAAAATGTTAGGAGGCCCTTACTGTGTTGCATACTAACCCAAATACTGTGACTAGTTCAGGGCTGAACAGGGTCCATGCAGAGAGGTCGTAGACAGAGGTTCTGATGCTCTATTAGGGTATTGTTTTTGCTTAGTAGAAAAAAACCCAAATGCCTCTGGAAACTGAGGCTTGATTTTCCATGGATGGTCAACATGAGTCCTGACTTGCTGAACTTTCAGGGCTTCTCTCTGTTTCTCATTTTTCTAGTGCTTCTAGTGTTCCAGTACTTACATCTGCCTGATCCCACTGCAAAGGATTGTTTTTGAGGAAAAAAACACAGCAAACTGTGATAGGAAATATTTGAGGGAGATCTATTGCTGTTCAGCATGGAGAAGAGAAGGTTTTGGGGAGACATCATTGCAGCTTACCAGTACCTGGAGCGGGCTTACAAGGAGTGAGCAGGACTTCTTATATGGGCAGATAGTAATGGGACTGGGGAGAAGAGTTTTGAACTGAAAGAGGGTATGTTTAGATTAGATATTGCAAAGGAATTCTTTACTACTCAGAGGGTGTTGAAACACTGGAACAGTGTTTCCTGGAGAAGTTGTGGATGTCCCATCCCTGGAAGAGTTCAAGGCCAGGTTGGATGGGGTTTTGTAGTGGGAGATGTTCCTGTCCATGTAAGGGGGGCAGTAACTAGATGATCTTTAAGGTTGCTTACCATTCTGTGATTCTATGGTTCTGTGGTGGTATTGTCCTGTCCTATGCAAACACCTGCAGAGGGGAAGGCACTTTTGCATGCAGCAATTTAAAATAAGTAAAAAATTGTATTGGCTACATAAATCCCAAACGCTTTATTACACATTGCAGAATCCCAGAAGGGTATTCCTTGGCTTAGCACTATGAGCTCTCTTTGCATCAACATAGTGTGTTGCAAGGACTTTATGAAAAAGCAATGAATGAGGGTGTAAAATTTTGGTTGCAAAATTACAGTCAAAACAGCCTGTATTGTGCCTAATATCTTGGTTTTGGCTGGGATAGGGTTAATTTTCTTTTTCATTAAACCTTTACACCAACCTATTAGGAAAATGGGGCTGACTGGTGAAAAGATGTGTAATGTGTGAGCAAAGGCTGCATTTGATGCAGGATTGGGTGCTTTGGTATTTGGGCTTCTTGCAGGCACAGTAACAGACAGGAAAGGCAAAAGCTGGGGCTGTCATCTACATACCCTTATTTTGAGGAGTAATACCATGTAAAGTTCACAATTCTCCCCATTTTCCCTCTCTGCTATTTAATTCATATTTTCTTTCCCTCATGCTCCTCACCTCATCGAAAATAATAGAATTGTCTGGAGCAGGGTCATGTCACTTCTTGGTTGATTATGCTGCTAACAGAGAAATGCAAACAAGCCATGCTGCATTTTACCCCTGAGTCTTCTTCTTAAGAAAACTGTTTCTGCTCCCAGAGAAGTCAATGGAAGTCTAATTAGTCCCAGATGTTTAGTAGTAACAAGCATTTCCTTTTGGGAGAGCCAAACAAAAGCAGTGTTAAAACCATTAATTAAATGGGTTTGGCTCTGTCATCAGGTATTTAATTCCAACTTGATGCTAGCCAAGCTAACACTGGCTCTCAGAAGGAAATGTGATCTTGCCATACTTGACACAAAAGCCATGAACTCAGCGCGTGGCAAATCTGCCCACATCTGGGCACAGAGCTCAACTTGCCTTCACACCAAAGGAGAAGATCATCAACTTCAGCATCAGACTTCCAACTCATCCCTGGGGTTGCTGCTTGTGCAAACATTTTCCCACAAGAATAAGGTCTTTGGCCAATGATTAGCATGGGCTTTTGTAGATGTTTGATCAGGCCCCATTGCTGCTGATGGTTTGTACAAATTTGTAGAATCATGGAATCACAGAATGGTTTGGGTTGGAAGGCACCTTCTAGACCATCAAGTTCCAACCCTGCTGTCATGGGCAGGGACACCTTCCACCAGACCATGTTGCTCAAAGACCCATCCAAGCTGGCCTTGAACACTTCTAGGGATGGGGCTGCCACAACATTCTCTGGAAAACCTGTTCCAAATTTTTGCCTACATCTTCAGTAGATCTCCTTGTTCCTCACTGGTCATACCTAGATGTTCAACAGCTGTCCTTGCTTCAAGACCAGAATATAAAAGGTGAAGTCTGAACACCACAATAAAATATGAAGTATTTTCTTTTAATCTAGGGAGCATTCTAAGCTGGTGCTTTAATATATTCACAACGCTATGTTTTTTACAAAGTTCAAAGAAGTTTTTTATTGTACAAAATTCCACAGTGAACACTACCAGCCAGTTTCTTATATAACTACTTTAAAAATAGAATTACACACCTTTTTATAGTGTGTTAATTTTGACATTCACCAACTGGAAAAAAAAACACATATAATGGAGCAGCAATTTGACTCTGAGTTATTTACCTGGACAGGTTTCAGTTTGACCTCTATTTCTCTTATGTGCCTTAATGTACAGTTCCTGGCGTTAACAGAAAACATGATATAATTCCTTTCAAAACCATTGAACCACGGGAGCAGGTCAGGCTCCCCCTGTTGGTGAGTTTTTCTAACTTGAAAATGGTGAATTTTCTGTCAGGGTACAGAACACAAGGTATGTCAGTGTCAACTTTTAGCAATGGAATGGGTTAGCCATGTTAAATCCATCATAGAATAAGGAACTACATCACTCTTCTTGCAGCCTGTCCTCTAGACTATGATATCTTTTTAGGAAGAGACATCTGATCTGAATAATATCCCAGGACTAGGTTCCCCATGTATCATTTCGCAACAATATATTTAAAATATTTTTTGCAGTCTAACCTCCTGTGACCTTTAAAAATAGATATATATTATTATTCTGCATTGAAATGTAACTGTATACAGTGAATTCCTAACAGTTTTCTTAGAAACATAAACACTTGCCCAATGTTAGCTGGTTGAAATTCATTCTCCAAGATTTTTCTTTTAAAAAGTGTTCAGCCTGGAGATTCACATTAAACCCAGTTAAATATGTATTGCACATAAAGGGCAAATTTCTCCTCTTTAGTTCAACTGTGAACCTGTGTCCTTTTGAGTGAGCGAGTCTGGGTAATGTTTAGTGCAGTTGTTTCATGCTTTAGACTTCTTTTACATCCCTCGTGGGTACTGAGTGCCAGGACTAATTAACCTCATCTACCTTTCATGTCTTGCCCCTGTGACTGGATAAACATCCTAACAAATAAAGGGAGATATCCAAAGAGGTTCCTGCCACCAAGGTCTTTAGTTCCCATGGCCAGCTCTGTATTTTATAGATGGTGGCCATGAACACAATAGACACAAACTGTAATTTTTAATTTTTTTTTTTAGTTAAATTCTCATTGTTTCATAACTCATGGGAAAAAACAAAGTTCAGACTAAATAAAAACATCCAGTAGAGGCACATAACTTTGAGAAGGGATGTAATCAATGAGCTCTGAGCTTAGTGGAAAGTCTCAGGTCTCAAGACCTTAAAGGGCTTCTTCCTTTGGTCTGGTTTAAATTACACATCCCTCAAAACAACAGCAGCACTTTACAGTGGCCTCTTCTACCACTGTATGAAATTTTAAAGCAGATCTGCATGTGAATAAAGCAAGTGCAAAACATGGCAAATTCTCCTCCTAGTCCCTGCAACCCAGACCACTACAGTGGTACAGTTCAGGGCACTGCAAAACCATCTTGAGACCCACAGTTAAAAACCAAAGATGAGAGGTTTACCCTTTATTTCTACACACTGCCAGTGTAGCACCTGATTTCTTCCATTTTCAAGACATTTTGTGTTCCTATGCTTTAAACTGATGGTTAAACTTTTGCCTGCGGAAGCAAAAAAATGAACCCACACCAATGATGATCACAGATAAGACCAGTACAAATGTTAATATAATAAGGAAGTTGATTTTCTTCATATCCTCTCTTTCACAGTCTTCTGGTCTAATGTTCCAAATATACATTTCTTCCTGATACCCGAAGTTCTGAGTGTACTGGCACGTTAAGTGCTCCACGTTGGGAATCTGGACATTTTTGTTCTGAATCATTGCTGAAAGCCAGATGTTTCCACAGCAGTTGAGTGGGTTCCCAGCGAGATATAAGTTTTGAAGTGAATTTTCTAATGCTAAAATATTGCTGTTCTGTAATGTACTGAACTTATTGTTCCGTAGGTCCAGAACTTCCAGTGGAGAGTCACTACCCCACTTAGGCAGCCAGTTCAGCTGATTTTCAGAGAGGTTTAAATGTTTAAGGTGACTAAAACAAGGCAAGTCAATATTTAAATCCAGCAGCCTATTGCCTTGTAAATACAAATATTCCAGAGACTTCTCCAGTCCTGATAGTGCTTTAACTTCTATTTTCAATCCGGGGTTCATGGAGAGATCCAAGACAACCAGGGAAGTCTTGTAGAAGGTGCATGCTGGTAGGATTTTCAGCATGTTGTCAGCTAGATACAAGTACTGAAGAGCAGGTGAATCAACAAATGATACACAACCACTTTCTTCTCCAGCAAGCCTTTGCTTAGCTAATCCGGAGTATGTGCTGCAAAGGCTGATATTATTGCTCTGTAGATTAAGCAACCTGAGACTCGGAAGACTTGAGAAGATGTCGAATTGCAGGATCTGAAGATGGTTGTTTTGAATATAAAGCTCCTTCAAATTTGGCAATGCATCAGCATCAAGGACAAGGTTCTGCAAAGCATTGTAGCTCAAGTCAAGGACAGTTAGGGACATCAGTGCGCTGTCATAAGTCACTACAAATGCCTGAAGACAGTTTTTACTGAGATTAAGGGTGTGAAGGGACAACATGGATCCAAAGAATTTGTCTGGAATGGATTTGATTTCATTATAACTTAAGTCTAAATTTACAAGCTGGGATAAAGAGAAAGAACTTGTGTTTCTACTTCTCTTCTGATCAAGAAGATGAAAAGCATCTTGCCATTCATTCTTCATGTAATCCATTTTATTATGAGGGGATTCAGCAGTGAGCTGGATTAAATTATTTGATAAATTCAGAGTTACCAACTTATTTACCTGAGGGAAGACTGGGAAGTGAAGCAATTTGTTTTCACTCAGATCCAGACATCTTAAGCTGTATTCATCATCTGACTTTGTGGTGTGGAAGGTCTCAATGCTATTCCTGCTAAGGTCAAGAATCTCCAGCTGCCTGAGGTTGAAATCAGAGATACAAGTAATTGAATTTGTGGAGAGGTTGAGTTTGGAAAGGTTCACTAGAGTCTCAAAAGCACCTTCTTCTATTTCCATGATGATATTACTCTGAAGATCTATCTCCACAAGACTGGGAGATCCCTGAAACATCTTTTCTGATATCATTACAATACTGTTGTCTGCCAAGGAAAGATACCGCAGTGTTGGAGCTTGTTTAATGAAATACTCAGCCATTCCATTGTACAGCCTGTTATGGGACAAGTCCATTATTTCCACCTTTGGTAGAAGTCCAATCCCCTCTGTTCCATTCTGAGCAAGCTCATGTAAGTGATTATTGGCTAAATTTATTTCCAGCAAACTTGTCATGTGTGCAAACACTCCAGGAGTGATGAAGCTTATCTGGTTAGAGCTTAAATCTAGACACTGGAGGGAAGTGTAAAATGATAATGGCATTTCAAGGATGCTTTGAATCAGATTTCCAGACAGATCTATTTTGTTTACATTCAGATGGAGCTCATAAGGGATTTGGTGGAGGTCTTTGTTGTGGCAGAATACCTGTGAGTTTGCCTGCCAGAAAAAGAGAGAAAAGGAGTTGTCACAAGACAAATGAAAAAAAATCTTTGCATTAAATATAAAAAAAATAGCATTCAGCATCCAAGCAGTTCCTTCTTCTGAAACACTGATCACACCACTCTCTCTCAGACAGCAAGAGCAACAATCCTAACACTTCTTTGCAGCTAACAGCACTCATTTAATTTTAAAGACATTTCTGACTTACAATAGTAGCATTTTATCTGCATGTGTTACCTACCAAATGTTCTCCATTTTGTGCCTTTCTTCTGGACTCATTTTAACAGTCCTCAGTGAAGATGTTTTACCCCTTCTTTCTTTGCAATCAAGCACTATTTATTAATTTTTGTTCTTATGTTTAATTTTCTCACTTTCATCACTGTATTAGTTTTTTCAAACTCTACTTGCAACAGTAGGTAGTAGTTAGAAGAGCTTCACTCTGTTGGCAGCATGAGTCCCAAAGCAAGGAGGTGGAAAACCATACAAGGGTCCTATAGCCCAAACCCTGTCTCTCCTTCATATTCACACCCTCAGATATTTGACCGTATCTTCTTTTAGCCATGGCTTAGTTAAACAATGCATCATTAACCAAAGGGGTCATTCAACAACTGAAACATGTCTGATGAAAATCTCCAAACTCTTCTGCTTTTACTATCCATGTTTACCCTTTTCCTTCTTTTTGCATGGGAAGCACGCCTGGTGAAACCACCCACACAAGACACCTGTGATACAACATGGAAAAGACAAATTACATAAAGCCAGCTTCTGAGAGGGGAAAAAGCCATGATGTGCAGTGAGGGTCATGGCTTTTCAGGTCAGTTCTCAGCAGGAGATAGAGGAAAAAAACAAGCGTTAAAGTCAAATTCATCTTCCAGATGCAAGTCTGTTTATTTGCAGCTAGGATTGAGTCTGTGTCCAGACCAAAATTTAGAATGTGTGTTCATAAGCAAGATCAGAAGCATGAACATGACTATCCCTGCACAAATGTCAACCTATATTTGGTTACTAAGGAGCACGTACAGCACTGTGAGGAAGTGGAATGTGAAAGGCTTAAGCAGCATTTAATTTACTGGAGGAAAACTCTTGTTATGAATGCATTTGGGTGTCTGGGACATGTAGGGTTTGTAGAAAGATCAGAAAGGAAAGAAGTAAAAAAATAAATTTGTGAATCCTAACTTCTGTGGAGAAGCAGAATCCAGGTTTCATGGCAAAAACTTTTCAAACATTAAAGAAACACTAAAAGTCAAAAATTTTAAACCCTGTTTGCTTCATGTGAACTTAGAGGTGAAAGAAGTCATAGGTCTGTTTAGGAATAATTTTGTGAATCTCTTTTGCATCATCTGAATTTTGGAGACCACACAAAAATGTGCCAGTTTAAGTGCTTATCCAAACTCTGGATATACACAGACTGCTCCACATTCCTTCACATGATACATCTTTCCCAAAGATCCCATGTAAATTGGCTATTAAAACCTGAAACCCTTCCTTTTTCCCTCCTCCAACTTATTTAAATCTCCCCCAGCTAAAAAAAAAGAAAGAAAAAAAAAAAAAAAAGGAAGGAATTTTTCTGGCTTCTCCTGAAATTATTTCTTCCTTGCAAAGCCTCCAGAGAATTGTTCATTTTGAGCTAAAATATGCCATGAGTTGGCTTAGCTCCAAAGCAGAAGAAGGAAGCCTATTCTTGTTTGGTTTGAGGAAGAGGGAGAAGCCAGAAGGATACAAAAATACAGAGTGAGAAAGCAACAGGCGCTTTGCAGCCTAAGGCAGATGCCAGGTTTCTTCCCACACTTTGAGCCAGATCTCAACAAGTGTTTACCATCCTCCACTCCTTTTGGGCAATGAGCACCTTAGCAAAGTCCTGATCCAACTCCTGTCAATGCCATCCAGCTGGTTTTCACTGAAGTCAATGGATGAGAAGTCAGTCCCAGATCACCAGGTGTCTTGCAGGATTTTGCCTTTAATTTACATCCATGGAGCCCTCTCAGTGATAAAAATGCTGGTCAAATCTGTACCTCCCACTGTCTGACATTTGTTCCCATAACATTCCCCTCCCATTCTTCTTTTTAAACTTTCATTCCTTTTCACTGACTGCTTTGATCCTCACCAAATTTCTTATATTCTGCACCATCTTTTCTCCCCTGAGGCTCAAACTGCATGAATTTCATTCTCATCAGTAGCAGGAAGAAAAGATCTCAGTGGATTGGAGCAAACAGCATCTGTTTGGTGCATGTCCCCTCCTCCCACCTGTTAGCCCAGTGGTTGGCAGCCTGAGTCTGGAAAAGAGGCTTTTGCCTCATATTCTGACTTCATCATCTTTGCAGCTGCTGCCATCAGTTTATTCCAAGTCCATTGGCAAGAAGTAATTCAGGGTGAGGAGCACTTGTTCCCTTCAGTGTCTAGTCCCATTAACGTGCTGGCAAAAAAATGACCCAACAGCTAAAAAGCTGAGCATCATTTGGATTCTGACTCCAATACTTCACTGCTCAACACTGTGTGGAAGTTGTCATCCAC
This sequence comes from Acropternis orthonyx, assembly GCA_035583155.1. Classification (NCBI taxonomy): domain Eukaryota; kingdom Metazoa; phylum Chordata; class Aves; order Passeriformes; family Rhinocryptidae; genus Acropternis; species Acropternis orthonyx. The sequence continues at coordinate 30,177,554 of JAWWEU010000001.1, forward strand.
CTTAGTAAGAGCCTACAAAAAAATGCAGCTGGATGAAAGCCTCCACTCATGTTCTCCTTTATCTACTTATGAACATTTGAAACAAACAATTTGGGCTGGAGCCACTTGGCAATGACCTGTGCTTGTGCGGTGTCCATGACTGTTCTCATAAATGATGACCAGGTGGAGGCTCAGCTACAAAACCAAACTTTAGCAGTTTGCCCAGGTACCACACATCAGCTGACTTCTGATAACTGGTTATGCATATGTTCTTGCATCACCTCAATGCAAGGTGAGACAGCATTTCCTAAAATCCCGTCTCTTCTATAAATTATTTCAAAGCCTATCCTTTGCCAGTTAGCATGAATTAGCAGAAATATCTTTCTTTGGGAGGTGAATATGACCTTGTTGAAGCCCTACCTGTCCATGGAAGGCACTGTGAGTTTGGAAGAAGCTTCTGACATCTAAGCTGTGCCTTGTTGTCTTGCAAATGGGTAGATGTGCCATAACTTGTATAATCAGTGCAGTTCAATCCTGTGTTGGGGGGTCTGGTAGGGACTGCTTACTTCCTAAATCTCTTTTAGGACTCTAGTTCAAGGACAGGAGCACCAAGGGTGAGTCAGAGAAGGGCTGAAGTCAGAGAAGTCAGAGAAGTTTCTGACTCATGCCTTTTCCAGGAGACTTGGGATGAAAGTTTCCATTTCTGAGCCTTTGGTGTGTCACCACAGGGAAGGTACCATGTAAGGCTGTGACGACAAATAATAATGCAGGATTTAACGGACTCACCAATTAATCCATTAGCTCCCTCCTGTGTTTGGATTTACACCCACCTTCCATTGGACCCAACGTCCTCTGAAGGAAGACAATCAACAACATTAGCAATGCTGAGCTGTTCATTTACATCGGATGAGCATCCCAGCCCTTGACTGCAGCATGTTTTCTGTCAGAGCTAAAAATATCCCAGTTTAGCAGAGCCATGGGTTGTTGGCTTGATGAAAGCGGTGGAGTGGTGGAAACAAGCATGTGTTTACTTCTCAGCAGTCAGCCTGGTCTGTGACCCATCAAGAAATGGGATGGGACAAATCTTGCTTGGATTATTGTGTCTTGCCCAGCTTTCATGTGACTATGATACATGGGACCCAAGCTGACATGTTGACAGTGGCTTCATCAGTCTTCCCTCTCCAGCCAATGAACTGAGCTGCCCAGTCACCTTCCCAAGGTCTTTTTATATATACTACGTCTTAGTTTCTTTGGAATTCAGGAAGTGCAGCAAAACGTCAGAGTGGGCAGGAGTGGAATGAGTCCCATAAGGAGTTGTGTACAGCTAGCAAATATTTTTTTCCCTATTTTGGAAATTCTTGAGGATTTGTGCTGAGCAGCTTCAACGTTCAGGAAAAAGGGGAAAAAAGGGTACTTCTAAATGGCCTGTTACAATCAGAAGCACTTTGAGAGGAAAGGGAGAAAGTTCAACTGCAAATAACATTTATAATACTGTACCACGTGCTTTCAAAAATTCAAGGAACAAATTTTGTACTAGAGCAAGAGGTTTGTCACTTCATTTCCCTCCAGCAGAAGTCAGGTACCACTTCCCTGGCAGCAATGCTGTGTCAGGGCAGAGGAGGTCAGTCTCTCTGTTATTACAAAAGGGCTGGTATAGATGTATTTCACAGAAGATGCTTTATTTAAAACACAAAGAACATAGGCCTGATATAAAGGAGTTGATTTTAGGTCTAAGTTCTTTCTCTGTTTCAGTCACAGAATCCCTGTATGGCCTTGGGGAAATCAGGTCAAATTTCTTTCAACCAGCTACCCCTCAGAGAAAAGCTGAGATAATGGCCCTTCTTCTTACCTCACTCACTCCACCTCTTTTATGTGCTGTCACTACAACAAGGACACAGGCCAAGAACAGCCTGCTACCCATCCCCTAACCCACCAAATTCCATCTCTGCCATCACAGAGAGTTTGGTCCTTGGGGGTTCCCCTTTTCAGAGACTATCGCTGTTTGTACAGTGCCTGTAACAAGTGGCTCTTAGCCTCATTCAGGATCTCAAGGGGCCTGAGTAGGGAGACAGTCTTACCATTTCACAGGATGCCCCCTCTGTGGTTCCTGTGTTCACCACTGCCAGTAAGAAGATGATGTACAGTTTCATGGTTCTGCAGGTAAAATTAATTATGGTTAGATTTCAACTGGTACACAGTGGTCAACCCATGTGAAAGCTGGCACCAGATTCATCGTCAAATATAGAGATGCACACAAACAGTGCAATAAATTAACCCATCTCTGAGCTTACTACACTTATGACCTACCTGTGCCGCTTTGCATTCCTCTGAACCTGGTGGGAAAAGATTTATATGAGCACTTGAAAGGAAGGTCCAAGGCATTTAATGGATTTGTCCCATTTGAGCTGCTGCCTAGATGATACCCAGGCCACCTATGAAGTCCAGATGCTCATGCTGGGCAGTGTGCCTGGCATCATGGAGAAAGACAACCACTCCAGACTGAGCTACCCACACTCCCCACAGAGGTAGCTCACATGTTTTTGACTAAGCTGTAAGTTTTGGGATACCAATTTCTGAGCAAAGCAAACAGGCACCACTCAGAAACAAACAACACTGGGAACAGTTTACATTTCCATCCAAAACATTGTCTACTCCTCTAGTCCCAGAGTGCCAAAGAAGTTTTACTTGTTCGTCCTTGTTAATATAAACAGCTTAAAGAATGGACTGAGAAATTTTTGTCCAAATGTTAGTTTCCTACCATTTTTTCTACTTTTCTAGCTTAGGGATTTTTACACATCCCAGGTGTGGGCTGGCTTTTAAATACATTTAAAAGGAGATCATAGAGTAATTTGGGACCCTTAAATGTCATCTAATTTAAGCCCACTGACAGAGGCAGGCACAGATGCCTTAAAAAGAGATAAATATGAATAGAATGGATTTGTGTGAATCAAAGGATTCATCAGAGTTTAACTGTTTGGAAAGCACTCCAGAGAAGAGTATAGAAATAACTGTAAAAAGAGCAAACACCACTGGGAGACCTGTCACTGGACAATGGGAGAAGAGCACAACTGAAGCCAAGGGAAAGCACTCCTCCTTCAAACAGCTTGTTTCTAGATACACACTAATAGGTCTCTGGCAGGGTCAGCACTGATGTGAGCTCAGGATATCAGGTCTCTATGTCATCCTCTGTAACAAACATGCAGAATCTGCCTGTATTTGTACGGCTTCTTGCAGACAGGTCTGAGCTGCTCTTGCCTGCCCCCAGAGCCAGTGAGACACACACCCTTTCCCAACTGGAAGCCATGCAGCACTGCTTAGCTAACACCACTGTTAAACTGTCCCAGGAACAAGCCTGGATCTGGCAAGCTCCACATGCACAGCAATCTCATGTATATGAACCAGAAAATTCTGAAATCAGTGTACTGTTACTCAGTAGCTTCCACCTAGAGAGCATTGGGAGGCTGGAAACAAAGGAGCTGGGATCATTCCTGGCTGGTGGAAACCCTTTCACTTAGTCTTTGAGGAAAGCAGCTGATGGCCATGGTCCCTCACAGCAGTGGCAGCTGCTGAACAGCACTGCCAACAGGTTCACAAAGGGAACCTGCCCACTCCTCCCCTTTTCAACCAGAAAACAGAGTTGTGTACTTGTAGGAGAGAAACTGGGGAGGATTAGACTGCAGCTACTCTATTTTCAGATTGCAAACCTCCTTTCATTTCACAAAAACTACCAGTGATGGATGATGATCTGGGACCTCAAGCTGAAAGAACTTGGAGTTTGTCTTTAGTTGTTATCAGGATCAGAAGTGTGCTCCTCCACTCTAAAACAAGACCAAGGATGTTAATTCTCAACCTTTTAATTAATGTTTGCAAAATACACTGAAATAATCCCATGGAAGAAGGAATTGCTGATGCCACTATCTATACTGTTTTCCCTCTCTGTTCCTCATTCACCATACTCAGAGGAGTGGTGCATCCCTAAAGAGGGGAAAATTAGTTTTGTCATTTGAGTATTAGTTTGCTGGGATGGAGAGAAAAGACCAACATACCAATGCTTACAAGGCTTTACTCAGAGCCCTCAAAAGGAAAAGCTTTCTGTTTAGATCCAATGAATTACGCTGAGGAGATTACCCATTACAGGACACCACCCTGCTGGAGAGCACATAGCCTGTGCACTCTGCAATGTCTTCCCTTGTGACGCCATCAGTTCCAAAAAATCATCCTTTTGCTGCTTAAAAAATAAACCTGAAACAATCCAGGGTCTTAACATGCTTTGAAACTTCTTGCATTTTAAGTTTATAAAGCAACTGGAAAATTGATGCATTTAAACACAAAAATTGGATTTAATGGCTTGCTGTGTAAAAAGGTCTGTAGTAAGCAAGGATGCTGCTTCTCAAGATGTTTCTAAGGTGACTGTCTCACCCTCAAGCACTAGGACATGGTGGTCTCTTCCAACGTGAGGCTACATGAACTTTGACCAGAGGAGGGTAAGCCACTCCTCATAGAATCATTTAGGTTGGAGAAGCCCTGTAAGATCATTGACTCCAACCATTAACCCAGCATGGCCAAAATCACCACTAATCCATGTCCCCAAGTGCCACATCAACACAACTCTTAAGTCTATTTCCCCCTGACCTGTCATGTCCAGCTGAGAAGCTTTTCCTGATTAGCTTTTCTCTGGAGAACCTTTAGACAGCAACACTTAGCATGACACAGCACTGCATCCTCCTCCTCTCTACCCTCTGGGCATGTCTCAGCAGCCCCACCACGCCTTCTCCCAGTGCATAGCTCAGGGCTCACAGGACCCCCATTGCCCCGGTATCAGAGAGCATCCTCACTAAACCCTGTCTGCTGACAGTGATGTCTCCAACCACAGCTCACAAAAACAGTCTGGGAGCAGCAGTAGTGACAGCTCAAACTAAAGGAGCTTTTACTGCCCTGAGGCTCTCCTGGAGTTGAAGCAGCTTCTTGCTCAGCATCACTTTGCTCCCACTGGCAGTTGTGATAAAAATCCTGACCTAGCTGAGAGCAAGACTGAGCTCTGAACCCTATTCAGTGTCCCAGTTTTCCATCACAGTCCTTCAAAATCACCCATCCCCCGCTGAAAAATACAGGTGGTGTCAGTGAGCATCACCCTCAAGGACTCTTACTTAGTGCATCAAACAATTTAATGTCCAGAAAAAGCGTGGTACCCAAACCATGTCAGCATGTCCACTTAACAAATGGAGGGCAAAGGCAGAGAAGAACAGTCATTTGCCCCAAGACACATTTGAAACCATGGAATAACCAGTATTTAATACCGGTTTTCCCATTTCCCACTCCAGAAAAATATTTGCCTCCATTCCTACTACAATAATAACCCTGAAACTACTTTATAGATTTTGCTTGCAGCTAATAACAGCAGTACTCTCCAAATTTCCCCCATAGGTAATTTTTGTTACTGCTTAGGCAATTTACACAGATGTCCTCCCATGCCAAGGAGAGTTAAATACAAGAGAACACACAAAACACAAACCAAACTCCCCAGGGCCTGATCCTTTTTCACACAAGACTTTTTACTGTCAAGTTAGAGCCTTCAGGATTAAAAAGATTGAACATTTCACTTTTACCTTGTTTCAAGGGTTTCTTGCATCCCCAAACACCATTTATTATCTTTTTAAAAAGCATATGCAGCTCTTCAAAACAGATTCAGTCCTGGTTTCAATGGAATTGTTCTTCAGCTTCTCAGGATACCAAGACACTCACTCATAAGTTCAGAACAAAGGCATTTTTAGTGAAATAATCTTAATTGGGACAATGCCTGTTTTAAATTATGCTGCTTGTCCTTCTCCACACTCCGTTATGAATGGAGTTGTCTACTGTGGAACATCCTGAAGCCCTTCCTTGGAACAGGAGTTGCGTAATGGGGAGATTTTTGCCAGAGGAACTGCCACAGTTGGGCCATGGGTTTGCTGGAGGAATAAGTTACTTGATATTGCTGCTGCCACTGTCTGCCTGCATGTGTGAGGCATGGCAATGTGTTTACTTTAGGGTTTTGTGTCTGTGAGTTACTTTTGGAGTGAGGTTGCAGCCTTTCACACCTAAATCTTTCTCTGCATCTTTAGGGAAACAGTTCTTGAGGGCTGAAAGGTTAAAATTCATGGCTGATAAATATAAAGCCAGAATTTAGGAATATGTCCAGGATTAAATAACTTTTTCTCTTTGCTGTAGTCCCACTAATGAGAGAGTTACAGCAGCCTGCAGACAGGACAGGGTTCAGTGTTGGCTACAGCACACCTGACAGGTTTTCATGGCATGAGGCAGGAATTAGGGACGTTGATAAAGGCATTTTCAGATGAGCTGATGAACTTTCAGGTGAAAGTACATAGTCCTGAATCTACTGCATCTGCTAGGAAGCATTCCCATTGCAAAGGTGTACCTTTGTCATGCAGAAGATGATTTCAGATTGCCTGCAAGTTCAGCTTTTAATTTATTATTTTGTGCTGCCCTCTAGGGCTGGAGCAGCTGTCTAATTGCTGATTTCCTCACTTACTTTTGCTTATTAAGTCTTACTTTTGGAAAATCATAGATTTCCCTATTGTTTTCTCCCAGAATCATAAGCCTGAAGCCTTGCAATGCACTTTTCCCGTGATTGAAATAAGCCCAAGAGATGGGCTCTTAGCTTTGCAATGCACTCTGAAACCAGAGATATAAACCATAGAATCATAGAATCACAGAATACTTTGGGTTAAAGGATGATCAGGTTCCAACCCCTCTGCCATGAACAGGGACACCTTTCTCTAGACCAGGTGTCTGGTCCAGCTATGAAAATGTTATGAAAAAACAACTGGTGAGGGTGTGATTAGCTGCAATGGATAGAAAAATCCACATTGAGTTCTCAGGAGAAAATCTGCCAGTGAGATTATCACGACCTCAGACAAGTTCCCCTTGACTGGGCCTCATCAGAGTAGTTTTGATCACCTTCCCCCAAGCATATCATGTCTTGAGCTTCCCTAGGTTGCTGCTGGCTGTAGTGCTGCTTTTCACTTGAACCCTTTGGCATGCTTCCTGAAGTCAAGTTCTCTATCTGCAGTCCCCTTGGGGTAAACAGAAAGCTCGTGTCAAAGCTGGGGACTGGTGTCCAAAGGTTTAAATTCCTTTTGGGTGCCCTGTGTTTAGAGTTTGCCTTGTCATCTGTGTGCAGTAGCACTTGCAATGCACAGACGCTTTTGCAAGCAAAACCTCAAATATCTGAGACCTTCAAGAGAAAAAAATAAAGAAATAAAATTTTAAATAGGATATTTTGATTTGGAGATGGAGTACTAATATCGTGCCTGTAATGAAGAGCAACAAGTGACCAGAATGATTGCAGCTTCACATTTTCTACACATGGATGTTCAGAGCACTTTGGGAAGTTTGGATTTGCAGGGATAAAAATAGTAGAGGTTTTGTTGGTTGTACTTTTTAAAAAGCCAGGTCAGTTCCTCAAGTGTTTTACCAAGTGGCCAAGAAGCTGTGGCAGCTCAACTGTGAAGAAGAGCCTGGACAGAAACAAATGCCAAAGCAGGAGGGAAGGACATGCACTGATTCTACTGCTCAGGACTTTGCTTCATTAAAATCACAGCCTCACAGGACACCACCTGGACTGGGAAAGATCAGTGCTATCCTTACCATCTTTGCCCTTTCCTAAAGGGGATCTGACAGCAAACAGTTTCAAAGACTCTGAAGTATTTGGGTGATTTCCCATTTTCGCTACTTTTGTGCTTTGAGCTCCCATCAGTTTACACCTTGAAGTGGTTTTGAAACATTAGCGTGGTATGGGTTTAGTAAGCCATGTCTGCAAAGCAAGTGTCACCTTCATCAGGGAGATTGGGTCACAGAATCCTAGAATGGTTTGGGTTGGAAGGGACCTTGAAGATCATCTAGTTCCAATTCCTCTGTCATGGGCAAGGACACCTTCCACTAAACCAGGCTCGTCAGAGCCCCATCCAGGCAGCCTCATCTCCATCAAGTAGATTGGAAAACCAAGCTTTTGCCCACAGAATACCGAGGGCTTTCTTATTCCACTGATGTCAAAGGTTTGCACCTGTGACTGTGAAATCAGGCATTTCATGATTTTTCAGTGGTCTCCTCATAAGTAATTTTCTGCTTAATTTCTCTCAACATCAGCTGAATTTCACCCTATGTCACATAAAGACAGGGGCACCTCCTTAGACTTCCCCTCTACTCCAAACCCTCTTCCCAGCATGGCCCAGAGCAAGAAGGAAAAGCAAATCCCAGCCACTGACTCTCACCAGCCAGTCCATAATCTGCTGCAGCTTCCCAAGGGTTCCAGAGAAACAAAAATACGTCTTAATGATAATGTCTTAATGAACCTCCAGAACTTTTAAAGTCGGTCCATCCATAACACTGGCTGCTTTCTCAGGCACTGCCTTTGGGTTGAGTCCTGTGTTGAGCTGTATGAATCTTCAGAGAAGTAGAAAAACCAGGCTCCTGCCTTAGAAAGTGGGTCTGAACTGCAAGGGTAGCACTGGTACGAGTCTTGCTCCCTTTCAGCTGGAATAGCTCCCTGGTGATTTGTTCCACCAGGGAGCTGGAGATATTAATATTAACCCTATTAAAAAAAAAATAATAAATCACTGATGCCATCCTCAACCACAGCCTTTGAGAAGAAGGCACAGCTCCAGCTCCTGAGGCCCTACGATGTGTCCAGGAGCTGCTTCTCCTAGTTAATTTTGCTTGTGCCATCTGCACTGTGCTTAGTGTCTCACGGGCAGATGCAGCCTCCTCCTCTCTGGTGTCAAGTCCACGTGTCAAAATAAGGAATTCTACATCTCTTGTAACCCCAACATGGCTTTTCTCCTGTCCTTTGAAGCTGCTGCCTTCCTCATTTCTCTCCGCCCTCTCTCCATCTGCACCTGTATCAAGCATTTAGCCCAGAGCATTTCCCCACTAAAACTTAGCATTTTCAATTAATTTGACACATAGGGTTTAGCCAGATTCACTATTTTGTTCACCTTTTCTAATACTCCTCTCTCCAGGAAAGACAATTTAAATGAACAAGAATTGCATGAAACCCACTGGCCTGGAGACTTCTTGAGTGAAGGGGTTGGGTGAAGGGACAGCAGCAGATGGGAAAATGAAAACTTAAATCAGCAAAAAGTGATGTTTTCTGATTAGACTATCTGACCATGAAATACTTCCCCTGATGACCAAATCTCCTAGGGAAACTCAAATTTAGTAACTAAAACAGAGTAATTTCTCAGTATCATATCTTATTGCAGAAAAAAAAAAAGAGAAAAATAGGCTTTAAATTCAGGACTTTTTTTTTAATTGACAGCAAAGTCAGTGTTTGGGAAAAGGTGTATTCAATTTTTATGACCCAACAGAAGACAAAATGAGGTGAGGAAAATTATTTCTGTTAGATTTGTTTGCATGATACTGATACTTCTTAAAACCATCCATCATTGTATTCGTAAAAGGTGAAGCAACCATATGGTCAACGTGATGCAAAAAGAGAGGAATGGTTGTGAATTTTTGTTATTGAAAACTAAAGGATTTTAGCATTTTAGAGTTGGAAGTTGATTTTAAAGTTGAAATGATAACATCTAAGTTTAAAAAAAAAAACAAAAAAACAAAAAAATTTCCACTGCTGTGGAAAGTCAGACTTTCGAGTCTGTTTAAGGGAAACATATCTGCACTTTTATCAAAAGAACAAGAGGGTTTGGGTCTATAAATTTATCTGTGACTTTTATATAAATTAGGATTTTCTAAAACTCTACCAGTTCCAAATATTTTCTGAATGTTAATTCTTATTATGTCAGTCCAGATGCAGCAAACTCTCAGTCAGTCATCATTCACCCAAGGTGACATTCAAGCTGTCAGGATCTTAAGAGATGAAAAATAACCCTGCCACCTCACACCTCTTGCCCCAACAGGGAGAGCTCAATGACAATGCTGATGGTAAAAAGAGCAGACGAGCCAAACAGCCTTTTGTCCATTTAACCCGGGACTGTGTGATTTGCCCAAGGCTATATTAGGATTCAGTGTCGGAGAGATGGGTGAATGGCATTTAATCAGTGTACAATGCTGATCTCTGCAGCATTCCTGGTTCAGAGCACTATAATGCAGTTATACCATAAATAGACTAAAGTCCCGTGAAGAAAGAAAGAATACGCAAGCATGTCCCCATCCTTCTTTACTGTAAACACAGAGAATAGTAACAATATCTGCATATGACAACTGTGTTGTTATAAACTAACCGGTGCCTCCTTAACATAAGGGATCTAACTCGCTGCAGTGTAAGTCCCTTATGGATAAATATACAGCTGTGTGGATACAGAATCTACGCAGTGTGTTTAGCTAGGTCCTCAGCTATTCGTAAACACAGAATATTGTATATACAGAGTAACTTCCTCATCTGTGTTAATTTTAAAGGCTGCAGCTCTAAGTCACCAGAGCCCTCATCTCTCTTGCAGTCAAAAGCTCAACTTTTCCGGCTCCCACGTTCATACGCATCTCCACGTACCTGTTCTGTGGCTCGAGGACACTGAGAAGGAGGTTTTGCCTCTGCTTGCAGCCTTCTGCCTCCCAGACTCTCCCAGCAGCTTTTCCAGAGTAAGCAGAGGAAGAGTTTCCTTAGGGGAGTTATACCTCTATTGCATGCCAGCTGACTAAAATTCTGTGAGCTCCGAGAGAAGTTTGAAGTCACAGGGAAAAAAAATGCTCCCCATAGACTGGTCCTTGAATTCATTCCTTTGCAGTCATGATCTCTTATATATTCCCAGGCTCCCATGAGCACGTGAATACATACCTCCATAATTGTTTTAAAATGTGTGTGTCCTCTGCGCTTCTCTCTTTTTTCCATTTCGTTCATTCAGTCTTGGCTTATTTCCTGCAGTTTCTCAGCTGGTAATTACGCTCCTCTCATAGTGACACATGAAACAGCCTGAATACCACAAAAATTTCCCTTTGCAGACTTTGGGGACATGTGTTTGTCTCTGAAGTTATCTGTACGTGCCCCAGAGCTGTCAGCCTGCAGATTCTCAGGGGGTGGGGTATATCAGGGACACTGAGCTAGCTGCAAACCCTAAACTCCAAGGCCATGCAGGATGGGGTGCATAGGAAAATGGTATATGGGAGGGGAGTTTCACAGTAGGGAAAACACACCATGTTTGGTGTTCCAACAGCTCAGGTGTGTCTCTGTGGCACAGCAATGGGATGACCAAATGCACCCTTGGGGAAAAGGCTAAATTTGATTTAATGCTTGAATGGGTAATAATGTAAATGCCTTCTAGGAAAGGGAATGGGTTGATTTTTTTCTTTCTTTTTTTTGGGTATGAAGCTCCCTTTTATTTCAGAAGCAATGCTCTTGTGCAAACTGGTGGGGGACCTGTACATTGCCTGTGTTGTCTTCTGCTTAGACGTGTCCTGTTACCTGGACAGGTGTACACTGGCCTCTGCATGTTAGTTTGCAGCAATGCAAACCTCTGATAGCGTTTTGCCAGCTCCTCCATGGGTGTCTTAGGACCAAAAGGAGTCTTGGCTTCACCAGCCAGGATACGACCTCGCCTGGGCCACCCCTCCAGGGAGCTCCCTCAGGCACCAGGGACTAAGTGTGAACTTCCCATGTTCTTTCCTGGATGCATGATGAGTATCTCCAGAGTGAACCCCACTCTGGAGGAGAGATTTGCCTTCAGCATTTTGTGTTCTCCCTGCTTTGCACTGAGACCTCCAACGATGGCCAAGGATTTTGGATGGACCAAAAAAAAAGAGGATAATGACTCCCTTCTCCTGGACAGCATCAATTCTGTCCAACTTTTCTGGATCTGCTTTTTAAAATCAAATAAAAGCCATGTCCTTTAACACCATGTGCTAAGCAGTTTTTTGGATTCTGCTAAACATATGCTGGCTCCAATCTTTTTGTCTCTGCAACAGGTTACTGTTCATTCTCTGTAGCACAACAGCTCCTGTCAGAGTTGCTTCAGATCTGCACCATACTGGGAGATTCAAGTTGAAAAGGTCTACAGATGTGAAAGATGTGGTTTGCTAAATATCACAGTAAGTACATTTTGCATGTGTTATTGCAATAAGAATGTGACAAGGATAATTAATTTAAAAGTAATGTATACATTTTGGTAAAGAAGTAAACAATAGCAATTTTAACACCACAATAATTACTACCTGTGTACATTTATAGCTGCATATGCATATTTTTTAAAGGCCAAATGGCTTAGCAATTAGTTTGTGAAAAATTTCTCATTGACTTGTTTGGCAACAGAAGCAGATCTGGAGGAGCTTACTTGTGTACAGCAGTTCCAAAAACTTTACTGATGACCTCGTAACAGCATTTTTACAGGACATAGCTAGTCCCAAGAACACAGGGCAGTACCATCGAGTGAACGTGCAGTCCAAAAGCCCCCAAAACCCTGTGCCATGTGTAAACTAAAAGTCCATTATGACTCTATCTTATGGCACCTTGCCTAGTGAATACAGCTATGCTGTTTGGTTTGGCATCAACTTGACATTGATGTGATGATTTACATCTTCTGCCCAAGCTGAAACCCACCTCATAGTTCATGCTACCTTGTTTGGCTGGGACTGACAAAGGGAGGTCATCAAGTCACAAGGAGATATTGTATCTCCTCCTATAAACATGTCAGGCCAACCTGGTGGCCAACTTCACATCACAGCAGTCAAGCCTGGAGGATGTCTGTGTAGCTGCTGCTTAGAGATGTGGATCCAATTATACTTTCCAGGTGGTGCATGGCAAGCTAATAGGAAAGTAGCCTGCCACAGAAAGGATTGGAAGTCTCCCAACAATAAATTTCAGACTTACATGAAAGCGGAGGAAATTATTCACACAGATCCTGCTGTTGTTAGACCTCCATCTCTGGTGTGTGGGCTGCAGAAACTTGGGTCAACCCAACTGGATTGATACCCAGTGACACCAGAGTGCTGATACTTCTCCACTTCTCTTCCACTAAGGATATCTCTCCCAGGGAGTGATCCCTGTAGCCTGATCCACACAGACCTTTCCCTTCTCTAGAGCAAGTTGGCTATGTCCAGATGTGTAGCACGCAGATATCTACCTCTGGATGGTGCCCACACAGCCCTGAGTTTGTTCTTTCACTGTTAGCTTTCTTTCAGAATGCCTTGAATAAAGTGGGGACACCATGCAAAGCTGCTCTGGAATAATGTAGGAGGACTGTGTGAATAAGAAGCAACCAAACCTGAAGCAGGCCCTGAAGGAAACCCCAGAACTACACCCAGCTTGTAGAGAATGAGCTGGTTTGCTGGTGAAAGGGTGCCCATGAGCTAACCCTCAGTGTGGTTGATTGTGGGGAAAGAGGTTATCTGACAGCATCAATGTACCCATGTGTACCCCAAGAAAGAACCTGAGGACATTAGGAGGGACACCACATCCTGAAGACTTGTAGGGTTTTGCCACTGAAATTGCTTACAAGAACCAATCCTGCAATAATTTCTACTGGTACCTGCCATGCACAAATCCTACGTGCCTCCATACTAGGGCAAGCAGGATGTGGCAACCAGAAAATCCCACTTCAAAAAAAAGGCCACAAATCAGTGCTCGTCATACAAAGTCAACCCTGGGCTACCTCTTCCCCTTCCAAGTCTCATGGGATTCCCACTGTTCCATGGGAGAGAGAAACAGGCTTGGTTTGTGAGGCTGGCATGGAGTCAAACAGAAGTGCATGAACACAAAGCAGAATTCCCAGCTACTGAGATGCTCCAAGACATCATTGCCAATATAAGCATCATTATTTTGAACTGATTTTAGCCCAGTTGCTTTTTTAGAAATTACACTTTAAAAAAAAAAAAAAAGAAAAAAAAAAAAAGAACCAGCCAGGAAGAGAAGAACTGCTGTCTGGTTTTAAACACCTGCAAAAGTAAACTCATATCACAGGAGCTGCAGAGAGTCCCATAATTTTGGGGGGCTTGAAATGGGGCAAATGGAATTTGTATTATGGGGGAATAAAATATCTCCAGGGTTTTATTTTCCCACCCCTGTGGTTCACAGACATACACCAGTGTTCAGTGAGACTTTGAGGTATGGCTTGCAACCAAAGTTGCCAGGTGAACACCTCAAGAAGAGAGAAATAAGGATGGAGACCTTCTGCCTTGCACTTGCCCTGCCAGCTCTGATGGTTGGCAGGAGCCTGTATTCTATCCAGATTTTTCAAGTGTCTCTGGGCTTTCTCTACCCTCCACTACCACCTCCAGGGACACCTTCTAGCCTCTGCTTGAAACATCCCAAAGCTATATCAACAGGTTCAGGAAACTCTGTTGTGTGTAGAAATCTGGTTTACCTTGAAATGCAAACCAAGTGAGACTGATGTGATTTCTCTTGCAAATATTTCCTATATCTCTGCTGTACCACTGCAACAGCAGGAGGATCTATGAATCAGGTCGTGCTGAACAAGCTGAGGAACAGTTTGCTCTGTCTTCTATGCCAATGGGGTTAAAGATCATGTTTGTCTCTAAATTTCCTGATAAATTTAAATTATGAAATACCATCCATTCTTTTTCCGTTGTTTTATTTTCTTTTGGTGGGAGAATGAAGAGGAAAGTTGGTCTCTCCCCCCAGAATTTTCAGGTCCTGTTATTGAATCTAACCTTGTGAGAATGACTCCAAGCTATCAACCATGACTGAAATAATAAATTTTCCCTTTTTCTTGTCCCTTATTTCCACCTCTTTACTATGTTTATTTTAGGTAGGTGGTGTCTTACTGCAGGGAAGCTACAGTGAAGGGATTACTGGCATTATATCTATATCTACAAGGCCTTGATGCTGATCATGACACATGTAGTTTTCAGCTCTTGCAGAAAAGGATTTCACCACAGTTAGTGGAGAGTGTGATCTACTCTGTCTTTTGCTCCTTCTATGTTTTTTTTTTGAGCAAATGCTGAAAAAGGAGAAGGTTGCCATCATAATCGTAGGGAGAGAAGAACTGAGTTAGAAATGCTCTATTTTTGTCATGTTCCTTAAACCCTTTGATCCTTCCCATAGCCCCTTGATCCATCGCTATGTCATCACTTATTGAAATCATGGGGTTTTTTATATCCCACAGCTAGATTCTGGGTTATTTCCAAAATGTCTTTGCTTCCTGCACAGTGTGTTGGCTTTTTTCTTGAATAATCTAACTCCTATGCCCAATGATGTATTTGTTTTCTTTTTTTTTTTATTTTTTTATTTTTCCAGAAGGAAAAATATTGAAAACCTTACTTAAGCCCTGAGAATTGTCCTTGCTGTGCTAAAATCATGTATCATGGCAGGCCCTGCTTGCAGTACTTTAGGTGGAACATACTGCTGGAAGAGAAAGGTACCTGTAACACCTAACAACCCCTCTGAACCAAATAATGAAGCAGGGGATATATTGGTAGATATAGGGGGATATTGGAGTTATTGCAGTGGAGAGAGAAAGCAGACATAGTGCAACAACCTGAAGAAAGCAACCCTGTTCATCTATCACTTTGATTTTACCAAACACTGAAAATGTCATTTGCTCCTGAATATCTCCTTCTTGATTTCAGAACAGGGGTGGACTCAGAAAAAACTTTGAAGCCAGTGCACAGACTATATTTTCACTAGGAAGTTTAGTGCACTAGAATGGTGAAATATGGGTATTATACCCAGATAATTATACTCAAACATGTATCACCTCGCCCCTGTCAAACACAGGTGGAAGTAGTGATGGCAGCAGCATTGAAGAGCTGAGTAAACTCCTGGTGTCTTTTTTCTCATAAAAATTTGTAACCCCAGAATGACATCAGAGGTGAAAAAGATGAGCTATCTCTAGTGAAAGAGAATCACAGAATATGCTGACTTGGAAAGGACCCACAAGGATAATTGAATGGAGCCTTAGCCCTTCAACCATTCCCAAGAGTCACACCACGTGCCTGAGAGTATGATCCAAATGCTTCCTGAACTCTGTCAGGCTTGGTGCTGTGACCACTTCCCTGGGAGCCTGTTCCACTGCCCAAACACTCTCTGGGTGAAGAATCTTTTTAATATTCAGCCTAAACCTCCCCTGACACACCTTAAGGCCATTCCCTTAAGTTCTGTCACGGATCACAACACAGAAGAGATCAGTGCCTGCCCCTCGTCTTCCCCTCACAAGGAAATTGTAACTGCAGTGAGGTCTCCCTTCAGCCTCCTCTCCTCCAGGCGGAACAGACCAAGCAATGTCAGCTGTTCCTGGTATGACTTCCCCTCCAGACCCTTCACCATTTTTCGTTGCCAGTGCCCTCCTCTGGACACTCTCTAATAACTAAGTATCTTTCTTATATTGCAGTACCCAAAACTGTGCACAATATTCAAGGTGAGGTCGCACCAGTGCAGGGTAGGATCCCTCAGACACAGACATCTGCAAGGTTGGCACCTATCAAATGAACCACTGATCTTTACATCCTCCACAGCTCATGGAGGGATGTGGAACTCCATCTTACTCATGATGCATCTCATTGTCCAGCAGATAAGTCACACCCAAGGAGTTCCAGCTTTCTCCTGTGAACATGCAGGGAATGGAGAGTGACTACTGCAGACATAGATTTAGGATTAAGGGAGATGAGTCCCTCTTGTAGTCAGGAAACAGAGAACTGGACTTTTTTTTGCTGACTGCGAGTATACCTCCTGCTGGTGTAAAACCCAGATTTCCAGCTCAGACTGGACATATCAATCCCTTAAAATACTTTCCTTGAGAGAAGTCACTTGGAGATGGTATATCTGGATGTGATACAAATGTTATAAGTGATTCTGTCATTCTGTTGTGGTTTGAAGGTCTGGCATCCGTCATTCCATTGAGCAAAGCCCTGAACAGGATTCCTGCCCTGAGGGGCCTCTGTGCACCTATAAAGCATCTCCTTGGACACAATTGTAAAGATCTTTGCTAAGTAATTGGGATGCACATTCTGGGGTAAGGCTGTCCATCTCTTTTCCTCCTCAGGTTAAAGGCATCGGGTTTTAGACAATGACCCTTACAGATCTCATGGCCCATTATATTTAGAAGATCTGTCTATGCCATATCATACTCAACTCCAGGCTGACAGCCTGTGCTTCTTAGGATTTCCTTTCTGGCATTAAAACTCATATATTTTTATCCTCTCCATAGCATGAGCTTTGCTCATTGTAAGGTTCCAAAAGGTCCCTGTTCCTGCTATCACACTTCACAACTTAATGGATGAAATAAGCTATTCCTAGGACTCAGGACTGTGAGAGTGGACACTGGTTCATATCAACATTGCTAGATTTAGATCTTGGTTGTTTTCAGCTCTCAGGTAAGACATTCTTAATAAAGCCCCAGTCCTTTTTCTGTATATCAGTGAACATCCACTGATTACAAAGGAATAATAACAGCTTATGCCCAAAGACTAATGGAAGCACACTGTTCCCACTGACCTTCCCCTTTCTCCAGACACACATGTGCCAGTATCCATGCCATCCATGAGCAAGGTTTCAGCTACAACACTGAGGAAGTTTCTAGCTTTTCACTTGCGACACTCCCTGTGGTTATACCATGGTGGATCACTCCCAAATCAGCCGATTTCATCCTTGTAAAATGCAGAGAATTTTGAAACAAATAAACAGAACAAAAAACTAACAGTCACAACTTGAGATTCTTGTAAGGGTTTAGATTCACCACAAAAACATTTTAGCAGGGCCTGTTGGGATAGAACAAGAGGTAATGGTTTTAAACTAAAAGATGGTTGGTTTAGATTAGATATTAGGAGGACTTTACAATGAGGGTAGTGAAACACTGGCACAGATTGCCCAGAGAGGACATGGATGCCCCATCCCTGGAAACATTTAGGACCAGTCTGGACAGGGCTCTGAGCCACCAGTTCATGTTGCAGGTGACTCTGCTCATTGCAGGAGGGGTAGACTAGATGACCTTGAATGGTCCCTTCTAACTCAAACTATTATATGATTCTATGATAAGAATGTGTTTGGTGCTGGTCAAAGAAAACAGTGATGATGTCTTTCTGGCCACTGAACGACTTGCTCATTGACGTGTACAATATCACACAGGACAGCTGATTTTTGTTTTCTTTGACTGCCCTCTTGTGGTGAATAGCTGCTGATTAATTGTATGCATATGTTTATATATACACATATGTTTATATACGTGTATATGTAGGCAGATATGCATTGACACATACAGCATAAAAATGCTTGCATCTGAATTGTACCTTGAACTTCAATGTTACAGATGCAAGTAGTAGTTAATTATTGTCATTGGCTGTAGCTGTTTGGGTTTTTTTTAATACTGAAGATTTTCCTGTGTTTGTTTTAAAATTTAGTTCAGTTAAAGTATTCCAGAATGAAAATAATAGAATTATAGTGAAATAGTTGTTCCAGCCTGAGAGACCAGCCAGGTCTTTGTGTGTCCTTTTCCTTTCATATAAATAAGCTCTTCTGAAAATGTGTGAGCTGTACAAAACCAAAATGTTTTTCCAGAACCAGTTCTTATAGAAAATACAGGACAGCATAAAGATAACTGCAGCATGGATGTGTCTTTCCCTAGTCAATGCCAGCCTGGGATAGCAGGAGGGCACAGAGAGAAAGGTGAAACCTGGGAGGACATGTACTCACTCACCCTTGGTGAGATTTTTTTCAGTTCAACAGAGTTTCAATATCATATTTCCACTCATTTTCCCTTGTGGCTGCAAAGAGCAGAGGGATTTGCCATGGAGCCCTTCACAGCTACTAGAAATCTGTCCAGCACCTGGGCATGAGATGGTGAGGATACCTGCATTCAACATTACAGCATTCAGGGCTTACATAAATATGAGGCTGAACATGATGTTCCAGCTTTTTCTCCTTGGATGACCTATTACATTGGGAAGGACAGTAAAAGTGATATTCATTTTGATGGGATTCATCTAAGTCCAGAGGGAAGTGAAACAGCGAAGCTTCTCAACACCTTAATTTGTCACTCAGCACTTCGAAGTGAAACTACAGACTTAGCTTTTGGGAGAACAGCCTTCAGTCCTTAGAGACCTTGAGATCTGCAAACCCTCCTGTAGATTATTAGGCATATTACATATGTGCCTTTGAATTTGTTTTGCAGCAAC
Source organism: Acropternis orthonyx (assembly GCA_035583155.1). Classification (NCBI taxonomy): domain Eukaryota; kingdom Metazoa; phylum Chordata; class Aves; order Passeriformes; family Rhinocryptidae; genus Acropternis; species Acropternis orthonyx. The sequence goes on from JAWWEU010000001.1 coordinate 30,196,604, forward strand.
GTGCAGGGATGAACACACTGTGTCTCTGAACCCCTGTAACACTGAGCAACATGGAGATGATGTCACAGGCACAGGACCCCCAAGTCCTTTTCACATCTTCAGAGTTCAGCCACTCTTCCTCAAGCCTGTAGAGCTGCATTGGGTTGTTGTAACCCAAGTCCAGGACCTATCCCTTGGCCTTGTTGAACCTCATACAATTAGTCTCAACCCATCGACCCAGCCTGTCCAGATTCCTCTGCAGAGCCTCCCAACCCTCCAGAAGACCAACATTTCTGCCCAACTTATTATTGTCTGTGAACTCACTGAGGGTGCCCTCAATGCCCTCATGACTGATACAGATACTAAACAGGACTGGGTCTGGTACTGAGCCCTGGGGTATGCCACCTGTGACAGCTGTCAACTGGATTTAATTCACCACCACTCTCTGGGCCCAGCCAGCCAGTTTTTAACCCAGTGAACACTGCACCTGTCCGAGCTATCAGCAGATGGTTTCTCCAGGGGAATGCTCTGCGAAATGGTGCCAAATACTTTACTGAAGTCTGGATAGACAATTCAAGTCTGGTTCCTCTCAATGCTTAGGCCCTCCTGTTATTTCAGATACGAGGAATGTTTTGGTGGGGGCCTTACAAGATATGAAACCTACTGTCCCACCACAGCTGGAAGATTCCCCACCTCGGGACATTCTTCACTCAGTTCCTTTCCACCTGTCCATCTTCTGCTGGTTGGTTCCTCTCCACACACACACACACACACACAC
>JAWWEU010000001.1:30197460-30239041 GCA_035583155.1 Acropternis orthonyx
CACACACACACACACACACACACCAGTGTTGGACAGCCTGTACCCTTCTCAATGTCAGCCACAGGGTCAAAAGTACAGCAGCAGGGGCAGAGAGGAGAAAGATTTCAGGCCGATCCCTCACCTCCATTGTGTGAGAAATGCAGACTGGACTCAAGTCTCGGACCCACCATGCACATCAGGTCATATTTTCCTATTGTCCTGATCATGTTGCAGTCCTGATAGATGCAGTCAGCCTGAGCAATCTTCATGATATTTCTCCATGAATAAACCTTGGCACCTTACTTGGATAACAACCTGCATTTATTCCCTCCAGTGATTGCTATGTGCTGATGGTGTTTGGGGAGTTAAGAGTTACAGATTTGGCTGGGCAGGCAATCATCTCTGCAGGGAGCCCACACAAGTAGGTTAAACAAAAGTTTTATTTCCACACAGTGTTCTCAGTACACGGTGCCAAGATTTCACAGACAGCTCAAAACCAGGATTGGCAAAGAATGCTGTGCTCCTGAGATGCTTTCTTATTGCAGACAGCCCTGAGTCACAAAATGCACGTTTAGAGCCAAGTCTGACCCTCCTCTAAAATCAGAATTGTTCAGATTAATAGTTTTTAGATTTGTCCATTAAAGCAATAATGTACCAAAGCAGAGCTTACATGCAGGGAAATGTAAGCAAATTTTTATAGCACTAGACTCTCAGTCCACAATTTAAGTCCTCTGGTACTACAACAGAAGAAATATTCAATAAGCCATGGTTATTAAAGCAGTTAATTGCAGTACCTCTACCATCAGATATTATTCTGTGGTGTTTGGACAGTGCATTTCCTCTGGTGAGAAAAGGCCTCAAGGCTGGAACTTTAGCTGTACAAAGTCTGTTTGCTGCCTTCTCTTCCTGCCCACATTTTTCTGGTGAGTGTGGAGGAAGGTCAGTTGGTTTCCTGCAGGATTTCAGTATTTTGAAATACTATTTCAGTTCCAGCTTTTGAATGAAAAAATAAATAAAGAAGGAAATTGTATGTGGGGATTGAAGCTGAGACATCTGTCTCCAGGGTTGCTTTGGAATTGGTGACTGGAATAGCCCAGCAGATGGGCAGCTGAGGTGCCTGGGAAACAAACTATCCAAAAACCAGACCATTTTCCACTTGAAAACTGCAGAACATTTACAGCTAGGCAAATTTTAACAACAATAGAAAGGAAAAAAAAGCTTCAGCCCTTAATAAATGCCTTCTGCTCAAGACCAACTGGAATTTCATGCATCGTATTGTGATTTTCATTTGGGCATCAGGTCTATGTGGATATAACATATTTCAGCATAGGTCCTTGGCCCTGAATTGATTTTTCCTGAGCTTCTCTGCATAGTTAATAAACGTGTTTCAGACGTCTAAATTTGTGAAAAAGTGTATTTATTTTGAGCATCTGTTGTTTTTTAAACTGTGCCCGATGTCTGTGCTATCAAGTCTGTCTCCTAGAAAGCCCCAAGATGAGAAAAAATAATGGCAAAAGAGGGGGTTGCTTTCTTTGAAGAAAATAATTGTAATGTGCCAATGAAAGTATCAATAAAAGAGAACCAGCTGATAAAAACTTTTCTTGACATTCAAGAGATCTTAAAAAGGTCCTGTGCAGGAAAGGAGACTGCATTGCACCAAACAATGATAAAGTGAAGGGGATCAGGACTGATGTGGAGTCAGAAAGCAAAGTGGGGAATTCATGATCAGGATGCATTGTGCAACATCTGTGGGTGGTCCTCTCAGTCCTTCCACTGGGTCCTGTGATGTTTAACAGTACTTGGGGATGCTCAGGGAGGGAAGGAGAACCATGGGATGCTAACATCTGCAAATATCATGCAGTCAGGCTTGGGAAGGATTGGGAGAAATGCTAGTGAATGAGGAAAAAGATGTCAAATGAAATTTAATATCAACAGCTGTAAAGTAACTACCATTAGAGGAAAAGCATCAGGTGCTTCTTACACTGCAGAGAACATGGAGCTCAGGGAACCTTCTGTGGTCACTGCAAGAAGACTGGAGAGGTATCCTGGTGTGGGAGTAGAGAAAAACTTGCCCTGCTCAACTGTTGCAGCAGTTGTTGGTCTAGGAGTACTGCGTTGCTGCTCACCCAGCAGCTTCAGGAGGCTGGAACAGAGGACTGTGATCACCCAGGATCTGGAAATAATCCTTAATGCAATGTTTCAGTGTGTTTTGGGAGGTCTGCTTCAACTCTATGTGCTAACCTCATCTCCCAGTATATCAAGTTCTCTGTATCCTACAGCTAACCTAGCAATCTTACAGCTCTTCATCAGGCTGAGTTTTATCTGTAAGAGCTTTATCTAACACCGCCATTTCACACAGCTTTAGTTTGTGCATGGAGAGCTGCAGTTTCTCTGCCTTCCCCCATGGATTGTTCTATTCTAATCACTCTCTAAAACAACCTAAAAGGAGGCTGTATCTAGTTGGGGTCAATCTTTTCTCCCACACAAAAGCAGTATGACAAGAGGAAACAGCCTCAAGTTGCACAAGGGGAGATTTAGCCTGGATATTAGGAAAAAATTCTTCACTGGAAGGGTTGTCAAGCATTGGAACATGGACATGGTGGAGTCACCATCTCTGGAGGTATGTCAATGACATGTAGATGTGGCACCTGGAGACATGATTTAGTGGTGGGCTTGGGAATGCTTAGTTAATGGTTGGACTTGATGACTTCAGAGTCTTTCCCAACCTAAATAATTCTATGATATAATTCTGTCATATGATTCTATCTATTGTTTTCAACACAGATGAGACTAGTGAGTATCACACTAGGGCTTTCTGGCTTGCCTGAAGGGGCATGAAAGGATGTGTGACTACAGCAGTAGGTAAGCCTTAGCCCATCCTCACCAGTGATGTATCCGGTTGATGACCACTGTGTGTTGGTAAAGTGGGGGGTAAGAATCTGTCTGTGAATAGGACCCTGCCAGACTACATCCATTGTGTGGATAGAAAGGAGCAGGTTGATGTGATGTTTCCCACGCATTTATTTGACAGATTTATTGCTGATGTGAGGACAGAACCATAGAATCATAGAATTATCCTGGAATTACTTACCTTCAGCTGTATTCCTGCATTCCCTTCACTGTAGTTCCATATCCCAGACAAGCATCTTTCTATTTTCTAATGAGAAATGTGCTCTGGGGAGTGGTACTGCCCCCTCCTTGCATTAATATCCCCTGCCATGGGAAACTTTCCCAGACATGAGCCCTTGCAGCTGTTTGGACACCCATCCATGCTGTGGCTGCTCCATATCTTCTTTGGGTTGTCCTGCATCTCACACCTTCTCTACCTGACTGCCCTGCTGCTGGCTTGTGTATTTTGAGACCTGCCTCTAAATTATTGTATGATCAAGCAAATATATGAACAGGCGTCTCCATAGGTGTCTTATCTACACAGAGAGTGGAAAAGCAAGCTGAGAAGTCAACTGAAGGTAAATATACAAACGAGATTTTCAGGTCTTCAGGGATCTTTATTGTCATATGTTATAAATTGACTTCTAAAAGTACTGTATGAAATATGAAGTATATTCACACCGTGTTTATTGTGTGTAAATACATCTTTTACTCTTCTCAGAGGGTTTGCATGACTGTGTTAAAACTCAATCTATAACATTAGTGGTAAAACCTCCAACAATCAGGTGGTAGATTCTTGTTGAGAATCCACTAAATGCCTTGTCTACAATCAGCTGAGAAATCTGGTGTGGAGCTACAAAAATTTACATTTGATGCTTCCAGCCCACATCTTCATTGCAACACTAGTTTTAGGAGCAAAATAACAAAATGAAAGCCTTATACAGTATTCATAGTTAGTATGGGAAGAAATCTCTTGAGTGAACTCAAATCCGTCTAAACAGAGCTATGTCAGCAAAATATAAATATGTTTTATGGACTTCTAACAGTAGTAGAGATGGTCACACTCAGGGATGAGTCCTTGGCCTCTTCCTGTTGAAATTAAGAGGAAAAAAACCACAACCACTGGCTTCAAAGAGAATTAAGAATTATCCTGGGATTACTAAAGTCATCAGTGACTAGAACTTTGCTTCTCTGCTACCCTTTCCCACAGATTTACTATCTTATTTTTTAAAATGAATTCAAAGTATGTTGTCTATTTTAGAAGACTACAGGCTGAAGAAAAAAACCAAACCCATGTGCAGAAGGATGGATTGAAATAGTCTTGTTTCAATCATCTTCAGCTGGAAAATTCAGGTTGATATAACCCACAGTGCTATGTAGCAGGACAGAACTGATAAATGTTTTTTTTTTTAATGTGGGAAAATAATGGAAAAGACACAAATTATGCAGAAGCTGTTTGATTTTAAACTCACATTTGTACAAACCAGCCCAGATAATGTCCCTCGCTGGAACTGTACCCTGAGGTCTATTGTACCAGAATTACCTGCTGCCTGTCTCTTCCACAGGACTTTATTCCTAAATGAATTCTCAGAGAGTGAGCACAGGGCAGAAGGTAAAGGCTTTCCTAGTCCCTGTTTGACAGCTCAAGTGTTGTATGAGCCTTTTGACAGATGTCATTCAAGGGTCAGCTTCTCCCACCTGAAATACCTACTCTCATCACTAAAGAAGCAGAAGCTTCTTTCACAATGTTAGGTGCCACAGAGTAAAATATCACTATTAAATAATAGCAACAAATTTCCATTCTGTTTTTACTTTTCAGATGTTGATGCTCCAAACAGCTATTACTTTGACAGTGCATATGTTTTATACTTGATACAGTGAATTAGTTGTTCCTTAGCTTTGTGAAGTCTGACACACCTTGTTCCATAAAGATGTTTGCAATACCCAAAGAATGTTTTCCAAGTGGTTGTTGACTCCTACTTATAATCTAAATGGTAAAAATCTGCTTTGGTTGGTTTGCTAAGAATTCAAGCTGAGCTTGAGAAAGGTCTCAGTGTTCTCAATGAGCACCTTCTGGTGTTACTATTCATTAAATTACCATTTCCTGCTCTTCTCTTCAGCCTTGCAGAAGAGAGAATAACAATTCCCAGAAATTTATTAGAAGCCAGATGTTGAACAGGACTAAAAATCCTGGAACAAGAAGAGGCCAACACCAAAAATATTTGACCCTGATGAAGTGTGCTCTGTGAGAAGTGCCTAGAAGCCAAATGTTGACCCTTTACAGAAAGTTTTTTTACCTACTAGGAGGTTTCCTTTATAGACAAGTGCCTTAGAGACCACTTGGATATCAGGAAGGAAAAAGAGTGAAGGGTTTTAGGCTTTGCACTGCTTTAGTGATGTACTTTTCATTCCCTCAGCCTCATTTTTGCAGGAAAAAAAATCATATTTTATTAGTATTACATAGCTAATGAAACTGCATTTCAGTTTTGCAATATCTTGGCATTCTGTTTTCATCTTGCTTTGGGATGAAAAGCTTAAAATGTTTTAGATATCCTGTATATGTTCTTGCAATTGGATCTGGATTTGCAAAGATGACATATTTTGACATTTTGAGCAGAATCTCATTTTGGCATTTGAAACAAATGTTGATTCATACAAAACTGTTTCAATTCAAAACTGTCATTTTAGTTTGAAAATAATATTAAATTGGCTTTTGCAGCTGAAATGTCAGTTTAAAAGAAAATGTTTCAGCTTAAGTTGACATACAGGAACAAAACATTTTGATTCAGAATTTCCACCTGTGGGAGAGTAAAAATATTTTTTGCTGTTGTCTAAAACATTTTCTTCTCCGTTGCAGTGATTTTCATGAAGCCAGAGTTTACTACAACAACAGGAAAACAACTATTTAATGTAAAACAGTTAAACTGTTTTAGCACTTGGCATTATTGTTCAAATCCAGGCCCAAGAGCAGCCGAACTTGCTTGTGCTAACATGCAGACCTAGTTGAAATATTCTTTGAGTTTAACCTTGTGATGGTTGCTCATGAAGAGCTGGAACCACCATCGTCATCACCATCACTTTTCTCCCCCGTGACCCCACCAAAAAACACACACGTACAACGCTGAGCTGGTGCCCAGTTTCACAAGAGATGATGGTCAGGATTCATCTGCCTGCTCAGGTTTACCCTCTGCAAGAGCAAAGAGGCTTCATTAATTATACAGCTTTGTGCTGGTTGGGAACTAAATGAAGAGGATGAGCTCTCTTGATTGACTTCAAGGTGTCCATCCTGATCTTACTAGTTCTTTGCTCGTCTCTTCTCAGATTTCATCCTCTTCAAAGCTTATTTCAGCCTCCTTCATGTTCCCCAGCTCTTTAAAGGTTGCTTTTGTTAGTGTCCTCTTTGTGTCCCTTAGGACAGATTTAAATTTCCTGGTCAGCACATCTGGCCAGTTGTGGCTGTAAAATGTGGAGAGGAGAGGAGAGGAGAGGAGAGGAGAGGAGAGGAGATTTAGCAACTCCAGCTGTTGTAAACTAAAAAGAACCAAATGCTAATCCCTACAGTAATGCCACTGTGATTATATAGAAGGAAATAATGAAGAAATAGTTGTGTGTATAGATGTATGTATGGTTTAAACTGTATACACCATCGTTGTGCACAATGAAAAAGCAATTACTTTAAAATAGAAATATATGTTAAAAACTGACTACAGGAAACAGGGATCTTTTAGCAATAATGCAAGGGGTAATGGTTTTAAACTAAAAGAGGGTAGATTTAGACTAGGTATATGGAAAAAAAATTATTATGAGGGTGCTGAGGCACTAGCATAGGTTACCCAGAGAAGCTGTGGATGCTCCATCCCTGGAAGTGTTCAAGGCCAGGTTGGATGGGGCTCTGAGCAACTTGGTCTAGTGAAAAACATCCCTGCTCATTGTCAGGGTGTTGGACTAAATGACCTTGAAAGGTCCCTTCCAATCCAAACCATTCTATCAATCTATGATTCTATGATCTTATCTGCTGGTCAGCTGAACCATACTAGTCTATGGTTTGGCCAGCAAGACACAATTATTTGGGTGTTTACTGTATTTTCTGAACAAGAAATAATGTCAAAGGATCTCCTGTCACTGAACTGAGTTCATGGCATGAGAAATCAGAATAGAAGGATAGTCAAAGCCTTGAGGAACAAAACAAAACAAAACAAAAAGAGAAAATAACTTGAAAAATTGAGCCTCAGTATTGTTGGATCATCCCAGATTGATGTTTTTGCCCATGCAGGATACTCTATCTGCATGCTTATATATTTAGAGGTCAGCAAAGAGTGATACAAATTGTACTAAGATTCATAAATACAGCAGCTACCCATCACACTGGGGTGAAATCTCACCCCTTAGAGCTCCACAATGAATTCTGCCTGACTTGCATGGACTCGGTGTCTCATGTCCAAAGTGAGACCAATCACTGGATCCTAAGGAGTCATTGACCTCTCTGTGGGACTGTTCTCTGTTGTGCTTTGAATTTAAAGAGATAAATCCCTTCCTCCTTATCAGAAGCACTGTAAGATGCTATGGGTGGGATCCACCTGCCTGAGGATATTATCCAGCAGTGTTCGAGATGCCATGGTTTATCCTACGTGGTCTTCAGCTGCTGTTTCATCTACCAGCCTTGCACAAGTGTCTCAGACAAACATGGTGCTCTGGGCTGGATCCCACTCACATGAGTGGTTTGGAAGGTCCATGTTAAGGTCACAGATCCTACCACAGGACTAAGTGTAAGAGTCACTAGTGATATAGCCAAGAGGTCTATCTTCAGATAACTGGAGATGCACTCAGGTGTTCCTTTTGCTTTGATGAACATTTTTATCAAGATCCAGCCAGAATCATCACTTCTCTTTGAAACCAGGCATCCACCAAAGACAACAGAGTCCACAGCCACTCTTTCAAGGTTAAAGGATTTGGTTCCAGAGTATGAGGGGAAGAGTCTTGACCTTCCTCTAGACTTCAGACCAGATGAATACTCCAAAATACATAATTACCCAAGATGCAGATCCCTATCCTATCGCAGTAAGAACCCTGTGGGACTGTCAGCTGTTTATGGTCCCAGACTTATAGGGTAAATGGACTATAGATCACTACATCTGAGATCCTGATAAAGTGTTCCTTTATTGATATCAGGTTAAAACAAGGGTATTGATGGCATATTCCCTTTCATTATAAGCATCTAAAATAGATTAGCTGATTTACATCAGTAAACCACCAAACAGCCACGGGGGAATAAGTAGGTGTTGAGGACTTAATTGCCTCCATTGAAGACTCCATGCACACAAGAAGGATTCAACTAGGACCATTGAAAAGGTCCAGGTATGAATGGCTTATTGATTTTACATTTATTTCCTGAGGATTGAGTCAAGTTGGCTAATGAGGACCTTCTCCATAATATACTGCTAATCAGCCTTGCTTCAATGTGGAAGTCTGTGGGTGATATATGTACTAAATATTTGCATATCAGCATACATGCAGGTTTTGTCAAGCAGGGTTAACCCAAGAGAGATATAGTCTTTGTCCCTGGCCTGGAGGACTAGTTGGTACTCCTAGGTGTAAATCAGCAGGGTGATCTTCTGTGCCTTGGAGCTTATATTTAGCAGTGAGTGTTCACATATGGAAGTGCTTATGTAGGTCTCTGCAGACTTTGTCCCATATTTAAATCTTTTTATTATTTTTTTTACTTTCTTAATGAAAAATTTCTGCCCAGGTCTTTGACAGGGAAAAAACTCAGACAAAGATTTCAAAATCTTTTAAGAAAGCTAAACCAGCCTAGTAACACACCCTGAATTTTTTAAAGTTGTGGCTGGGAAAGAGAAACATAGCCAAAAGTTATCTGCTGGGTTTTATCCTTATGAAAAATTGGAGGGAGCTTTAGTCTTCATAGTAATCTATCAGCTTGATATGGTGTATCTTAGGGGTTTGCAACCAGCGTGTACCTAAGTACTCTGGGCTTTCATCCACCTCTCCCTTTTATAAGAAAGTGGAAATTATATACACAGGTCAGAGGAATTCAGCAGAAGCATTGTTGCTGTTTTCAGAGATACTATTAAGAAAACCCAATCATACATTTTCTTGTGCATGTGTGGGTGTGTTTATATGCCAGTCTTGCTCTGGTAATACTTCCTTGATCAGATCCCTCAGGTCATGCTGTAATACTCCAGGAAACTTCTGAATTCCATCCAAATCATCCTAAATCCATTATTTCTCATACTTGTAGGTACCATAATCCTGAATAACAGAGTTGCATCCTATTTCATGTCATGAGATATGGAATGAGACTAGGCAGGAGATATGCGTTAGGGGAAAGCAAAAACAGGCAATTTGGATTTTGCCAGGCTTGAACTCCAGTTTTATCCCTGTGTTTACCATGTACTGGTCCCCTCCTGGCACAGTACACCTCAACATTCAATGGATTGATAATATACTGCCGGTAAACATGGTAATACTGTATGCATTTCAGGAATGAATATGATACTAGGTCAGAACTTTGCCAGGAAATCATTCAACAGCTTTAGACAGCTTTGCTGCTGTTCCAAGCACCTTTTGAATGAGACACTTTAGAATAATAATAATACATATTGAAAAAGAAATTAGAAAGGAAGAAAGAACAAAGGAAAAAAAGGCATTAAAACCAGCAAAGTGCAGACACATAACAGGCAAGCAGACACTAAGCAGCAGAGCTACACTGAGACTGTCCTACAGCTACTACCTCAGATCTAGGCCCTTTTGCCAAGGAGTTTTTCAGCTTTCCTCCTCTTGAACTCTGCAATTTCTGCCGGCAGTAACCCATGAGTTCTATACCTGCAGTGAACAGGTAGGCCATTAGAGAAAGAACCAATTCAGTTTCATCTGTAATAAAGAACAGACTGTAATGTAGACCAAGGGAAAGGTAAGTGTCTCTTAGTGAGGAAAAGGAAAACAAATATTGGTTCTGGTTCTGGTTTTATTTATTCCCCTCTTGTATCACTTCAGCTTGACTTACTGCAAAGGATGAGGTCAGCTAATTAAATTTTAAGTGTCCAGAGGGCTCTTGGCACTCTTACACACTTCTACCAGGACAAGATGAATGACTTTGTTGACTGAGGAGCACAAACTGTGTGTCTATCACGGCTGTTTCCAGAACCTATTAGACAAGAAGAATCCTGGGAGAATGGCTCCATTATTCCACTGATCCTTCCCATCATTTATGAAAGAAAAGAACAGAACAAAACTGCTGTAAAGACCTTGCCTTTGATTAGTTCAGTTCCTGCCTCAGTGCCTTTTGGTCTTCCAGGACTGTTGCTTTCAGGAGCTCTAAGCTCTCAAAGCTATGGGCACATTTCCTAATGGAAATCCTATTTAACTGTCCCTAGAGACAGCCAGTTGTCTTTGAAAGCTTAGCACAAATTTAACAGCCTTTCCTGAGGGAGATCAGAGTCGAGTTTCACCTCTTTTGCCAATTCTGTTCTACAAATGGAAACATCTAGCCAAGTTGTCTTCCCATGCTGTACCTAAATCCTCAGCTTTCTTCTTTTTAGAAATAATAATCCCTGTTTATGAACTTCCTTATGAGTGCTGTAGCATTTAGGGCTTGGTCCCAAGGACAGGAAAGCCAGGAGAACATAATCCTGATGGCCTCAATGAGGAATGACTTCTGGGAATCCACAACTCAGGTGGGATTTATCTTCCTGCTGTTTGTCTCTCTGCAACAGAGCTGTTTCCCATGTGAGCCAAATATCTTGTGTTCTCTTCTGTGCCAGTGGACCACAGCAGGGGTTTATCCCAAAGCACATATCCTTTGTGAGGCAGAAGATCTGCACCTAGAAATGTCTATTTCTTTGGACTGACTCTTAAAAGACACGCAAGTTGACCAGATCAGAAGGAGGTAAATAACATTTAAGAAGATTAAGTCCTTCCTGTTAGAGTGAGAAGCGGAATCTTTGTGTCCATACCCTTTATGCAAGTAGCAGCAAAACTCAGCCACACAAGGGTAAGTTTGAGGGGTTTGTTCTTTGAATCCACCTGGCAGGACTTTACCCACAGAGAAACTGGAGGAGGTTGCTGCCTGTGTCTGCACAACAGTGCTGCAAGTTATGACCCCCAGAAAGTCAAGCTCTGACCAGGGTATTTAGGAATCAGGCACAGTATTAGATTGCCTCAAGTCCCCCTCCAAACATTGCTCACACAAGTATCATATAACTGTGATAATGACTTGACTTTTACCCACAGCACAACAACAAGAAGGATCCAGTGCAAACAGAACTTGTCTCCTGAACTCACTAATGTCTGAGCAACTGGAGAGGTTTGGTTCTGCACCCTCCATTCCAACCTCTGGCAAAACCCATCTGTTTGAAAACAGTCATTATTTCTCCTAGGTCCTCTCTTCCCACCACCTTGTTTCCAAAGTCAGCAGAAGAAAACCTGTAAAGTCCTGACTTTGCTTCCTTTCTCAACACTGCACATAGGGTTTCTTGCTATCAGCACCAATTATCTAATATTCCAGTCAATTCTTCCAGAAGCCTCAGCTTTCTCAAAGAGAGGTTGTTTAAAAATAAAAGCCGAAGCAACCATATCACAAGTCAGAGTCTTGTTCAAAATTCAAAGGGAGAAAAGTCACAATCTTTCTCTTTCTCCCCTCAATCAGATTTCAGAGAAGAATTCTTTATTCTCATAGTCATTATGCCACAGCTGTGATAAAAATATTCCTTTTTCTTCGTTTTGCTGTTGTGTCAGGGAGTCAGAAACAATTTGAAAAGAGGGGATTTATTGTGAAACACAAAACCTCTGTCCTAACATTGGGTGATCAAGCCTATGAGTATGAGCCAGAAGATGTTTTGATTTCCCCAAATAGCTCTTGTCATATGTTATATAAAGTTGATTTAGGAAATATTTTGATGTTGTTTTATAGGTCCAGCTATGAAGGACAACAAAAGTTTTTCACTGCTGTTGGCTTCACAAGCCCTTTTTTTCCTGATTTAAAAGTGCATTGGGTGAAAGACTTCAAATAGGAGCCTGAGTGAAAATCCTTTTGCTTTTCTCCCAAGAAAGACACATCAGCAGCAACAGCAACAGCAACAGCAACAGCAGAGACTCTCTACCAATCACCTCCCATCCTACCAAGGTGCCTCAACTCAGACAAAGCAATGGCCACCTTGTATTGGGTAGAAGAAAAAGCCATGTCTTCCTAATGAGTATCTTCTTCCTGACTCATAAAAAGGTGTTTCTCACTTGGTGTTGGGAGATGGACACTTTGAGCATCCTTCACTGTTTTTACCCATTTATTTTCAAACAAAGACCTCAGTACTTCCTCCAGGGTTGATCCTCATGTATGTGAGGATGAGAGAGCTCCCAAATTCTCTCCTATCCCTGGCTGCATCTTCAGTTCTCAGTGATGTCTTGTGTCAGGCTGCACTTATCACTGTGAATGGTGGTGGGCTGAACGACCTATCAACCATTCTGGATTTAAAACCTATTTCATACAAGGTAAAGAATTTGGATTTGATGTTAAAAATCAAAAATTCTCATATGTTATCTGCCTGGGCACTGAGTTCATGATTAAAAATTCTTGAGAAGGTCAACAATCTGTATCTTTCTTTGTTGAACTGTCTTCATTTTTTCCTCAAGTTAACTTTCCATAACTAATTTAAAATAATGTTAGAAAGGAAAAGTGTCTGTATTAAACTACCTGCTGGTATAGAGGACTTCTGATGCTTTTGAACACTGTATTCAGTAACAGAGCAAAGGGTTTCTGAACCAGGATTGTAAAACGTAGAAGTTCAGAAGGCCAAGAATGTCACTCATCTCCTTGGAATGGCAAATTAACATGATTCTGGCTTTTAGTTTTGTTTTGGTTTGCTTGGTTTTTGTTGGTTTGGGTTTTTTCTTCAGAATTTCATTAGCCATTGAATTTTTCCTAGAGTTAGATATTTTTTTCAGTGCTTTGCAAAATGCATCTCTGATTTAGTCCAGGTCAGTCTTATATCTGCTAGTTTTACATATACTCATGTCTTTTCTGATCATTTGGACAAGAGGAGTGCTCCACCAGTGCTGACAAGGTTCTGCCTGTCCCAGAGCATTGCAGGATGCCAACTTCAAACATTCCACTTTTATATACTTGCAATTTTGTGCTTTTTCCATGTCTGCTCTTCAATCACCCAACTAGTCTTCTGGTATACCCTCAGAGAAACCTCACAGTCTTCCTTTAAACCTCTCTGACTGAAATCTCAAAAAAGTACCTATCCTACAGGTAGTCTGCTGCTTGACTACTTAGCAACGTTGTTTTTGCTGTCTCATAATTTTGTTACACCTTCTCTTTGCCTAATCTGCCATTATTTCTTGTGGCAGCATCAAGCATAAGTATAGAAATTTGCCTTGAATCAAGGAAAGTTCTAGATAACCAACAGGACTGCCTGCCCTGTTCTATGTCATGCAAAGTTAACCTAAACTCTCATGAAAAACAGGCAAAACTGAGATTTGACTAGATCTAGAAAGAAGAACTTAAAAACCTACCATCCCTAGGATCTGACCCTTAAATCCATGACCAACAGTTTTGAAATTCCATAGTATGGACATAAGACCAAAGACAATTTACTAACCTTCACTTAGTAGGAAACACCTCTCAGCATGACCACAACAACTGCCCACCTATAGATGTGTAGGCCACCTAAGTCCCAAAATAAAGTCTAAGATAAAATCAAGTGCTCATAGACTTCATGGTAAGGAAATACCTAAGCAGAAGATGAGGAGATGATTGCCTCAGCACAGGGAGAAAAGACGAGTAGATGAGGAATTTATTCAGTATTTCCTTCTTCAGCTCAAAAGCCTGGAAATCTGGAAATCTCTATGAAAGTATATGAGGCCGTGACTTGAAACCACCATATTGGCAAACAAGAGAGAAACAGCTTCATTCTTGTGCCAAATACTGAACCATGAAGATAAGGCTGGAAAAGCAGGACATAATGTCAAATACCTATCTGAAAACAGCACAGCTGATGCATGAGGCAGTTCTCCAAATATTTGCTTTACTTGAACGTTCAGTTACTTCTTTCTGTCATTTGACATTTGATTTCTATGGGATATAACTTTCATTATGACACTTCACTAGGACAAACCCTGCTTTGTAAAACTACTTTTCCCTCTGATTACTGTAACATTCATTCAACTGCTCCATGATGATCTATGGGGACAGAGATATTGCCAAAGAACAGTGAAGATCTGGGCCTTGGGACAAGAGTAGATCACCTCCCTCTCTGCAGTGTTACAGGTTGACTCTTCAGAGGTTACACATGAATGCTCAAGGTTCTCTGATCCCAAGTACATGGGAAAATTTTTTTACTTCTCTTCCTGGACCTCATTTATTTTCTGCCAATTACAATCCATGTTCAGAAACAGCTCAGCCCAGCATAATTCTGACTTTGGCTAACATGACCAGAGGACAGGACCTTTGAGAATCATGTAAAGAACCTCAACCGGTAAGAGAGGCTTAAATCATGACTTTTAAATAGTAAAATCAGGATGAGAAGAATCTACTCTCAAAGTAGAAGTCTTGATGCTTCCTGGTTGCATGGCAAGCCAGCCCATCTTGTTAATATGACAAAATTCCACCAAGTTTCATATTTCCCATGAATAATGCATCATTAGTATCAACATACATTACTGAACAGCTCATTTCCAACAAGTATTAATGGTAAAATGCCTTCAAGCCTGAAAAATATTGTCCCTAAAAATTATCTTCCACTAAACATCTACTTCTGACCTTGTTTGACACATAAATAACTTTAAAATTATATCCCCAAATACTGTAAGTTCCACCCTACTCCAAGAAAGGTCTGGGATGGCTCAGAGCACATGGACTGCCCTGTATGCAACTGCTCAAATAGTTGACTATGATCTGCAGAGGGAGATTAAAAAAACCCCTTCATTTTACTGAGAGAAAATGAGGCAATACTTAGAACAAGATTGATCAGGAGAAGTCAGAGCCACATTAAAACAGACTTTGTTTGCTCTCAGACATCTGTCTCTGAGGTAGTCACTGTAGGAGCTCTTTACAGTCAACAAAACAGGCACCTTGCAAGGGCAATTCATCTTCTAATACAGACGTCCAAGTGGGCCAATCAAATCAGACCCCATAGCTTGTAGATCTCTTTACTGACTACAGAGGGAGTCAAGGCTGACTGCTTTTAATGTGGGTGACTACACTGCTCTTGCCAAACAAATCCAGCTCCTGGTTTTTGTGTTCTGACCACAACATCCTTTCCAGGCATAGAGCAGGAAACAGCTGAACAGGGAGTACTCTGTTTGCAAAGTCAGGCACTGCAAAGCTAGAAAATTACTTAGTGAATTTTGAGTGATCAATCTTTGCTCACCACCATCTGTATGGAGGCAACATCATTAAGTGTTCAGTTACCTAAGAATGGCATAATTTATAACACAAAGTCTTATTTTTCTGTTAGAATGAAAGGTAAAAACAGGTTCATATGTTGAATGAGATTGGTGTTTTCTGCAGGAATTTTGATGGAGGTAGAGAAGAATCTGAGTGTCATCCACACACTGATGATGACAGGGACCTGAAAGTGTCCCTAGCTGTGCATCTCCCATATACATGCAGATTAGGAAGGAAATTAAGGAAGGAATTCCCTGGTGTTCAACGTCCAATGGAATATAAGGGAGAAGCAGCAAGTTTCCATGTCACTTCTTGGGAACTGTGATTAAGGAGAGGAGTTGAAGAAACCATATCACTTCTCAGTCCAAGTACTTTGCCTGAACATGTAAGTCGCCTAAGGAAAATGACTTTGCAAACAGGTAATATGAAAAGACAGATATTCAGCCTGTGAACTCTAAAAAGGACCTTTTAATGAATGTATTGAACAGTGATGAAGTCACACTTACCCTGGCTTTATTTCAGGAGGTTTAGGTAAGGGCTTCAGAAAGCCCTTTTTCCCAACCAGCCAATACGTGTCTTCTACTCCTTTACCCTAAAATAAAACCAAAAATCCAAATCAAGAGCTGCTTTCTGACTGCCCTCTGCTCAATACCTAATTTCCTCACTGGGTTTCTCTGGCTTCATATATATCCAGAGACAAACCATAGCTGGAAGTCTTGGGTTGTCCTTCAGAATAGCACATTAAATGTCATTATCCTAAAAGAGCATATACATTATCCTTGTTCAAAGTGTCATTTTCAAATGACCCCCATTGGTCTGGCCCATGGAAACTACACAGGTTAACAGAAAGGGGAAACTACAGGATATCCAATCATCTTATTTGGCAGCACTAGCATTATTAATTGAGAGATTTTATAGCTCTTTCTGGATTGAGTATCAGAATAATAACTTCCTCTCCCACCACTGATGATTTAGCTTTTAAGGTGTGATACATCTGGTGAACTGTAGGCATCTATACCAGAGTCAATCACCCTTGGCTGAAGAAGTGGAGGAAAACAGACATTCATCTTCACATAAAATGGACCCTGAAAGTATGTCAGGTTAATGATTTTCTAAAGTGTTGAATTATCTCCACTAACTATGTAAAGGTTTCTTTCCATTGACTAAACCTGTAATAATTACCTCTGATACCCACTTACAGACATACAGACTTGGATGAGATGATTCCACTTGTCATGAAATACTGTTGAAGGACCTTGAATTCTAGATGTTTAAGGCAAGCAAAGCTCCTAGTTCTGTCTATTAACTATGTAAGGGGAGAAACGATGGTTGAATTATTTAGTAGTCTTGTGTTGACACTGAAAAGTAGCAGCTTCTTCTAAGGGTGGACTAAATAGACTACTCTATAAATACTCATATATGTCACATACAGCTGATTGCTTGATCCCACAGTCCTTCAATAACCACCTTATGTACTGAAACATCTGGAAGGGACAATTGGGGAAGGATTCAGCAGAATAGTGGTGGATGAAGGCCAAACAAGAGCTTAATACAAAAATTCCTTAAGCAAAGAAGACTCTCCTGTGAAGAGTTTCACATAGCCCTGACCTTTCTTACCCTCAGTTCGGTTTTTCCCCTAGGTATGATTTCATAGCCTTCATTCAGACTCCAAAGCGTATCCACTGTACTTTGGCTGACGTGAATTCTGTAAGCTGGGAACAGAAAGCAAAACAGCTGGATCACTATAGTGCATACACACTGCAAATTCCCCACTGCTTCATCCTGCCAGGGAAAAGCACTCCAAAGCATGCAGGTATGTAGCTGGTGTAGCTGTGTGGTGCTCCTCTATGTAGCTGTTGATGGATCTTTCAGGGCAGGGCTGTAAGGAGAGCAGGGGCAGAGAAGATCCCCACTGGGGGCTTCCTGGAGATGGATACCAAGCACACTCGGTGTAGAAGTCCAGCTCAATAAAGATAGTAAGTGGTTTTCCAGTAACATTGTCAGCTGGATTGCTCTTTCATCCATTGCCACAGTATAACTAGGGAATGGGAAAGAAAACAAAAATAACCAGCTGTCCTGCTCCAGACACCCAACATAATTTGCAAGTTGGGATTAAGAGCAGAGAGATGGAGTTTGCAAGGGAACATAAAGAAAATGTAGCTATGCAACTAGATCTGTCTGGGTTTTCAGTAATTTATTCCACCCAGAGCTATCATTAAACCTATGAACAAGAAGGGCAAAGGTGGAGGACTTTACTGAATTCCCATCTCCCCCAGTTTTTTTTACAGCCCTTGCTGGAATTCACTGAAATTTGTTATTGCTGTGCTGGTGTGAACAAACCAGGAAATGTTTTTAAAACATTTCCCCCCAAAGTACTTTTCTTTGTTGTTTTTGTTGAGCTTTTATTTCAGTTGTGTCAACAGCATTCCCTTTCCCCTGGAAGGATGGGGGATGAGCCAAATAATATTTTTTTCCATAATAATCAGAAAGAAGAACATCAGTTAGAGTATGTTGAGGAAGACCACCTAGCTATGAGCTACATTTCCTGAGAGACTAACCTACAATTTTCCTATTGTTATTTATCTATATGTATTTCTACCAATGTATAACAATGCTCTTGTGCCTGCAGTACTCTCCTGTCTCAGTGGGACTTTATATGACCAAGGGTACGTGGGAGGCAGTGCTCTTGTGTGCTTGAACCCTTGCTCTCTACTGGTCATGACACATAAATGCATTATTTTACTGTGCAGCAATACCTCTGAATTAAGGGTTCTCAGCACTGACTGAAAGCAAGATCCAACCTATGTCAGAGAAAATAAAGCAAGATGCATATTGATTTTGGTTGATGGGATTTAAATTATAGGACTGTAGCTGGAAGGCAGGGTGTTAAAGGCTGACCTACAGTGGCAAAGCTGGTGCCCTCTCCTTCAGGCTGCTTTGAATTTTGCCATTTGACTAGCCACTTTCCTCAGTTGCAATGCTTTTCATTATATATGTGCATGTCTTCATTTCTCTTGAGAAGGTAGTTCAACCACCCACCCCAGGGAGTGTCCCAAATACTCACGCAGGCCCGTGGACTCCATCCGTGACGCCGTGTTCACCGTGTCTCCAAAGAGGCAGTACCTTGGCATGGTTAGCCCCACCACACCTGCCACACAAGGCCCTGAAAGGCACATCATCTGTGTAACCCAGATGGTGCTGCACAAACCTTGGGGCTCACTGACAAACAAATCTCATCCTCTCCTCTGATATTCAAAAAGTCACTTGGGAATACAGAAGGAGGGTTTTTTAAGAACTCATTGGCCTTGGTGCTTGCTATAAATAATCAAAAATTAAGCATTGCACTGGATTGCACTCTGGTGTTTCATGCCTCAGAAAGGTCTTGTGAAGTGGGACTTCAGTTCACCATCATGTGGGAGAAGTTTGTTCAGAGTTCACGAAAACTCGAGGATTTTCATAATCTCATTTTAGAAAGAGCTTTTTCCATGTGAGAAAACGAAAGTTCAGATCCTGTGATATGCCTGTATCCCACTGAAACAGGATTAAAAATCAGCCTGGGAAGTCCAGAGGTGTTGGCAACACTCTGGACCACCCTGTATCCCCTCCTTGGAAAGAAAGGCATCATTAGCTTGTCTGTCTAGCCAAAACCTCTTTTTTTTTTCCCCTCTATCTCATTCTTTAGACAAGATCCATGCAATTTCAAAGTATCTTCCAAACAATCAGTGCCAAGTTCTCAGAGAGAGGTATGTGTAGGATTCACATGAACATGCACACACTGAGATAAAATATGTGACAGCCAGACAGCACAGACCATTGTCATCTGGCGCACTCGGCTTAGCTAATGTTTAGACTGCACTCTGAAAGATGAGATGCTACATTTCATCACCCACAATATAAAATATCAGGCCTTCTAAATCATTGCAAAAAAACCCCCAAAACCCCCAACAACTTAAGGAGGAGTAGTGTCTCCTGCAGAGAAAATACAGGACTCTCTGTATTTTCCATTAGATGCATTTATGAGATATGTCTTTGCATTTTCAAACTCATGATCCTTCTGAATTAAGACTTAGTATAATTGATATCTACGAAATCTTTTTCCATGCAAAATTATGAGAAATGTGAACATTCTACATCATCAGCAGTACCTGAAATGATACTATACATAACGTTTTTCATAATATAAAAGTTTGTAGGTTAAAATGTTGCGTTTAAAACAGTAATAACAATGATAATTGTAGCCTAAGTTAGAAGTCATCAGTTACTTGTTTTAGTACAATGTAATTTTACTGTGATTTTAACCTTCTTTACCTTATTTGTACACTTCTCAGATACATTTCAAGGACAATGAAACTCCATAGCTGAAAGCTATGGCGAACTTTGCAGGAACCTCTCTTGCTGTGACCTCTGAAAAGTTGTTGCTGCACAGAGTGACTAGATTTTAATATACTTTATGAAGATGCAAACTGAGAGGTGAGACAGATTTTAATTCTTGCCTGATGAAACATAGCTTGATTAAAGATTAGGAAAAAAAAGAGAGGAAGAATGGTTCATACCAAAAGTGTTACAAGGACTTAAACAGCATGTATGGATCAAACACAGCATGCAGAGACTGATGGAGATCACAAAAACCTGATTTAAGGTGTTTTTTTTTTTTTTTTCCCAACTGTCAGTGAACCCTGGACAAGACACTGCTCTCAGAATTTCTTCCAATTTAATTCCCAGCATTATCAATACTCTCTAATTTGTTTCAAGCTTTTCAAGAGGACAGCTATATCCACCACAGGAAGTTTTTTTAAGGTTTTAGCCTACAGGCACTTCTACAGCATAACTGTAAAGGTACTGTTGGTACTTCTGGGCCAAGGACCTAATGCTTATCCAACTGGTCTTTAATGTGTGCGTGCTAATGTGACATATGCATTAAAAAAATCTTCTTGTAGACTTTTTAATTTGTGCTTTAGTAAGAGCTTTCCCTGAGAAACATTGTCTCACAAAGCATCACCTGCCTTCTTGTGATGACACGATAGCAGCAGCCAGAAATCTCAAAAAGGGCCAAAGCTCCTTCTGTAGCAGCTGTTGCAAGGACACAAAAAGATGGTTTCTGTCAAAAAAAAACCAGGCCTCACTGAAGAGGATTTGATTTCAATTTAAGAAACACAAGTAATGGGAGCTAAGCTTCTACTGTAGTCAGTGGAGACAAGTCAACATGTTCAACTCATCTGTGAGAGCCTTTCTCCTCCTGCACCTGAACAGCTCTCCAGGGCTCACTTAAGTGTCCTCAAAATGAGTGCAAGCTACCTGAAAATGCTTGAAACACTTCCGTGTGGGTACCTAAATTAAGTTTTCCCACTCTGTCAGGACAATCATCTAGCCCTTTCTGCAAAGCTTACAACCTAGGACAGCTAAGATTTTTAGGGCAAGGTACTATCTTTCTACAGTACTGCTTTTAACACTGTCCTTTTGCAGGAAATTCCTAGTTCAAAACCAACCCTACAACGTAAGCATTCCCAAAAAACTTATTGGTGTTTAAAGCATCTAAAGATTAATTCACTCACTGACTTCAATTCCTGTTTGTGTTCTCCCTTGTCTAGACAGTTTCAAGAAAAGTCTAGCAAAAAGTTCCAGTGGTAAATCTCCCACAGTAACAAGTTTCAGAGGAAACCAGACACCCTGTAATGAGTACGTCATGGCCTAGTTGTTTAATTACACAGGCTCACAGGTTTGTTTTGAAATGGCTCTTTGCCAGGGCTTGCAAGGGTCAGTTAATGAGAGATTCTGGCTAAGACTCTGCAACAACCATCAGTGATGCTGCAAAGTTTAGGAATTTAGATTACAGTCCAGGGCTGACTGCCAGAGATCCTGACCAATAAACAAATGTTCCTCAACCTCAGTGGAAAAGCTTGTCCTCTCACCACCACTCTCCCCAACTGTCCAGCTCCAGCCCAGACATGGATGGCATGGAAACAGCTGAGTCAGCTGAGTTAGACTGGACATGCAGTGAAGTCACGAGAGGAGAGCCAGGATCCCAGCATGCATTTAAAGAAGGGCAGAAACTTCAGACCAAACACTGTCCTTCTTGTTCTCTTTGCCTTACCCATGCATTGCCACAAACGGACCATGGACATGGACCTGCAGAAGTTCCCAGAGGAGCAGGTCTCCACTGGGATTGAAAGGACATGGGCAGCCCAAGACCATGACTGCTTTTTCAGAGAGATATCATGAGCTCTTCTTGGCACCAGTTTCCAGAGAGTAGTTGAACTGCATAACTGGAGGTCACACGCATTGTCCTGGATTACACAAAGACTCTGGTATCCACCTTTGCTTTTCTCTTTTCCCCAAATATACATACTAATTTAGACTATAGGGAGAGACTTAAGATAAGGGTGGTAGTCTATTATCCTAGGGGAAGAATGTCTCCACAAGTGAGAAAAGACTGTAATGGTGATGACTCAGACAATCCAGATGTTGAGGGCATGCACACCTGCAACCTCTGGCTACGAGCTGGACATTGTTTCTTTGTCCTTATACAAATGATGCATCTGTGATAACTCCCCCCAGGGAGGCATCAGGACAATTCACACACATGCCCTGAAGATACTCATCTCTGCTGATGACCATAATGGATCCACCTGTGCTGACATAACAGGCAGCCCTAACATCTTAGGAGGTGTCAAAGATTCTTGAAATATCCCATGATCCAGTTTTAATCATCCAATGAAGAACTCCTCGCCCCAGGAGAGGTATCAGGAGTGTTCTCACCTACTCTGAGCCCAGTAAAAGACCACACTTGGATTTTGTTCAGGAGATCGAGATTCTCCTTCTCTTGCTCCATGGGACTTCTGCCGCCTGTGGCTTCTACCACCACCTCAGTGGATCAGAACTACAACCACCATTGGAGTTACAGCCACCATGTCCCATCACTGGGTCTGACGGATGTCTTGTGGGTCCTTCCAGTTGCCTGGGAGCCATAGCCCTGCTCCAACTGTCTGTGCCATCACTTCAGCTTCAGTCTAGCTCCCTGACCATCACTGACCCTCCAAACCATTCCTGCCAGGTTTTAGGGGGTGGGGGGAGGCTGGCTGCCATCTCTTTTTGGCCCAGTGAGTGGGAGCTTGGGAATTTTCTGGTTAGCTTAACCCACTTTTATCAGTATTGTTGGTTCACATTCTTCTTGGTAAAGGGTTATTTTTTTCCCATTTACATCTGGGCGTATTCGATCTCACTCTCTCTGTATTGGAGAGAATCAGAGGTATTGAATTGTAGGAAAGAGACTTCCATCCAAGGTCTTCACCCCTTCAAATTGTGTCAAACTGAGACACCTATTCTCCATCTTTTCCATTACAGTGAAAGTGTCAGTCAAGTTCTCCTCTCCCCCGAGAACTTCCTCAATGCTTTCATGATGCTGATGATTCCCTTTTCATGCTTCTTTTCTCAGGAGAAACGGGGTCTAGGGTTAATCAAACTGCTGTCAGCTCAGTGGCTCAGAGAGCTTGTTTACTTTGGAACATGGATTTGTGGCTGCTCCCATGACAGTACGATGCTGCCAGATCTGTACAAAACAAGATCTGCCTTCTGCTTCTTTAGAAAGAAAACACCAAGTCCTCCCCCTCTTCCTCTCACACCCAATACAATTCTTAGCAATATAACTAGACCCTGTGCGCATTACCTAGGGATAGATTTTTTGGCAGACTGCATGGGAGACCCATTGTAGAACTGCTGTCAATAGCAGCAGATGTTGCACACCAAATTCCCCTCTTTCCATGTAGAAAATGTACTGCTTGTGCTCCTGAGACTCCTGCTCTGGGCAAGACAAGCTGGGGCCCCAATCTTATCTAATTTCTGACAGACTATAAAACACACAGTGCTCCTGCAATCATTCCTTTAACACTTTTTACTCCTGTGAAAGGCCAGCTAAGGCTCTCAAATTTCAAAGAAAACAGCAGGGAGATGAGTTGTAAGAGATAACCCCAAAGAAAGATCTTGCAAGGTCTAGGAGATACGAAATACTGATTTTAACTCTGCTCAAGTCACAGCTCTGTTCTTGGGATGTTCTGGGTGAGACACTCCCTTTTCTCTGCTTCTGTCTCACAACATGTACAACAGGAACCAGGATACTGACATCTGTGAAATGCTTTCATGCCAAAGCTGCAAAAATGTGGACATTGTCAGATAGGCAGGAGGATTAAACTTCCTGGGTAAGACTCCGGGGCAGTCTTTTTCATTGCTTGTCTTCCCACAATGGGCAGTACCTGGTACTTCAGAAGAAGAGGCAAAAAGTTGAGTGGCAAACAGCTGGGAAAAATCTCTTAATGGATTACTACAAAGTGTATAAAATTACAAAGGCTCATATATCTTGAAAAAATATTGACTCTATGATAATAGCAGATGTATTTTCCTACATTTAAAACCATGCTTTTGCCCATATAACTGCAGTCCCACTTGTGGGATTTTTTGTTTTTGTTTTATTTTGGAGTTGAATTATATTTTGTAGATCTATATAAAAAAGGAACTTCCTTCTTTCTTCTTAAGCAAACCACTTTTCTGTTAATTGAATAGATTATGACTTCTACATTAGAGATAATTTGTTTTCTTTATAACATAACTTTTTCTTAAGAGCTGTATCACATTTTCCTTTCAGGACACCCTATCTCTAATAATATCTCCAACTTTTTTATTCTTTCACTGTATATACCAGTTTTTCTGTGCTTTTTCATTTCAGAACAGAGTCACAAAGACATCACTGGATGTCTCCATATCCCAGGGCCGAATCAAAGAGGTATCCTTACAATGAAACCCTTGTGACTACGACGTGTGATGTAGTTCCTGACTGGGACAGAATACACAATCTCTCCCTGAAATGATACTAAACCATTTTCCTTCCACAAGCTCTCTTTGGGTTTTGTGTTTCTGTTTTACTGCCCTAATTGATATGGAAGACCTGAAAGTGTCTTGTAATGGTGTTTGTTGGGGGGCAGGCATGAAGAAAGCATGCAAAGTTGGAAATACAATTGAGAAGGAGTTCTTTGATGTTCAGGTGCAGGTGGGTGCTGCTGCCTACCTGTGTGCAGCCCAATTCGTATCCTGAGGGGAATGTCTGGCATGTGTCTCATCTTAAATGCTCCTGCTGAGCTGAGGATGTCCAAAGACATGTTGGCTATCTCAGCTGCGTGCTTGTTTCCATTGCGCTTTGGGAGCCCAGATGCAACCATGTAGGCATCACCAATTGTCTCCACCTAGCAAACACCATTACATTAAACAAACAAACAAATAAATAAATAAATTGGAAAAGGTGGAAAGGAGACATAGAATAAAATTACTCCTCACCTTGTAAACATCATGATTTCCAAGAACAGCATCAAACAGTGTGTAAAGGTCATTCAGAAGGTCAACTACTTCAATGGGCTCGCTGAGGGCTGAAATGGATGTGAAGCCCACAATGTCACTGAAGTAGATAGTCACCTGGTCAAAATACTCCGGTTCCACAGTGCCACCTGTCTTGAGGGCTTCTGCCACTGATCTGAAATAACAACCCCAGCAGAGATGGCAGGAAACAAACCCTTTTCTATTGCATGCCCAAGAGCTCAGACTCTTACCCTATTTGTTCAGAAGATCTTTCACTAAATAAAAAGTTCTATATGGCTGTAATAAGCATGGATTAAATTTCCTTATTTTGATTGGAAAGCACTTGCCAAAATTGAAGGTCAGCTGTACATTGTTGCTTACTTCTGGGGAAGAGTTTTATCCAGTTGCGTTATGGGCTGTTTGGTTTGGGGTACTTTTATACAACCTAAAGTACCAGTACTTACGGGGGAAGCATTTGTGACAGTAGTTTTTCTGTCTTCTGTTTTTCAATCTCTAGCTCTTCAGTCCGCTCCCTGATTAAATCTTCAAGGTTGCTTGAGTACTGCTCAAGCATCCTGAGCATTGAGTCAATGATATTGGTCTTTTTCCCTTTGTTGATGGTTTTGAACTGAAAAATCAAACTGGAGAGTTATTTGTCCATCTCATTACACCATTGTAGCACTCTAAGTTTGGAAAGGAACAAAAATCAAACACTAATTTTAAAAGGCCAGTGCTAAAGACTGGTTTTGTCAATGGCAACATTTCAACAATAAAGGAAATTGCCAAAATAGAAGGTGAATTTGCATCAATAACTATGAAAGTTGCCCAAGAGCATGGTGCTCCTCTATGGACTTTGAATGAAAGTTAGGTGAAACGTGACCTTAGAGTAGTTGTCAACATGTGTGTTGTTATGGAGTTTTATCTGGCTGCAGGTTTTCAAGCCTATTTATCCCAAGACCAATCTTTAGGGCAACTTGCAAATCCTGCTTGCATGTTTACTGGACTTAAATTCACCTTTGCACACTGGTTTGTATGTGTACTGTCATCTCCATTCCCAGTTCTTCACTGAGTTGTGATTTCTCCTCCTGACCTGAAGCTGAAAGTCTGGATAATTTGTGAGTTCTGAAGTTGCCTTGGATTCAACAGTGGAATCGCTGGGTCTAAAATTATTCCCAGCTTTATACAATCAAAAGGTAAAAATCATGGATATTTGTTTACTTGGTTCGAGGAAATGGCCTCAAGTTGTGTCAAAGAAGGTTTAGATTGGATATTAGGGATTTTTCTTCACATAATGGGTTGTAAAGCATTGGAACAGACTGCCCAAGGAAATGGTGGAGTCACTATCCCCGTAGTGTTCAAAAAATTTCTGGGTGTGGCCCTTGAGGACATGGTTTAGTGGTGAACATGGTGGTGATGCTGGGTTGACAGTTGGACTTGATGACCTTAAAGGTCTTTTCCAATGTTAACAAATCTATGATTCTATGACCTTATAAGAATGTAGGAATTGCACTGCTTGATCAGAAAGGGGTTTATTTGACCAGCCAGCAACAGATGTCTGGGAAAGCTATTCAAACAGGGCTCAGGTTCAGTCATACTTTCCTGGGATGTACTCCCATCCCAGCCTCCACCAATATGGAGCCGAGAGACCTCCTATGCCAGACATCATATCTTTGTGTTTAACGGACTTTGGCAAGTTTTCTTTTTAGTCACCTTTTAAATATTTTATAAGATATACACCCCCCCCCCCCCCCTATATGTATATGAAGGTGCTATCATAATTTAAAAATCACTGATCTCCATGAGACCATCTGTGCAGGTACACTGCACATATGATGACATCAAGACAATGTCCAGGCTGCTTCATGACCCCAAGGTGAGGACAAGTCTAGGGTTCTGCATTTTCTTCATTCTTTAATAACTCAGTTAAAGAAAAAAATCAAAACACCAAAACACTCCCTGCCATGTACAAACAAAGGAATTCCACCTGCTGCTCTATTCACCAACCTTATGAAATACCTCCTCAAAGGTTGGACGCCGTTCAGGGGCTTCAGCCCAGCATTGCTTCATTACCTGGAGGCATGTCAGGGGGGCCACCTCAGGGGCTATGTTTGGGCGGCACAGGGGAGGGGGCTTCTTTACTTTCTTTATAATTTCTGTGACAAAGAGAAAGATGGGAAGCACATTGTGAGATGGAGGCTCTTGATAGGGGCAAAGTACATGGACCATTTCACCTGTCCTTTGCTTGCTTCTTCAGCCATTATCATTACTTCTCAGCACCCAAAGTCTGTGCCAAATGAAGCTGGAGCTTTCTCCTTTCCTCTATCAGGTGTCTCTTGAAGGATTTAAAAAAGGTTCATCTGCCTTCTTGTCCCTGGAGGACCAGGTTATGAGCAATAAAATGGCTGCATAGGGGAAGGATGTGTGACGGATGGATGTGTGAGCCTGCAGGCTTGTATTTAGTGAACTCCCCTCTGACTCTCACCACTAGGATCTGCAGTCTTATAAAACAGCAGAGATTTATGGCTAAGTCCAGACAGGAAGGATAGCAGCCTCTGATGCTTCATGGTTAACTGGGAACCAGTATGTAGGAGTTTATTGGAATGGAGACAGTAGAAGCAGCATCTGGGAAATTACACCCTATCTAGAGGTGGAATGAGACTAATAAGGAACTAGACTTGGGCTTTCAAACCCTGAAAAGTCAGTCCCAAAAAAAAGAAACCCACCAAAGTTGTTGTATTTTAAAGTTTCATTTTGTGTGGTGCAGAGCAGTCAAGTGGATTGAAAACCACTCTGTCTGGCAGGAGTCCTGCACTTCCACAGCTGTTGCTGTGAGTATCCAAAGCTTTTCAGTGTTGAGAGTTTACTTTAAAGCTTTTTGGCTCATCTTATCAGTCTCCACCAAATGAGCTAACCAAAACACCTGGCCCAAATAAATCAAGGGGCAGCCCAGGGGAAATGCCTTCCCCATATTGTTTCAAAGTTCAAGCCACAAGTGAAAGCTCCGTGTGGATTAAGATGTAATGAGTAGAGATCCATCATTTTATGAGGCTAGGAAACTGGACTGAACTGTGTTCATTTGCTGGAGATTCTGCAGGGGGACTAGGTGGGGAACAACAGCTAATTACATCATAGGCTACAACATAGGTCGAGCTCTGATTTAGAGTGGGATGCATCATAATCATCATTGTCATTGCATTGTTACACCATCTTCAGGCACAGCAAGGTCAGGACTGTTTTTTCTGGCACTGAACCATCAGGTGCTAAATGGCCATACCCCACTTGGTGACTACCCGGCTTAAAATGTGTTGAGAACAGGCTGTCACTAAATCAGCTCAATTTAGATTGTTCTCACTCGCTCCCTGTTCAAGTGCTTGTGACTGCACCCAGACTGCAGCAACTTTACTCTTCCCATGCATGCACAACATAGCTGCACCGACAAACAGTTCCTAAAGAGTTCATCTTACATATAAGTAATAAGTTCATGATGTAGCCCTTTGACTTCTGTTGAAGAGAGAACCTCTTTAAATATGGAAGAATTAAGGAAAAATAGGTGGGTAGATGGACAAAATAGGATGTTGGCAAGGGATCCAGCTCAGAAACTTCAACCCTCATGATGCAGAGAAATGAGCTGATGAGTGGGAACCTAAGGCATTTCTAAGCTGTGGAAATTCTGCCATCAGATTTCACTCCATACTGTGATGAAAAGTCGGAGTTTGGACGGAGAACTGGAGGTGCTGCAGTGGCCTGACAGAGGCCAGCCCTGAAAGATCTTGAGGGGTAGCCAGAGCCCCAATCCCAGTGATAGCAGTGATGAGACATACCAAAGCTGTGATCAAAACTACACATTTTGATGTTTATTATGGGTGTTTTGTTGAAAACAATCTTTTGTCACTAAGAAGAGCCATGAGATTGTTACATTATTTCCCTATTAATGTTTTAACCAAGGGGCTTGGCCAGACCTTTTACACGTGCTCTGTGCAGAGCCTTAAAAATACACTGTTGTAGTTGCCTACCTTCAGCTGAGAGTTCTGATGTGCAGTATGGTGGACCCCGAGCAACCACTTCTTGTAGGATAATGCCAAAGCTGTAAATGTCCCCTTTGAAGGTGCCTTTTCTGCACATGTCTGGGTCCCTCAGTAACTCAGGAGCTGTCCACAGCAATTCTAAAAAATTCCAGAGCATCATGTTTCTTACACTAGAGCTCAGACTCTTGCAAAGTAAATGCTTAAAGGAATACCTTATTTCACTCATTTGAGGAAAGGTTGGAAAGTACTTCATTGTTTACTGGACCAAATCTTTTACTTCCTGTGATGTGTTAGAAATATTAAACTTCCATCCTGACAAAAAAAATTGAATTTTTCAAATTTCACTCTACATTTTAAAAAAATTTTTCTATACCAACAATTTTTATCATATAACACCAGCCCTGAACTTCAGCATAAGAACTCACATCACCATGGCCAAAAGTTTAATTTTTTTTTTTTTTTTGCTTGAAAGTATCCCTGAGACAAAATGTTGGCACTGCAGCAATTAATAACATATTTTCTGTAGTACTTCTTAGATGAAACTAGTGTCTGCAAAAGCAGTTTGTGACAATCTAAAGCACAATCAGCTACAGTAATCTGATAGTTGAAGAGATGAAAAATACAGTTGTAAAACATATCCATCCTCATCAAGAAATTAATCCTAAAACTGTGAGACTTACCCTGGTAACTGCTCTGAGTAATGGGAATAATGAATATTTTGACTACTGAAAATATATTTAACTTCTGTAAGGGAGAAGAAGAAGGTCTTCTGTTTGGTAACTGCCCTATCTGAGACACGGGAAATGTGCAGGCATCAAATCCCATGGCAGAAGGACCAAAACACCACCTATTACTTGAAACCGTGTTTCAAGAACAAACTAGGATATCAGAGTGATCCCAAAACAATGGGCAGGTGAAAGAAATCCTGTCAAAGTCTCCAAACTTGATCCCATGAGATGCTCTTCCTAAGTGGTGGGAATCGCATGTGGCAGCCTTTGGTAATGGCATGTAGAGGACCTATTTCAAAGACACCTGCATCATTGTGTGTTTCAGATGGATTCTTTTAACAAAAAGAGGTTCTTTGCATGTGGGTTTACATGAAACTCCAAATAGACGGTTTGGTCTAAGGATGTGAAACCAATTCTGTTGGTCACAGAAATTCAGTACTGATAAGATTTGAGGGGCAATTAAATGCTTCTATGTCTGCAACAAGCTTAAGTTCTGTCAGTGCTTACAATAAAACCTATTTTCCTTACCATGACACTCTGCTATTCACTTCACTTTCAGGAAGTCTGAAAAAAACAGCTTTCCTTTCCTATAACAATGGCATACAGGAAACTAGATGTTGTGCAATTGAGCACTTAAATTCTTATGTGGCCACTGGTCTGAAATTGCATTAGGGCAAACATCTGTGAAATCAATGGACAAATATTTCCAAAAAGAATATTTCCTCATGGCACCTACCTTCTGGGGATGGCTGAACATAGGGGCATTTCTGTGCTTCTAGTAGCTCATTATAACCATAGTCAGTGATCTTCAGCACAAACCGGCCATCCACGACACAGTTACGAGACTTGAGACGTCCATGGGCAAAATCGCGGTGATGCAAATATCTAATTCCCTATGAAACACAGAGAAAATCCAGGTTATTCCTTAGGATTTGTATTATTAATCAGCATTCAGAGACACCAAGACAAATTGTCACTGTAGATGGCATCAGATACAGCATTGACTTTATGTCAAATGCACTCATGATCAAACCAATAAACCATGGTAGAGGTTCAGAAATGGATTAGGAACATTAACAAGGTTATCTGCACCCTAAAACAATATTGCAAATGTCTGACAGCTTTAGGAACAGTCAAATGCCTCCCTCTGTAGCCCTAGGACTCATTGCACTAGTAAGTTATACTTTTAGGCAAGGCTAAGAAAGTGGGCACAAGTGTTACCTGACGGTTAGGTCAAATGAAGCCATGAAGAACTGGATGCCCTTCCCCACCTCCCTCAAGGAGGTTTAGAGGTGGATCATAGGCTGCAAGAATGGTTTTAGCAGTCTACCTTTTGGAAGTCACCTGTCCCATATTAGTAGTTTACCATTAGGGGATGAGAACATGTGGGACATGATTGGAAGTGTGTGAACACTCTGCTAAAGTGACCATATGTGCAGCCAACCTGTGGTAGGGGATGGACACTGTTTGGTTCTACGGTGGATGCACTTCTGCTTTACAAGAAAGGACCTTTGAAAAGTATGAATTTGTTGCAAAATTCTTTGTTCTAGGTGATTGGTTGCAGCCTGATGTGTAGTTTTAACCTCTTGTCCTGCTAGTGGCTGTAGTCCTATTAACCCAAATTGTGCTTCTGTCAGATGGTAACAAAATAAGGATAAGAGGTCTCCACAGACTCTGTGTACCAGTGTAATTACATTCACATTGGTTTTCCTGCATTACTATTAAAATCCCAAATTTCTTGATGAAATAGCTTAGTCAATATAAAAGTTGCATGCAGATCATGCCTCAGCAGGAGCAATGAATTTACTTTAATTAGATCCATCACAAGAGAGGACTTGAACATCCAGTCCAGTTTCATATCTTCATTTCTCAGCAAGTCCTCCAGGCTTCCTCGGGAGCAATACTCCGTCACTATGGCAAAGATGCCACAGTCAGAGAAAAAGCCCAGGAACAGATTCACATTTTCATGACGCAGATCTTTCATCTGAAATAAGACAGTGAATCATAGCAAGATCAAGTCAGCAAGACATCTGCTCAGCAACTTCTTGATATTGTTAGATGTCCTTACCTCTTTTGTACTCCCAAAGAACCTTCCATACAAGGATGGAGAAACAAACAACATTTTTGATGCTCATTTTCAGCTACTCAATGCTCTTTTCAAGCTTTGCTTTCCTTTTTCTATCCTTTAAGCTAAGAAAAGCAAGATAGCAAAAGCAAACTGAACAGAAATTTGTTTTATTTTGAGACAAGTTGGATTGAATCTTTCACTAGGTCAAAATGGCTTTGCAGGAGTAGATTGAGTTCAGCATGTGGCTTCTTGCTCTGGATCTTGTCTGATCTGGAAAGCAATACCATACCTAGATGATCCAAAGTTATTCATCAATGGTGTCTTTGAACACATACCCTGCTAAACTTGTTGTATTTATATGCATAAAAATGCCACTGCTAGGTTAGCAATAGCTGTCAAAACCTAATGGCCTTGGATTTGAAAAATAAATACGTTTTCTTGTCATTTAGTAATAATAATAAAATTAAAGACTAACATTAAACTACTAACAGACATCTTAAGTGGAGACACAAAGCAAATACCACAGAAATGCAAAACAGTGGCTGTGTCACACTGTCAACATATAATGCATGAAAATGTCTGCCAGTGCCTCACACTGCATAAGGATGAGTTCCCCAAAGCACTCTGCCTTTGCAGGCAAGGTCACTTGGAGGATTCACTGTGCATTTAGCACTGTTGCAGCTTTGAAGTGGCAGATCCTGGGTGGGGTTTCACAAACTGCTGACTCCGACATATGGATCATTGGTAAGTTTGTCAGAGGCAGTCATGCGTGGTTCATTCTACCACATTTCACTGGACAGGGCTCATTGACAACCATGATGTGTGATTCAATGGATAAACAGGAAACAAGGAGAATAAGAACGCCCTGATGCCTCAAAAATCCCCCAAGAAACCTTCCCTCCTCTTCATCCCCCAATCCTACCTTCCTTAAGATGCTGGTGGAGCTTTGCCGCAGGTTGTGACTCACTCCCATCTCGAATTTTTTCAGCCACACCCAGTCTCCCTGTCCACAATCACAGAATCACAGAATGGGTAAGAGTGTAAGAAACCACTGATGGATCTAGTCCAATCTCCATGTTCAAGCATGGTCATCCTAGAGCACATTGCACGAAATTGTGTCCAGATGGTTCTTGAATATCTCCAGTGAGGGAGACTCCACAGTTTTTCTGGACAATCTGTTCCAGTGCTCAGGAAACTGCAGACTAGAGAAGTTCATCCTCATATTCAGATGGAACTTCGGTGCAACACTTTCTGCCCATTTTCTCTTGTCCTATTGCTCAGCACCACTAGGAAGAGCCTGGATCCATCCTCTTGATACCCTCCCTTCAGATATTTGTAAAAATTGATGAGGTCCCCTCTCTGTCATCTCTTCTCAAACCTAAACAGGCTCAACTCTCTCAGCCTTTCCTTGTAAGAGAGGTGCTCCAGTCCCCTAATCACAACACAAGCAGGTGAATGATAGAGCAAGTCTCTGAGCAACAGCTAGCATTGGGACCTAGGGTCTGAATTTCAGATGCTTCACTTTCAAAGTGGTTAGGGACTTTTAATGTTCTTGGCAGTAGATTATTTCTACACTGCCTCTGAATAAGAATATCCACGCAAATCCTCAAAAAAGGGGTGAGGAAGGACTTTCACCTGGATCAGAACTTCATGTCTGGAAGGTGTGTTAGTATCTGATAAAAAATGATTAAAAAGGAAAGCAAGTCTGTCCAGATCTTTTTTTCTGTCATTAAGAATAGATCCAGTTTATTTTGCTTCTCTTCAGGTGAAGTTACCATGCCATTTTTCAAAAAGCTGTATTTTCAGGAAAGAACTGACAGATGGTGTGAGTTTTCATGGCCATTGCCTCTATTTAAACTCCATGCAGTCCTAGTGGCACAAAGGGAAATTTCAGAGCCTTTATTTGTGTATTTGAATCCTGTCTTGTAACAAAGTTTCTTCTTAGAGATGTCACCACCTAAAGACTGTCTTGTAAGAAAGGTTTTTCATGGTGCCTTTAGGTGGTGACTTCTCTAACAGGGACCAGACCTGGCATGAATATCATCATCCCACATGACTCCAAGGGTCAGCATGAGGGCTGGAGTAGAGTACTCCAACCTTTACTTACCTTAAACACCGGTAACTCCATGCTTGGGATTAACTTATTTTCATGCATACACTGTGTTCACAGAATTCCCATTCTGGGACCCACAGTACTGTAGCCCAAGACTTTCCCATTTGAGCAGTTCAGTGAACAGAAGGAGTTTAAGAAGAAGGCTGCACAAGATCCCTACCTACCTCATACAAAGCCACACTGGAGGTTTCGTGGGTGGCAACTGTGCTTTTCAGGGAAGAGGAGCGGGTTACAGATTTCAGGCTCCTGGCATTGATGGCTATGCTGTTTGCATCAGTCAGACTGTCCAAGGTCAGCCTCTGGAAGGCAAGGAAAGCAGGTACAAGACAGCTACCACCTTTGGATATAAACCTCCACTCCAGCTCTTGTCTGGGAAAGGAAATCATAGGATCATTCCCCAGGAGGTCATCAGCTCTAGGTAGGAGCCAGCACAGACTGGGAACAGTTCCAAATATGCAGACACTTTATTACAGGGGTAAGATGATTTATCTATATGGAAATGCACTGTGGTACACCATTCAACCTCAAGAACAAATAATAAGCGCTGGCAGTTATAATAAACACAATTAAGGCTACTATTTTATATCCTCCTGAAAGCTCTGACATCTAATCTGAGACTCAAAAACACTCAGCATATAGGAAATTTTCTGATATGCAGGGGAAAATGACACAGAGAGGTGAATGACCTTTCCCAGAGCTTCATGGATTATGAAAATATCACACAGCAAACCTGTTTTAGAGTGTTGCAGTAGAATACTTTCATGAGTAGAGGGACTTACCTTTCTATGTAGCTCTGGATTGATGAAGATGAGGTCATCCATGGTCAGTATTATCTTGTTTGGACCCTTGAAAAGCTGATTGTTCAAGATACTCTGCCTGAAAGATTTGGAGAGTCATAGTTACTGTTTTTAGGTAGATAACCACTTTGCAGCACGTTTGAATTCCCCACATCTGGCTTCACTGCAGTATTAGACCACACCTGCAGTACTTTGTCCAGCTCTGGGACCCCCTAACATAAGAAAGTTATGGACCTGTTGAAGCAGGTCCAGAGAAGGCCACAAAGATGATCAGAGGACTGGAGTACCTCTCCTGTGGTGACATGCTGAAACAGAGTTGTGTTTGCTCAGCAAAGCAAGGCTCAAAGGAGATCTTAGAGCCCCTTAGAGTCCCTAAAGGGGGTACAAGTGAGCTGGAGAGGGGTTTTGGACAAAGGCATGGAGTGACAGGACAAGGGGGAATGGCTTCAAACTGAAAGAGGGCAGGTTTAGATTAGGTATTAGGAGGAAATTCTTTACTGTGTGGGTGGTGAGGCACTGGCACAGGCTGCCCTGAGAAGCTGTGGCTGCCACACCCCTGGAAGTGTTCAAGGATGGGGCTTGGAGCAATGTGGTCTAGTGGAAGGTGTTCTTGCCCATGGCAGAGGCGTTGGAACGAGATGATCTTTAAGGTCTAAACTGGTGTGGCAATGGGGATGGCTGTTGATGAAAGCAGCAGACAAATCACTGTGCCTTGTCTTGGACTGAAATCCCCCGAGTCAAGAGGGATGCATTTCACAGACTACAAAAGATCTCATCACAAATAGTTAACTAGATTACAAATTTTAATTGGATGTGTATGTAATGCATATTTTGTTTTGCTCAGTTTTATTTGTCATATCCCAAATCATTCTCCATGAGGAGATAAAAATAAGTATCATTAGTCCAGCTGGTCTAGTTGGTGAGCAAACCACTCTCAGGCACACCAGCCTTTCCTGAGAACTGAAGCTGAATTGTGGGTAATTTATAAAAGCTGCCTGGACACAAGTTACTGACAAAATATGATGTCTGAGTCTATATTGTAGCATCGTGTGGTATGAAGCGCTCTAACCACACTGTCCCAAGACACCTGACGTATATTAATGCAAAAAACTCATTACTTTTGTATCTTTCACTGGTCCACCTGAAAAATCTTGGTTGATCAATCCCATCCTTTCCCACAAGCATGGGGGAAAGCATCCCTCTGTCAAAAGTTGAGCACAGAGAGTAGAGTGACTCATTTGAGGTCATGTAGCAGATCCCTGGCAGAGCTAAGACCAGAGCTTCCACATTTGAACTCAGACCATGCAGTGGTTTCAATTTAGTTCCAGACATGCCCTTTACTAATAAAAATTATTGTCTGAGTCATACTGGACTTTTTTCTTCCCTTGCAGATGGCCATACATCTTTACTCTGGATTGAGCCTTCTCAAGGACAGTCTGAGACTTGTGGAAGAGCTTACAGATAGAGTAGGCAGAAAGATTATCTTTTATTTACTTAATTGTAGAGGCTGGTAGCCAGGGAATAGAGCCAGCTTTCAAAGTGTGGGTGGGTGGAGGCAACCTCCTCAGTGCCTGCAATTATATCAGAAGCAGCTGTGTGCTGAAACTGGGGGAGCTGTTTGGGGTGTTGCTTGCTGGGTGGCCTTGTATCATCTGGGTTCAGAGGGATGACTCAGCAGTGGAGGAAAAGCATGTTTGGGAATTATTTGAGAGGCAAAGCTGGATGGAACAATCTAGGAACTCTGCTCTGCTGAACTTATTGCTGCTGTGTAAATATTCCTTCTAATTTCAGTCTAATTTCAGTCATGTAAACATCATTAATTAGAGACAGACTACTCCATGGGCCACAGTGTCCTTGCCAAAGAGCAACCCATAGCTTCTGGGCCAACCAAAAACTTCTGGCTCATTTCTACCTTGAATATAGAGTCAGGACGCAAGTGTGGCCTATGCAATTATTTGAAACTGTTATTTCCCCAGATTACTGCATTTGCTCCAAAGATCCCATCCCCAGACCAATATATATACAATAGGAATGACCAAGGAACTGAACTCCAGTTCAAAACAGAGAATGAATCATAACGAATGATAATAAAGAGGTATTTAAATAATTGCTCCAACCCTTCTCCACAGGTATTTTCTTGCTCTTTAGTACATGGAGAAAATACAGATGCTCGGCCTTGCACGTTTCATAGGAAACATGCTTATATCAAAGACAGGCAAGAATGATCCGGAGTAAGAAAAAGAGTTGGACTTCACCTTCATGTTCTCATAGCAGATTCCTGTCTTTGGTTCATCCTTTGCACTTCCAAAGGGATAGCCATCTTCCTAATGCTTCAGATCCATCATCCAACTAATCCTTCAGCAATACACTGCAATCTTCTACCACAGTTGGACTGGATTAAGAGTAAAATGGCTTCTCCTAAGACTGGAGAACCAATGACTGCACTGTTCAAGCCACTGCCACCTAATAAAGTTGCATTCGGTTTGTGTGGCAAGGTTTTGGTAGTGGAGGGCTATAGAGGGGGCTTCCATGAGAAGCTGCTAGAACCTTTCCCCTTGTACGGAGGGAATTCTCCTTGATGGAGCCAATGCCAGCTGGCTCCAATATGCACCTGCTGCTGGTCAAGCCCATCAGTGACAGTGGTAGCACCTCTGGGATAAGGTATTTAAGAAAGATAAAAAATAAACTTCAGCCAGAGAGAGGAGTGAGAATAAGTGAGAAAAACAGCCCTGCAGACACCAAGATAAGGGAGGAAGAAGGAGGAGGTACTCCAGGTGACAGAGCAGAGATTCCCCTGCAGCCCATGGTGGAGACCTTTGTGAGGCAGGCTGTCCCTGTGTAGCCCATGCTGGTCCTCAGTGGAGCAGAAATCCATTTGCAGTCCATGAAGGATCCCATGACAGAGCAGAGGGATGCCCAAAGAAGTCTGTGACCCTGTGGGAAGTCTGTACTGGAGCAGACTTGTGGCAGGACTTGTAGACCCATGGAGATAGGAGCATACACTGGAGTAGGTTTGCTGGCAGGACTTGTGACCCCATGGTGGACCTATGTGGGAGCAGCCTGTTCCTGAATGACTGCATCCCATGGAAAGATACCCATGCTGGAGCAGTTCATGAAGAACTGCAAACCGTGGGAAGAACTCATATTGTACATGTCCACAGAGCACTGTCTCCTGTGCATGGTACCCCACAGAGGAGCAGGGGAAGGGTGTGAGGAGTCCTTCCTCTGAGGAGCTGCAGAGACAACATGTGATGAACTGACCACAGTCCCCATTCTCTGGCCCCTGTGCCACTGGTGGGGACAAAGGAGAGAATTTGGGAGTAAAGTGAAGTCTGAGAAGAAAGCAGAGGTGGAGAGAAGGTGTTTTAACATTTGGGTTTATTTCTTATTATCCTATTCTGATTTGATTGGTGATAAATTTTGTTTCCCCAAGTCAAGTCCATTTTGGCCATTGTGGTAATTGGTGAATGATCTCTCCCTGCCCTTATCTTGACCCACAAAGTCTTTTGTTGTATTATCTTTCCTGTGTCCAGCTGAGGAAAAGAGAGACAGAGTGGCTTTGGTGGATGCCTGGCATGTAGTCAGGGTCAACCCACCATAAATGTGAAGAGATACG
The DNA here is from genome assembly GCA_035583155.1 of Acropternis orthonyx. Taxonomy (NCBI): domain Eukaryota; kingdom Metazoa; phylum Chordata; class Aves; order Passeriformes; family Rhinocryptidae; genus Acropternis; species Acropternis orthonyx. The sequence continues at coordinate 30,235,415 of JAWWEU010000001.1, forward strand.
TGGCTGGAGAGCAAAGAGCACAATCAAACCTGCTTTGTGTGCATGGTCTAAACTGCTGGCTAGAACACAAGCCTCCCACAGAAGTTAAAAGTGGTATTGACTCAAATATGTTTGAACTGAACATGAGCCAGCAGTGTGCCCAGGTGGCTAAGAAGGCCAATGGCATCCTGGCCTGTATCAGGAACAGTGTGGCCAGCAGGACAAGGGGAGTGATCCTTCCCCTGTGCTCAGTGCTGGTGAGGTGGCACCTCAAGTGCTATGTCCAGTTTTGGGACTGGAGCCCAAGTCCTGTGAGGAGCAACTGAGGGAGCTGGGGGTGTTTGGCCTGGAGAAGATGAAGCTCAGGGGAGACACTATTACTCTCTACAACTACTTGAGAGGAAGTTGTAGCCAGGTGGGAATTGGTCTCTTCTCCCAGGCAACAAGCAGAGCAAGAGGGCACACTCTTAAGCTGTGCCAGGGGAGATTTAGGTTAGACATTAGAAAGAAGTTCTTTACAGAAAGAGTGATTGGGCATTGGAATGGGCTGCCCAGGGAGGTTGTCAAGTCACCGTCCCTGGGGGTGTTTAAGAAGAGACTGGATGTGGCACTTAGTGCTGTGATCTAGTAGGCAGGGTAGTGTTTGGTCAAAGGTTGGACTCAATGATCTCAGAGGTCTTTTCCAGCCTGGTTGATTCTATGATTCTCTGATTCTATGTGCTTCAAATCTCACCTGATGAGAGAAACCAGGCCCACAACACACAACATCAGGGCAAATATCAACATTATTCCCAACATAATGACTGCAGGCTCAATCCCTGTGAAAAGAGGGGAAAAGAATCAGTGAATGAGAAAATCATTTTGATTTAGGCAATAATATTAAGAATGTCAGTATCAGACCATTAGACTACCAAGTTAAATATTCAGCCAGGAGAATGCCAGAAGACAATTCTTATGCAATATTAATTTGCGAATACACAAATACTTACTGACTTTGTTTACATGAGATTGCAGCTACTCTAATTATATATTTCCATGCACTTTTCCCTAAACCAGACCTAGAGCCCTGGATCAGTGGAAAAACAGGTTTTTCTCAAGTAAATAAAGACTAGACTCACAGAGAAGCATTAAATTTTAGAGGAAGCTTCTGCAAAGTTCATAGCTTTTTACATTTGACACTTTTCTCTTCAGGAACTGAAATGTTGAAAAGTCTTTATCATGTGGTACCAAACCGATGGCCAGTGTGAGTCACTGGCCCATCTGGGATTTTTCATTCTCTGCTACAGATTTCTAATGTTGGGAAAGAAGAAGAGGAGGAGCAGAAGGCTGATGTTCTCCTAAACGGGTTCATCGACAGCAAGTGCTGGAGACAGATACTTTGCTCATGAGTGTGTTTACTAGAGAGCTAAGGGTAGCTGACATGAGTGGGTGAGCTAAATTCCAGTGGGAGCTGTTTGTTGTGTCTGTTTCTCCTGCCTTCCAATTTTTCTGTTTTATTCTCTTTGTATTCAGAGATCTATAACCACAAGCAAATATGGAGAAATTTGGGTTGATATAAGGTTCATGACTCTGTTCACACTTTCACCTATATCACAGACCTGTCTGCAAGCACTGAAACCTAGAGCTTCCCAGTGAAAACTGAGGACATTTTTGAAAATGGGTGTCTATTTCAGAAAAGGTAGAGTATTTTAGCTGAAATTTTCCTCCTTCAGTCTAGATGCCCAGTTCCTGACTGACCTCACACATATGCAGGAACAGGTTGCCCATAGAAGCTGTGGCTGCTCCATCCCTGGAAGTGTTCTAGATCAGTCTCAGAGGGGCTTTGAGCAATCCAGCCTAGTGTGGGGTTGGACTAGATGACCTTGAAAGCTCCCTCCCAATCCGAATTATTTTATGATCCTAGTGAAAGGTATTCCTACCCATAAAAGGAAGGCTGAACTTAGTGATATTTGAAGATCCTTTCCGACACAAACCATTCTGTGATTCTATGATGTTATGATTCTATAAAAGAAGTCACTCTGCTTTCATGCTCTGGCCTGGATCTAGCCCTGGATACCTTCATCTGAGAGGAAATCCATACACGGTTGTTTGGTTCACACCCATTTCTCCACTTTGCAGATGTGTGGATATAGGCCAAGGTTTCACTTCACCAAAGTGCAACGGAGACCTAGGCAGCTTTCTCCAGGAGGTGCTGACCTTAAATACAGAAATGAGCAAAACCACACCAAGCTGGCTTGGAGGACACACTTTGTTCTTCATGCATGGACAAAGTCAGATAGTTGTGGTTCCCATAAGAGCAGGTGACAACAACCCAATGTTCATTCCAGGCAGGCAAAGGAGCTGCCAAAATGTCCCTCTCTGAATGGATTGATATTAATGCAAAGCTGGAACACATCATATAAAGGTCTTGCACAATGGAGAATACATGGAGAAGAAGGGACTGGATCAACTTAGAGGCAGACTAGCATGAAACCTAGCGCTCTGGGCTGTTGTCACCTGCTAAGAAACTTGTTTTTAAAGAGAGAATGTCTTTCAATAGCCCAGATACAGGGCTATGGGTTGGTTTTCTTGCTGGGCAAAGGAGTGAATGCCTCCTGGACAAAATGGTGATGAAGATATGAAAGTCCAATCTTACATCTCTGCATGACCTTCTAATATTTCCAGAGTGAATCTGTAACCAAGATCACATTGGTGTAGGAATAATTCGGAGTTTGTTAATGTTCTCTCCTGTATTGAATCAGGGATTTTTTACTGGTACTATCTCCTAAACTTCCTCATGCTGCCACCAGAGACTACTGTCTGAGCAAATCTCCTTTTGTTGAGAAAGATCCCAAGAGAAATTCTTTTGTTTGTTACCATTGCATAGAATAACCTACAAGTGCTTGGCCATTCTTTAGAGAACCTTAATGCAATGTAGTGCTTGAAAAGCAATTCAGAAAACCAAAGAATATCAAAGGGTCTCTCCCTGGTCATGTCCCTTGCTGAAGTAGGGGAAGAGTTTAGCACCATTACAGATGTGAAGACTTCCTCAGCTGGAAAACATCCAAAGTCCATCCAATTTCATCCATTGAAACAGCATTTGGTAAGATGAGAATGAGATCTAGTCAGAGCACAACATTCATTGCAGTGAACAAAAGACAAGAGGAGTAAAAGGATGAGAGAAGAAAAAAATAAACACCCAGATAAACAAACTCTGAGGAATGGGAGATAGTGAAGACACTACCGAAGACCAAATAGCTCATGTCAGTGATGAATGGGGCATCACAGGGACCATGCAAAGCCCCAAGGAAACTCAAACAGAACTTTGTAACTAATCAGAAGCGAAAGCAAGGTTATCATGAGCTTATGGGAAACAGCGAACTTAAAGCATACTCGAGGGAACTTGTGGGAATCATTAGGGAATGCTTGGAGAAAACTGTGGGACTATGTGAAACTTCTTATGGGATCTTTAGATGAAGAGGCAAAAATGGGGACAGGGAGGGATGGGGTGGGCTGGGGATGGTCAAGTGTGGGAAAGGATGGGAATGCTGGTTACACAAAACCATGTTGTGCATTTTTTTCCAGCCAAACTCTGCACCTGATCATCACAACCTGTCCTGATCATCACAACCTGTCCTACCTTCTTCTTAACCTTTATTCCTTTCCCCC
>JAWWEU010000001.1:30239141-30276227 GCA_035583155.1 Acropternis orthonyx
AGTGGGTGAGCTAAATTCCAGTGGGAGCTGTTTGTTGTGTCTGTTTCTCCTGCCTTCCAATTTTTCTGTTTTATTCTGTCTACAGTAACTCAGATTATTCTGAATAATGATTTTAACTTTTTTCTTGAAGAAGTGAGCTCTGTTGTCCTTAAAACCACAACTGGATAAAAAAGCTGGGGTTAACAGCAGAGATGGTGAGGGCATCTGCTGTTGTGCAGCTCTCTTAGGCTGTCTGCAAGGCAAATCCTCTTAGGACCCTGTCCCTCAGAAAGACAGGGACACAGTGCTGGGTGGTGCCTCCAGTAGATAATGATTACTATTAAAATAGGTAGATGTTGACTGTTAGACCCAGAAAACCCTTTTGAGCACACCACAGTGGTAACAACCTTATTGGCCCAGGGAAGTGGTGGGATTCGCATCCCTGGAAATGCTAAAAAAATATGTAGGTCTGATGTTCAGGGATATGGTTTAGTGGTAGGACTGGAAGTGCTGGGTTAATGGTTGGACTCAATACTCTTAGAGATCTTTTCCAACTGCAATGATTCCATGATTCCATGACCTAACAAGCAATAGGAGAGTCTTGTGGATCAGTGGTAGCATCTCTGCGTATGATTCCCATTACAAGCAGCATGATGACTGGGCATCTTTATATTAATTTCTTGAATTTAGTCTTTTATTGTTGGGGAGTTCTAACTTAAAGGGGTAACCACCTGGAGTGAAAGAAAAGATGAAGGAAGTTATACTAAAGGCCATTTGACCCTTCTGTTGGTTTTGTTTGGGTTTTTTTCCCCCTTACCTTCAATGCAGAGAACATCTGGATCAAACCAGCAGCTAGAGTCTGGTTTGGGTGGAACTGCATTGGGAAAGTGAATGGCCTGGCCTAGGGACAATACAGAGTCTGAAGACATGTCCAGCCTGTGGGTTGGGAAAAGCTTGTTCCCATGACCGTCTGTGTCCAGTATCACATAGTGGCTCAGCCCCTTCCCACAGTTGTCTGTCTCCACCCGGTGACTAAATCCAGGGAAACTGAAGTTTTTTGTGTGCTCAGCTATGTTAGCTCCCGAGGCTCTGACTCCATTCCTCCGAGCACTGTCTATAGCCATTGCCATGAAGTAAATAGCATCATAGATTGTTCCAAAGAGTGGAGAAACCTAAAAATACATGGAGAAACTCATGTTAGGATGTACTGCTCCCAAACTCCAGTTTAAGATTTGTGGCAAAATATTGTCCCACTGGTTAAGTTGTAAACTCAAGTACTGAGACACCGGAACAGTAAGGCTCACAGAGTAAGGGTATGAAGAATCTTAGATCACAGGTACTTTGAATATGTGTCTTTTCTTATGGTTGCTTCCCAAAATATAATTTCAAAACATTTTTAAAACCATGTACGATTTTTTTATGATGAGAAAATTCAAGATTCTAAGGCTGATGTTCAGCTGAAATTTATCACAACCTGCCTCAAAACACTACACTAAAACATCTTCTACAAATAGAAGTTCAAAGTCAGAGGCTTGCCTCCCCCCCTACCCAGGCAGAAAAAGTGTCACGCCCAAAGGGTCAGTCTTCACTGTTTTTTTCCTAAGACATAAAAATTCCAAAGCAGAACCACAGCAAACTTGTTTTCTCAGGTGACAGAGCCTTTTTTCTTTGCACTGCTCCCTTTCATGCCAGACTTGATTTAGGAACCTCTAACAGAAATGGTGACTTTTTCAATTGCATGGTCATTTACAGTTCGCAGGGGAAGAAAGATTATAGCCATACACCTGTGAGAAAAATGAGGAGTGCTGTTGGGAGCCACAGAATCTGACATTTGTGGTGGGATTCATTGATCAGATGTAGATATCTACAACGAAGAACCTGAAATTCAATATAATTAATGTGGGCCCTCATAATAGCGAAGGGAAAGAAATGGAGGTTTTCAAGGCATGATTCATCTCCTTCTAAAGTAGACATCCATGCCTTAAATCATGCCTTACAAGTAACCGTAATTTTTTGAAAGGTCATAGGGAAATTTGAAGATTAGCTCAGCTGAATCCTGCATCTCCTCACCAGCATGAGATTCCCAAATTCTTCTTATAAACACCTACAAGGTAGCAACTGATTTGGTTTTTAACAGGCTACTAGTGGCATTTTTATAATTGTGCTGACAAAGAGTAACTTCGTCTATAGGGCTAAGAAGAATGAGGCAGCAAGGATCTTAAACATTTCCCTCTGGAAGCATCCAGTATTTTGTTAGTCTGCCTCATCCCCTCAAATTCTTAGGCATATGGACATCTTGTTTGGTTCCTTACAAAGTCCACTGATTTTATCCATCTTAAGAGATACCTTTTCTACTTGAGTGTATAGCAAATAAAATCTGAGAGGCTCAGAGACAAACCCTTTCTCTTGAATTCCAGCCATGGTCCTGTAAACTGAACCAACTGAGCTCTATTGCCAGGCATCTGGGAGAAATGATTTTTCCAAATGAATGCAGACCATATTAAAATTTCTCTGTATTTTTCTCAAAATGAAAGCGTGCAGTCTAGGTTGACTTTCCCCTGTACTTTCTCTATAACTATTGCTTGTCTCATGTCCTCTGTTGACAGGTCCCAGAAAAGCCCAAGAGAAAGAATATTTACCTGTGTGGCTTCCAAATCCCCAGTTATTTCACCACTTTCTTTAGCTTCCCTGAATGCATCATAGAAAGTCCTTTCTCCCGACTCCAGTGTGATAGTCAGCACAGCGTCATACGCTTCCTGGAGCTTGCTGTCATTATCAAAGATGTTGAATGAGTTGTTTTGGTAAGGAAGACTGTACAGTAAAGTGTCATATGGAACAAAGATGTATCTTCCATCCGCTAGTCCCATTTCCAGAGCTTTTGTGAGTAAGGTGGCCTGTTCCTTCCCTCCAATGAGAACAGAATGCATGCACAGGAATATAACTGCAACACAAGGACAGCAGAGAGTGTTGTTGTTAATCTATTCAGGATTTTCAACACAAAACAGCTTCCTCCCACCCCTGGCCCAATAACAAAGCTGTCTGAACTACTCTATCAGATCAGATTCCAATGTTACGTGCTGAGGAAGCTGAGAGCCACACCAATTTTGTTCACTCTCTGGAGGTCTGCAATGCCTAGTAAAGCAGGTTGTGAGTAGTACACATTTCTGGAGCCGTAAAGAAAAGGAATTGAGAGAAATTTTGGCAGAAGTGAGTCATGAGTTAACATGATGGGTAGTTGTGGTCATTGCTGTCATTGACTGTGAAACTAGAGCTTTCCCTCTGCATGCCCTGGGCGGACAGACACCACACTGTTGTGAGCAATGCCCAACCTCTGCCTGTTCACCCTGTCACCAAACATACAGATTTTAGGTTGGATGTTGTGTTGTGTTCAAACTTCTGGTTCATGCTTGAGTATCCCAAAGTCTCTGTCTTTGCCTGCAAAATGCCACTGGGACAGTGTCCCTGTGTCTAGTGGAGAGATACGAAATACAGGTCTCATGCCCTGACTCCATTAATGTCAAAGCTAAAATTCTGCTTGTCTTAAACCACTTCAAATTTTCATTCTCCAAACTATGTCCATTGGATAACAATGCAGTCCTACATGGGGGAAAATTAAAAAAAAAAATATTAAAAAAAAGGGAATGAGACTCAAAGCACTTACTTTTAATGTCAGTAACCTCTTTAATCTTGTTCCAAGTGTCTTCAATGCCTTTTTCTCCTTTATGGATGGATGTAACAATGCCTACAGGTAGCCCCTCTTTCCTGAGTGCAGTTGCTAATTCGTTTGCTGTGTACATCCAAATATCCTCACTGGACGCAATGATGCCAACATGAGCCCAGTTAAAATATTTCATCACTGTAAACAAAACCTGGGTTGGAGAGGGCAGTGTCCTTGCAAATGCAGAGTGGTGGATGGTGGAATCCAGCTTATAATTGATGCACATCCATGAGAAAATAGCTTTATTCCAGTTTTCCCCTAAATGTGTAGCCACCTCACAGAAGCCAGGGTTCAGAGGGCCTATGAAAGCTGAGGAAAGCTTTCTGAAGTCAATGAATCTAACCAGAGCTCTTGGTGTCTCACATTCTTCTTGCAGGATCACATAATCCATCCTGTGGCCAAGATCTAGTGAAGGATCTTGGCTTATTCGTCCCACAGCTAACCTGGCAGCCACATGAGGAAAGGCTTTGGAAAAGAAGGGGTCACAGTTCCAGGGTCCAAGTAGTCCAATTTTAAAGACAGAACAATGTGCTGGAGAGCAAAGTAGGGTTATTCCAAACAGCAGCCACCAGAGAGCCCGGAAAAATATCTCAAATGAATTTCCAGTGTTGAAATGATGCAATCTAATGTACCTCAACAGCACCCAGAAGAAGCTGCTGGGACACCGTAGGAGAAATGACATTGTGGGTAGATCTGCACCAAATTCTTCAGAACTGAAGAACTTCTGTTCTTCTGTTTTACCAGATGCTGGAAGGAGAGGAGATGACATATGCCTTCCAACATAAGTATTTGTTCAACGCATGTAGGTACAGCTGAGTCAGCCCGCATTGCACAACAGTTCTCAAGGCACAGCTCTATGAGAAGCCAAAGCCATGCACAGACATGTGGACATGCACCACACAGGCCACCTCACCAAGCAGAAAAGTGCCCAACCAGTGTCAGACCTGCAGTAACCCTTAAATGCCCATATATATAAACATTTTAATATGCTTTGCAATATATTCTGACATCATGCAGCAGAGTCTGCTTTCTTTGCAGCAGGAAGCTCAACTTATGGATACACTGTGGTTTTGATTCTTAGGAAAGATAATTTCAAAATCACACAAACACTCATACAAAAGAATAAAAAGGTGGAATGCACTAAGCCATCAACATTTGCCAAAAGCCCTCATTAAGTTTTGAATTTGAATTAGAACCCATATGAACACAAACACACACACAAACACACACAGACCCTTATATTCATATAGTTAGGGATATGTGCATTTGATTTTAAAACTTTCTGAAGAAGTTTTTCAAGGGCAACAGCAGAGTCTCTTAAACCCAGCAAAGTGAAAGGTGGATAAACAGGTAATCAGAAAATGAGGGAAAAGGAGGATTATGATTTGAATTTAGATAAAGAACTGCTAAATAACTGTCAGTTTAAAAGCTTTGTGTACACTCTTGGCTTAAAGCACTCTTGATTGAATACAAGGAGTCATAGGTGGGGTTTTTTTGGAACAACCATCTAAGCCTTCACGGACAGACATAGAAATAGCAAAGCCACAACAGGCTCCCCACTATCTGCAGTGTCACCCCACAGCTTAAAAAAATGTTGCTGATCCCAGCAAATTTGTGCTCGAAAAATAGCAGGCCCCTCACACCAGCTTACCTGTTCATTACTGGAAAAGTGTTTTTATCCTGGATCCTCAGCCACTGAGGCATGGAACGCAGAGCACTGCAATGCAGCATGTGCTGTTGATGCACCTGCAGGTCCTCTAGCTCAATGGAGGGAGACCTCCAGAAGGAGCCACCTACCAGCAGAGCAGCCTCTCACCAGTGTCAGGGGATAGCCTTTTATGTGGGTACCACCACAAGGATGGATGTTGTACAATCAGCTTCCCCTGCTTTGGTGCCCACCTCCGTCAACTTCTTGTGTGCATGAGCCATTCCAGCTTGGTGGGTGCTCTAGGACCCACTACACCCTGTCAAAAGCTTCCTATGTCCCTTTTGGTGAGGCCCATCCTTCTTCTGAGGATTTCACAACTTGGGTTATAACCTCCCAGGCTCTTAGTTCCTTGATGAAGGTCTTGTAGATGCCCAAGGCTGCCTCACACTGAACTGTCTCAGTGCAGAGATGTACTCCTATCTAACTTAGTAATTGTAGAGATGACACCTTAAAGCTCTGCCCTTGGATTAGTGGGATTTAGCTCCTGGGATCTGCCTCTGCAGAACAGCTCCTTAAGTCTCTGCCGTGGCTCTTCTTCTGCCTTATCAGCAACTGAGACAAGAGCTATTTTAGGTTTGGGATAAGTAGAATATTAGATTTTTGGCTTTACCATTCTGCTGATGTGTCATGTTCCCCCTTTCCCTGGTTTTCCATTGCACCTATCATGACACAGAGCTTTTTACACTTGCATCAAAACCTTGGGGGTTGGACTAGATGACCTTTTAAGGTTTCTTCCAATACAAACTAATCTATCGTTCTTGGTTATTTCTCTGAGTCCTCTAGATACCTCCCTAAAGCTGAGCCCTCCCATGAACCACTCTCAGAAACCCTCTCCAGTGGACCTGGCAATAAAACTCATCCTGGAAAGACCTGAAAGGTCTCCATACCTGTCCTAGCTAGGAAGTCCCTTGCAATAATTTAGGCGAGGTCATAAGACCAGCGCTTGTGGTCTAGAGGGAATAATTTGTGATTCAACCTTTTAGCAGTATTAAATTCAAGTACATCATATAAATTCTACACACCTCATTGGAGTGTGTTACGGAGCAGTTCTTCATGACTAATGATTGAGGGAAGCCACAAGGTCCTTCAGATGCAGAGGGGAGAGCAGCTCTCTCCATTAATTTAATTCATTTCCACCCATTCATTCATTTCCTTGCACAGCCCATATCCAGGAAGGTTTCCAGACATGTGCTTCATTGAAGACTGTTACAGCTCAAGGTAGTCATCAGGGATTACCAAACAGCTTCATATTTGGAAAGTGCCTAAAATTCATCAGGGATTACCAAACAGCTTCATATTTGGAAAGTGCCTAAAATACACTCTAATGTCAAGCCTAAACTCAGGACACTGCTTTGTATGTTACTAGTGCATTAGGTTTTGACACCAGATTTTACTAAAAAAATTAAATAAAGTTTTTTCAGTTAGGAGTCTCTTTTTTTTATTATTTGAATTTAAAAAGTTGATTTATCCATATACTGATGCACCTACATCTGTAGCCATATATCATATAGTCGCTGTTTCCTCATTTCTTTCAGTTTCGACAACGGGGCTGCACAGTTTAATTCCACTTCACATCACCAGTCTCAAAGTGTCCTGGAATAGCTGCAAAACTCCAGTGACTCACTTTTAGGGGATGTTTATAGCATTGAAACCTAAACTGTTGAAAAATATGTGGTCAGGCACACAGTAATGAAAGATTATTTTTTAATCTTGGCAGTCTATTAATTAATGTAATTACTCTGCCTTTAATAATTCATGTGTTTCCAATAGTCAAGTAGGTGGAAAATTTTTCACTGTCTCCTTTTTCTTCTGCTTCTTGTTTGCCAGTGAATGAAAAGACCCTCGTGCTACCAAGTAATAATTGTGTCAGTAATCCATCCTCCATAGGAAAAGCTGTTTTTCCCAAGTGGCTCTGCCACATCTCTCCCATGCTCAGGGTGTCCACTCCTACTTCTGCAAAACAAACTCAGGTACTGACACTGCCTGATTGGTTTCACTAATTAAACAGCAAGGTAAGTCAAGCAGCTGGGGCGGGGGGGAGGGGGGAAATGTTTAAAACCTTGCCTATAACTCCAAGCCTTGCTTTTTTTCCTCACATCTACAGCTCATCATTACTGCAACAACCACACTACAAAGGAAATATTTCTATGCAAAGCTGCATTACTTGCATACCATCAGATTAATTCCCAGCACTCTCCCATGCTCACTGAAGTGAGTAGCATAACATTTCCCATGAGACAGTCAAGCCACAGTTGTATCGCTTTGCTTTTAATTTTTAGAGCAGGAGAGGGTGCTCTAATCTCTCAGTTTGACCTTCCCCATCAGCCTGGCCAAGCAGCCTCCCAAGAGCTGCTGCTGCTCTAAGCTCTTCCAGCACTCGGGAAATAAAATATATTTTGCAATGAATTAGACCAGGGAATACCTCTGAATAAAGCTGATTTCTCTGGAAAACATCTGCTGTCAGCAGAGAGAGGCAGGGAAAAGGCTTGATTCCTGTTCTGCTCTCCCTGCAGAAAAGTCTAATATCTACACTGATTATAGAAAAAAATTGAGAGAGAACAACATGTCAGTGCTCACGTTAGCCTTTCTTCATGTCCTCTGAGCCTTAATTAAAAGCTCCAGCCTTGGAGGATCTATCAGGTTCCTACGTCTCACTCTGCTTTTGCCTGAGAAACAAAAAAACCAGAAAGTATAATAAATATCACCTCCCTGTAGACTATTTGCACACCATAATTAACTTACATCCTAGTTATCCTCTGAGCAAAATAAATAAACGTCTCATTAAGACCTTTGCCATAGAGAATGCTTTCGGGATTCCATCCTTGCAAGGCTCTTGTAACACTCATTTTTAATTTTCTTTCTTTTTGCTAAATTAAAACCAGTATGCATTAGTGAGCCTCCCTCCTTAATGCTGAATATAGGGGTGATGACATCTTTTATCCCTGTTTGATTTTTCTCTAAATCTATAGCTTGGATGAACACAGTTGCAGAACCACTGTTTTTAAGCCCTTCTCTGCTCTCCTTAATGCAAATATCTACCTTGGAAGCGTTGTATGAATTCTTTGTTCCTAAAAGTGTACAAACCCATCTGATTTAGTGGGTGTTTTAAAAACATTTCCATTTAGTGAGAGGTCTAGTCCAATTTGCAAGGTACCTGAAAAATTACTTTTCTCTTTCTTCCAGGTAATGTGACAGTTACTGAACAGTGCTGGAAAAAAATAATCATATCCCAGAGGCTCCACTACAAAACCCTGCCAAAGAAGGGTCCTCATCTACTATTTTATGTCAAAATAGCAATCAACCTTTTTTAAAATTTTATTATGATGTAGACACATTGACTATGTAACACCAATTTTCTCTTCCAATATCACCTTTCAGTAGGATGATGACTTGAAGGTATTTAGGAAGACAGCATCACCATTTAACTTTATATGCCAGACCAGTGACTTGATCACAAAAATAATGTAAAGTCAGACTGGCAAGATTTATTATCACTCCGGCCTCACTGCCTGGCATTAGTCAACCTTATTCTTTTCATTCTTTAGAAGTTCGTCTCCATTTGGTCCTTTCCATGACTTTGGTTCACTTGGTGCCAACCCAACCTGACCTCACTTTCTCGACCCCGCAGCACAGGAAAGATGTGGTATCCCATGGTTTTAGTGGTACTGGGATTTTTGGGAAGGAGTGTTCTGTTGTGTCATGTTATCCTGTTTTCAAGTTGCAGCATTTGGAACCTCTTTTTCTCCAGATTATCTGATTTGCATCAGAGCAGCAACAGGTCATCCATGAGGAGTCCTGTAGAGTCAAGTTCAAGGGAGTCCACTTCTTTCTCAAAATGGCTAGATTTATTTGATTTTCTTGGAAAATCATTTTGTAGTCTGTGAGATCTGAAGTCTCTGACACTGGCATTAGAGGAATATATGATGTTTCAGGTAGTTCAGATAGTCAGTATTAGTGCTGGCAGGAAACAGTCTCATAACACCAGATGAGATATTTATACATGTATTTAGGCATCAAAATCTGAGTATTTAATTTGACAGACTCGTCTCCAGAAGCTCATTATACAGAAATACATAGAGAAACACTCTTCTTCCAGGGGACAATTCCAAACCTCTTAGAATCCAGCTATGATTCAACCTAAGAAGTGGCTACTGTTTTTTTCATGAGGTTAAACAAGTCTGGACTTTTAATAAGCATGTTAAGGCCAGGTACTGAAGGAGATGGAGTGTCTCATGTGGGATTCACCGAAAAAGCCCTTGCCCAGCATGTTTAAATTCTTATTTGCTTTTCCACATATGTCAGATTCAAAAAAACTTCAGACATTTCTGGATCAATATCTGGAGATCTTAGAAATTGCCAGGTGTCTTATCTGGGAATAAAGACATCAAGCAGGTCTGTCTCATAGGCAGGGAAGCTGAAAGCAGATGAGCCTTTGATACATGCTTTGCAAGACTGGCTAGCATGAAGAAGCCTGGAAACTGCAGCTCAGTGTCATGGTTTCACCCCAGCCAGCAATCAAGTACCACACACTGCTCTCTCACTTCCCCAGCAGTGGGATCAGGGAAAGAATTGGGAGGGTAAAAGCTAGAAAATTCATGGGCTGAGATATAGACAACTAAACAGGCAAAGCAAAAGATGTGCACACAAGGAAAGAAAAACAAGGAATTAATTCCCTGCTTCCCATGAGCAGGCAGCAGTTCAGCCATTTCCAGAAGAGAAGGGCCCAATCATGTGTAAAGGTTACTTGGGAAGACAAATGCCATCACTCCAAATGTCCTCCCTGTTCCCTCTTCTTCCTCCCCTTTTCATATATTGAGCACAAAGTCATATGGTCTGGAATATTCCTTCGGTCAGTTGGAGTCACCTGTCCCGGCCATGTCTCCTCCCAGCCTCCCACGCACCCTCAACTTTCTAGCTGTTGTGGCAGTACAGAAAGCAGAAAAGGCTTTGGCTCAGTGCAAGCCCTGCTCAGCAATAACAAAAATGTCACTATATTATCAACACTGTGTTCAACACAAATCCAAAACACAACCCCACACTATCCACTGTGGAGAAAACTAACTCTACCCCAGCCAAAACCAGTGCACTCAGTGACAATTGCAATTTCATTGATGGCCTTAACAGAAAACCTGAGGGTAACAGTAAACCCACACAGCACTTGTAGAATTCTTGAAACTTGTTGTTCCTTGGGTATTTAAAAAGTAAATGACTTAAAGACACTGCGGCCAAAAAACAAAAACCAAAAAAAACAGAACAGAAGGAAAAAAAATCACTGTAAATCTTCTGGCAGACCAAGAATGATGGGGTTTAGCCAACCCTGCACACAGCGAATGGTAACAAGGCTTCCAAATGCGTCAATGGACTCATGAATGGCTGACGTTTTGCATGACGTCTTACCCTGTGCTATGTTGCAAACTTTCCCGTAACCACATAACCTCACTGGAGCATTCATCAGATCCTGCCAGATCTGATAACTGGCATTTATCCCTAAAGTAAAGCCTGAATATGACACTGAGTTGCATTCCTTTTAGACCAAGGTTTTACAAACCACGTGGAGGAAATTACACTGGAATATCTTCTGTCCCAGAAAGTCTTTCCTAGGCTCTGACATCTTTGGCATCTTGAAGAAAATACCTGGTTTTACAACTTTATCTAAGTATCTGAGTTTTCAAGTGTCTGCTAGAAAGACTTTAACTTGGATACTGAACCACAGCACAGGTCACCCAGTTCCAGTGTTTTATCTTCCTCCAGCTCTCACCTTGCCTGTCAGAAATTTTGTTCCCTGTTATCAGGATACCCAAACATCCAGCTGGTATTTGGTGGCAGAATAGCATAATTAGGATAATTTAAATGTTTAGACACTGAGGTGACACAAAATTTAGCCTAGTTAGACTAGGCTGCCTGGGGAATCCAGGTACTAGACCCAAAGCTTTATATTCTTTTTTGTGTGGGGTGAAACAAGACCCAAGAGGTGTGTTGCTTCTGTTACAACTGGAGACATTCATCATGTAGAACTTAGGCCAGCATTTTTAAGGCAAGGTCTCTGCATGATCATCATGCCAGCTGTTACACAGAAGGTCACACAGGAGCAGAGAAGGAGACTCCACACTACATGTCCATTCAGTGCTAAATCTCTTCCCTGAGAGCATCTCATCTCTCCGACACCAAACTTTTCCTGCATAGGAGCTCTTCTGTTATAACAGACACTTGACAATTTTTCCTGCAAAGTGTGTAGTAATCTCTTACAGCCTCATTTTCTAAGGCCACTTCATGCATAATTAGGAGTTACAGAAATTTAATAAATCAATCAATCAATCAATCAATTAATTAATTAATATGGAGCATGAGCTAGGTATGAACTTTCCTGAAAAATCTTAGTAGGTAGCCTCCAGCAACCTGATGGCTTCATCCCTTCTGCTTCAGTTATAAATATATATATATATATATATATGTATATATGTATATATCTTCAGTTCACAGAGCCATGGAATGGTTTGAGTTGGAAGGGACCTTCAAGACCATCTCATTCCAACACACCTGCCATGGGCAGAAGCACCTTCTACTAGACCAGATTGCTCAGAGCCCTATCCAGCCTGGCCTTGAACACTTCCAGGGATGGGGCATCCACAGCTTCTCTGAGCAACCCGTGCCAGTGCCTCATCACTCTCACAGGGAAGAATTTCTTCCTAATATCTAATCTCACCCTGCCAGTTTGAAGACATTTCCCTCTTACCTATAAATCCATGCTCTTATCAAAAATCCCTCTCCAGCTCTCTTGTAGACCCTTTACTACTGGAAGATGCCATAAGGCCTTCACAGAGTCTTCCCTTCCTCAGGCTGAAAAAACCCAACTCTCTCAGTCTGTCTCCATAGCAGATGTGCTCCAGCCCTTTGAGAATCTGCATGGCCCTCCCCTGTACCCACTCCAACAAGACTACATCCTTCTTGTGTGTGTGTATATATGTGTGTGTGTGTGTGTGTGTGTGTGTGTGTATGTATACATATGTGAAGCACATATATATATATACATGTATAACCTCTGGGCTTCTCTGGAAGTACCTGACAACAGGTTTGCACTGCACTGTGGCAGGACAGTCACTGCCATTCTTCAGCCTGGCTCTGTTGACTGCCTGCAAAGCCCTCTCCCACGAAAAACCCATGGTCAGCCCCAACCTTCCAACTAATCCCCTCCAAATCCACAGAGTTGGACCAGTGCCTGCTCAGTTTACTGGAATGTAACCAGCCCTATTTCAGACTGACAGAAAAGCTAATGTGTAAGAATTTCTACTAGCACCTTTTAAAACTTTATTTAAAACCTTTCTCAATATCTTCCCTCTCTGAAGGAAGTATTTTCACAGTTTCCAGAGCCTGAACAAAACTTAACAAGGGCCAAGGTACCCAGTTTCTGAGCATACCTATGTTTTAGTGCCTGTTAATTGCCATTTACAAAGGCAACTCTTGACACCACTATTTCCAGGGGACATTCAAAACACATGGATTGTTGCAGATGGTTATTTTGTAGTGCTGCATCAATTCAGTTGACCCAGCTAGAGTAACACATCTGTAAAACACATGCTGTAGCTCTTCAGCAAAGGTAACATCAGAGATAACAGAGCAAAACAACCCCCAGTGTCACTTTTTCTTTGCCTTCAAGGGTTACAGAAGCAGTCAGTCCTAACTTTCCTCCAAAACGGCAATACCTGCAGTTCAATTAACCACAGAAGGGAGAAAAAAAAATCAATTACTCTTTCCTATCTTTATGCCAACAGTGTGATTTTAAAAAATGAAATTATTATTTAATGGAGATGTTGAAAGAAGCAAGACAAAGGACAAATCCCAGTGTAAACATTGCCATAATTCAAACATGCTGTCTGCAGGAGTTCCAAACAAGCCCCCAGGTATTAATTCCTTAATCTGAAACACACACATCCAGGCTAACACCTCTCTAAGTCCCCATTAGCTGCTGCTGCACAGCGTGGTGTGCTATAGCAGGGCAAGTGCAGAATGCCCTCAAAGAAAAGGGGAGAAAAACAGGTCAAAACTGTCTGTGAAAATAAGCACCGACACAGGAGAAATACACACATTTTTAAATACCAGCAGGCTGCTGTGCCTTGGTATAGTGGTTCAGGGTGGCCATCACAAAGGATGCCTTCCAGAGCAGTGAGAGTAATAAACAACATGGAAAAGAAAAACCTTCAGAGATATATAACTCTCTAAGTACATCTGTGGCCAAAAAGCCAGGGCATTAACAGTTGGGGGATTATCATGGAATCATCGCATTTCATGGAACAATTTATTTCAGCCAGGATGAAGAGGAGTCTCAAGAGCTGCAGCTCATCTTCTCTGGTGCCCATTTAAGAGAATTGATAATATCTTTGTCTCTTTGGATGTGAAAGTGTCTCTGCTGATTAAAATTCCCTGACAACCTACATCTCCTAAGCTGATAATGATAAGCCTCTCAGGCTGATGGTGTTGCTCTGTCACCTCTAGCACTACTGTGGATGGGTAGCAGACATGAGACACAGGCAGTCATTGCTGAGAGCTCTGCAAGACAGCATGGAAATCTTGAATACTCAGCCATGGGAGAAAAAGAAAAATATCCAGGTCTGGAGAAGCTGGGAATCTCCTGCCCTGGGAATTATCAGGCTTGCCTAAGGCCAGACTGAGTAGCATGGATGTCTGCAGGCATCTGTAGAGAGAACTGCAGGGAGATTTATCAGAGGGGAATCAGAAAAACCTTGTCCTAAACTGTCTGTGGTTCTGATGGTCTGCTTTTGACTTTGCATGGTTCCAGCTACATTAGCTTTTGCTTCCCATCAGAGACCAAGATATTCCACATGGATGGGAGCCCAGACCTCAATTCTGGCCAGGGAAGGTCTCATTTGGCCTTTCAAACCAATGTCAGAGTGTCTTTACCTAGCTTGCAGTGCTCAGAGTTGGGCAAAATGGAATAGTCTGGTGAGAAACTGCTTTCCCAGGTTCTAGGACTGACTCCTTTTCAGATGGATTTAGTATGAGCAAAGTACAGGGGAGGTCAGCTTGCCTCTTCCTACTGCCACGGCCAGCATCGTGCTGTAAAATAGTGACACAGTTGTTGTTCCCTTTCTTCTATCACTTTACTTTCTGCAGCTTTCTCTAAAACAGTGTCACTGGAACTGGATTACCTTGTCCTGTGTTTTAAAGAGCACAAAACACTTCCAAACCTGCACCTGGATCAGCATGATTCTGAGTGACTGAAATACTGAATGGATAATGCAGCAGGTGCAGCAAAAAGCTGCCACTTCTGCTTCTTCCCTAAGACTGTAGACATATGTGTAAGCCATGTTTTACCCTATATTGAGTAATTTATGCTACTTTTCCTGAGCATTAGACTGTTCAGATGAGGATCTGCCAAATTATTTTGTATCTGTTTGACTCACAGGAAGGAGTGTAAATACGCCATCAGTATTCCATCTGCATAATATATAAATAGTATATAATATCTATGTAATATAGAATTGTATATATCTGATTTAAATATCCATCAGTATTAGACTGATGGAGTTAAGATGTTCATCCACAGCAGTATCAAACTATGGTTCTGGTCCCAATCTCTGAGCATTAACTCTGTGAGTGAAAGGCCAAGGAGGAGTTCTCCTGGGCAGGGGGAAACCTCAATACAGCGAAGAATGTAAGCATACTACAATGAAGTATGTAAAGATATGCTTAACTGTAAGAATCAGTATTTTGCTAACAGACTTAGCTCCATATATTGAATCTGGGCTGGAAAAGGCTCTAGTTGTCTTTCTGGGGTTTTCTGGTGGCTATTTCCCAGGCAATAAGCTACAGGTCAAGAGGAAATGGCCTTAATTTGCACCAGGGGAGGCTGAGACTCGATGTTAGGAAAAAAATCTTCCCTGAAATAGTTGTAAAGTGCTGGAACAGGCTGCCCAGCGTGGAATTACCATCCTTCATCCCTGGAAGTGTTCAAATGTATGTAGTTGTGGCACTTGGGTACATGGTTACATTTTAATGGTACATTTTAATGGTTGCAATTGATGTTCTTTGAGGACTTTTCCAATTCCATTATTGTCTTCTAGTTTTTGAAAGCTCCTCTGCCATGAGATGCAGGAGGTGGGTAGGTGGGTGTGATGTGAACAGCATAAATTGCATGTTCTTCAGAGTAAACCAAGGCAGGTCCAAAGAGGTACTCCAGGAGGTGGGACAACTTGTTTCAGGCTATCCTGCTTTGTCACAGGCTTTTTCTAAGACCATAGGCAAATAATTTCACTCACTCAACAAAGATAACATGGCTGTCATCCTTGTGCAAACCATCATGCATCAGTTAAGAGGCTCTTCTTATCCATCATCTGTGTTTCTTCTTCCTCATTGTGTTCACCATATTCTCACAACCACGGGCAGAAACACACCCACCTGAAAATTCCTGGTCCAGCTGCCGTTCTCAGCTGCTGGCTGCTTTGCCAAAAATCTCAACATGGGAGACGTTAGAGCAAACTCAGCATGTCTGTGACTTGCTGCAAGCTGTCCTACATGCTTCTGCAATTCGCAACCCCCAGCCAGGGGTATGTGACACGTTGGACCATACCTTTCATCTCAGTTGGCCTCAAGCAGCACAGCGGGTGCCTAAAGTGACTCTTACACTGCAGGGGGTTTATTTGTCTTCCTTCTTCCTTGGTTCTTCAAGGAGAAGATCAAAACAACCTGACATCTGGTTGCATTTAACTGCTGTGCTGGTTTATGTAATGTCTTTCTTCCAAGTCTTTATTTTCTTTATTAATCACCTCAAAGTCATGATGGCTGACACATGCTCTTCTCACACTCTACATAGCCCACAAGAGAGCGCTCCTTTGTTGGCAGACTGCACACTTTTTCAACTGGTTAGACCGGAAAAAAACTCAGCTGGGGTACCTTGGTCCCTGGGCTTCCCTCTAAGCCCCTGCTCATGCTCAAATCCCACCAAAATCAGCTCCCTGGGAATCAGACACGGTACATCAGCATCTGGTCTATCAGAGAGGCATTTTTTCCCCAGAAAAAGATTTGTGCAGAGCACAAGCACTTTCAAGCAAAACAGGAGAGCATGACAAGGGAAGGGATTTCTGTTATCCCAGTCACACATTTTACCATGTGTAAGTATGATTTGCCAGTTCATCATCCAGACTAAACAGTCAGTAGCATCATTTTGATCCTTAGAGCAAGCTGAAATCAGTGCTGGTAAAATGTATTTCACTGTTCTCAGGCTTCCTTTTCATATTCAGGGACTTCCTGTCCAAAAGAGCTTCAGTTGTTCCACTACACTGCTGAAAACCATTGTTTCTCCAATTAAGCAGTGAACTGCTCTGGAGAGAAGAGCGACAAGCCTCTCTCAGCATCTCAAATTTCCCTCGTGCTGAACGTCTGAGAATGACAGACACTTCAGAGGACTCCCCAAATGCCAAGCTTATAACCACTCCTGATTTTATGTGATTCTGAGGGGGTTTTTCCTGCTCAGATGATCACTGGGTCTCATCAAGCCATATGTGCAAATAGTCCTTGCCCTAATCAGCACGTCAGAGCTGCAGCCCCCCACTCACCGCACCCTGCAGCTGCAAAGCAATGTTACAAACCACTTAATGAATCGTGATGCCTGAAAAACACTCAGCTCATTCCTCCAGGGAATGGGAATGCCCTCAGCCATGACGAAAGGGATGCTTGGACCAGGTGGCTGGGGGCAGGATGGTTTAGTCTGCCTGGTGTGGTGTGTTTGTCTCACATTGACCTGTGTTGGATAGCGGTGAAGCCTGTGGTTGATCAACCATCCTGCTGCATGGGGGAAGGGTAGAAGGTCTGTCCTCTTCAGAGCAGTGCAGCCAAGACATTGTGGCTAGCAAAGTAAGCCCCTGCTATAAAACTGGGGGAGATGAAAGGCCCAGAACTCCAAGCAGTGGGTCTGGGGAGCTGGTCCGGGAGTGGTTTCTTTCCATAAACAGTAATGGCCATTGGTTGACAAGCCAGGTCCTCCAAAAATGGCTTGGACATTGAGTTTGTCCTTCCTTTCCCGACATCCATTGAAATTTCCTTTCCTTCCAGCACAGCCTTTCAGATGCAAGAAATCCCCTCCCAGATGTGCCTGGTGGCAGATGTATCCCCTGCAGCAGCACTGGTGGGATTTGATGCCAGTGTGTGTTTCCATGTCTGCAGTGTAACAGAGCTTCCATATTAGTGAGTGTTTTTGGAGCCATTAGGGAGCTGGAAAGAAACTTATATCCCCCTAAAACATTGCAGTAACTGAATAGTCCCATTCAGCTTCACTCCCAGGTATATACTGACATATATGATGTTCTGTGGGTCATATATGTCAGGCAGGCTTCAGGTGGGAATTGCATGCTTTGCTGGACCTGCAATGCCCAACCCATCTCCTGTCCCACAGCTGAGTGTGGTTACACGAATCAGCCCTATCTGGTTTCCTAATGCCCTCTGATATCCTCAGGGTGTCCCACATGGTGTCCTACTAACATTTCAAAAAAGCCAGAGATCTCCCATAGGCTATGTCACACCTATCATAAGCACCATGCAGATATCTCAGATACTCCAGGATATCTCAAACTATGTAAGATGTCTCTGCATGGGTGGCTGATCCAAATCCAGATGTGCTACTTCACATCTTTCAGCCTGTTAAGAGGCAAGATCCAGGTCTAAACCTCTGGGAGCCTAGAATTGCCCTGTGTCCCTTCAAAGTGGTGGCTCAGTGGCATCTCAGCTCAGTGCAAGTTAAACAACACCAGCAGAATACAGTCACTGTGCTATAGTGGTGATCTTCATCTGACTGCCAGAGCACAGACACCCACTTCATTAGGCCTGCAATTGGCACCCCCAGGAAACTGCTGAGCAGACTGTGGAGATGAGTGATAAGCTTGTCACTCTTCATTAGTGAGGAGAAGAAGGAGAACAGACATTTTATCCTGTTCCTGGACCCAGCAGGTAGGAGGTGAAGGAACTACAATGAGGGAGCACTGATCTGCCCTTCTGTTTTGCTTGCACCAGCAAGACTGCAGTGGCCAGAGAGCACCAATGAAGACTGCAGCTGAGAGGGGTGAGGTGAGTGAGAAACAGGCCAGAGAGGAAAACCACCTAGGAGGAGAGAGGCCAAATGCAATGGATAAGCATGGAGATTCAAGAAGAGAGCAAATATCAGGAAGAAATTCTTGACTGTGAGGGTGATGAGGCACCAGAACACATTGCCCAGAGGAATTGTGGATGCTCCATCCCTGTAAGCGTTCAAGGTCAGGTGGCTTTGAGCAGCCTGGTCTAGTGAAAGGTGTCCTTTCCCATGGCAGGAACATTGGAACTAGATGATCTCTAAGGTTCTTTCCAACTCAAACCAAAACAGCCTCACAGTGGGACACGGCAATGCCTGTGGGTCCCTGCGCATTGGGTGCTCAGCCTGCCATCCTGCCAGGGAGAATAACCATCTACCAGTGCTCATATACCAACATAAACTCTAAATTCACAGGACCATGGGTATAAATCAGAGGTTCCTTCTGTAAATTACATCTGCAAGCAGCCTTGTCTGTGTTCCTGAAGGATCATCTTCAGATTTTACCAAAAAACAAACAAACATACAAACAAAAAAAGCTGGAGGGAAAAACGCTAATTGCTGAGTTTTGGATGACATGGGGTTTAACACCAAGGGAATTACTCCAATTTCTTGCTCATACAGTGCTTTATCTTGTCCTTTCAAATCTGAGGGGCCAGTATGTGCATGGTAATCAGTGTTCAGTTACTGCTCTACAGTGAGGGGCTGAGATGGCACAGCTGCCTAGACAGAGGGAGTTTGAAAGGAATCTCCCACCACAAAGTAGCTTGAGTGGATAGAGCTAATGGAAGTATGTCACCACAAGTTAATCCCTCTGAGACATTGGCTCCAGGTCTTAGAATACACAGGTGTGCAGGTACTACTGTATTTGAGCACTAAGAGATGTGGTAATGTTGATTTGGATCAACATTCAACTCCAAATCTTCCAGAGATTCTGACCAAGATTTTCTGTCTCTTAGTACCCTACTTAGACTCCCTTTAACTTGTGAAGCACCTTACATCTGCTATTCCTCCATCCTGAGCAGGGAGACATTGTGGCATACCACGTTTGTGGTGCTGATGTCTCTCACTCTCACCTTGCCATTAGCCAAGGTGTCTAAATGAATCCACCACTTCAACTAAGTGCTAAAAGAGGGGGATTAAAACACCTCCTTCCATGCCTTGTTCTCTGTCTGTAATGTGTAGACAATACCTCCTCAACTTCCCAACTCACATCGGTGTTGCAAAGAAAAGGAAGTGGAAAGGGTGAGGTGCTCCATTGCTATGGCAACAGGGACCACTGAATTATGGGGGTATCGAGTCAAGTCAGAATGATAATGGAAAGGCATTTGCGTATCCTGCTCCCTGTTTATACATAGATCTTTTTCCACTGGTGTCCCCATAGTGTGTTATTCCAGGAACAGAACACAAAATGTTGTCTCCACTCCCTGGTCAAAGGGCATCATCTCCCACCGGGCAATTATTTTTCTCTATCAGCATTCTATGTTTCTGAGGTCTAGTAAAATATACATATCTCCCCCAGGGTTTGTTTAGTACTAACCCCTATTATTTCATTGTCTGGCAGGAAAAACAGATAAATTAAAGAAAAGCAACTAATTCCCCTGAGACATCTGTGTTAATGTTAAAGGAGCTCCCAGCAATAAATACAGAAAGGGTTGTGCTCTGCTTTTAACTTTTGCAGTAGGAGAAAGGACCATATGAAAGCATCTGTTTTGCAAAAAGCTTGTCCAACTCACTCCTGGAGCTGAATTCTCCAGCTGGGTGGACAGCTCTATTGGCAACATCCATCTCGTCTCAAGGAAGCCTTGTTCCTCAGCAGAGAATACTTTGTCCCAGGGAAAAAAACCTTGACACCAAGCAGTGACTAAGCAAGGATGAGGTGTAGTAATGAAGGAGGATAAAGTTTGTTGCTAACCAGACTTCAGTTTGCACCATTACAGTGTCAAAACCTGCGTATTTATGCTTAATTATCTTAGTGACACTCACTTCAGTTCAGAGGGAAACCAGGAGGCAGAACTGGCTATATGATGAACTAAACCAAACAGCAGCAGCCTAGAGCTCAGCAGTGTTGGCTTAGACTTCCATGCTACATGAATGTGATTTGTGAAGGCAAAGGCATCATACTGAGGTCTTTGGGTCTTTATGGAGACATCAAAGACACATTGTGGCTCAGACTTACTAGCAACATTGAGGTTTGATTAGGAGCTTGAACATTACACACTCTGGATGTAGGAAATAAGGGAAGAAGGAAGGAACAGAGCTGGAAGAGGAGGAGAGGTGGCTGTCCTGGCATTCCTGTCTTGGACATGGTATGAGCAGTATTATCTGGCCCCAGAGGTAAAGAATATTCCTTACAGGAACAGATGAAACAACACAGTACAAAGAGATGGATGGAAAACCAGTAAGCAGGTGTTATATCTTCCCAGAAGCCTGAGGAAAACTCAAAACCTCTAGTAGAAAAACCCCAAACCCAAAAGAACTGGAAATATGTAGCAAGAAGGCAGAAATAAGAACATGCATATATGTAGGAACCAGCACTGATTATGTTTTTTAATTCCTCTATTGCCTGTACCAGTGGATGGATTTCCATTTAACATTGGTTAAAGTGGGTCACATCTCCAAAGAACAAAGCCTGCTCCTGGCTATCATTGCCCCATGCTGAGAGTTGTTTTGCAGATATTCTAAACCTCTGCAGCAATTTATTATGATGAGAGCACTTATGCTTAACTTTTAAGCAGCATAGACCTCCACATAAGTCTATAACATGCAGAGGATAATTAAATTTTTATTGTGCAGTTCTGGAGGGAAAAACACCCAAAACAAAACAAAACAAAAAAATCAATCCAGAAAGAAAAATTTTGAATATAAATGGGGTTTGTTTGCCTGGTGTGGTATTTTGATTGGAGATGAAACAGACGTGTTTTAGAGCTTTTTGCCCAGAAGAAAACTAAAAGACGCTTGTCTGAGAGGAAGAAGGTGAAATCTCAGAGGCCTTTGTTGACATCCCTGATACATAACTTTCCAGATGCTTCTAATAAGCCCCAAGGAATGTAATGAATACAGTTTCACAATAACACCACTGGCAATAATAGAAAGCCTCGTCAGTTTTGGTCTGATGCATTTTCCTATGGATACAGCAAGGAGGAGGCACAGCATAACAGCAATAATGAACAACAGGGATGGAAACAGACCGGCAGTGATTGGAGCTCACGGCAAGTATTGAGCAACATAAAGGTTCAGCAGGATTGAATATGCTTTGTGGCTTGGCCCATTTTAAAGAGAAGGATTGTTTGCCAAGATTCAGTGTGGGATTAGATTTCCAAACTCTTCAAAGTCTGAGGGATGCTTGGATAGAAAACAAAGGTTTGGATTATTTGCTAAATAATAATAACAGCGGCTTCTGGTTGCTATGATTGATCCAAATATTTCCTTGGAAACAAAGCACAGCAGCAGCTTTTGCCAAGTTGGATGAAGCTGATTTGAAACCAAAATCAAAATATAAATTACAATAATCATTTGGAGGGGAAGTGAGTTACCAAAATCTCAGTTAGTCAATCTGAAGGTGAATTTATCCACCTGGGCTACTCTTAAGACCATGATTTGTACCACCATGAGTCATGCAGAGAAGGGGATGATTATTAATCCCCTGGTGATGAAGGAACTTCTGATGAATTTCCTGGTGTCAGGTTTAAAGCAAGCAAGAACATTATGTTTCTTTTTGAGTTGGTGCACAGAAATTTGCTTCTAGAGGGCATAAAAAAACCATGTATGTCTGTGGTAGTTGCACACAAATTGTTCATATTCAAACTGTAGCTCAGAAGATGTTCAAATCACTACTAAAAGCTGAGAAGGTCTGTTCCTCTATGCATTATACTTTATCCTACAGGTTCTTGACATGCTGGAGAAAGGACACTGATCCAGAAAAAAAATTTCTGGCATTTTATTCCGAGTTTTCAAAGTTCTCTCATTCACGGATATTTTTGTCCAAATCACTACTATAATATTAAGAAATTAAACGTGTTTAGCTGTGATAAAAACTTATGAGTGATGAATACAACATCCTAAGAACTGTCATTCCAGCCAATATGTGTCATAGCATGTCAACACAGATAATGTCTTAAAATTCTGCCAAAATGAAGTAGTGTGGGAAGATATGACCCTGGTGGGGAATTTCCAAAACCTGAAAGGATGACTGTGCAGTTAATAGATGTAGCCATAATTTTATTAATTATTGGCTTCCTTTATGGGTCTGACTCCACAGTGCAGTTCATACTTCGAAAAGAGTAGGGTTCAAATATAGGGAAAAAACAGTCAGCAGGCATGTCTTCAGCTGCAATAAAAAATGACATCTTGATGTGACTGACAGATGACTAGTCAAACTAAGCTCTGATTCACTCTTCTAGACTATCACATCCCCAAACAAACCCACATAATTCTCACTTTTGTCTATTTAGATTGTCTGCTGATACAGTTTTATCCCATTTTGCACACCAAGGTGTCTTGTGCTCAGTTAGAAACTGGCATAATCAATGATTATTATTAATGATGGTCATATGTTTCCAACAGGAAAGCCAGGAAACAAATTATATTCTCTGCAGCAAAATGACCACAGAGTATTCTCTGCCTGCTGGTCTGCCTCCAGCCCCCATCACAAACAGCACTTCATGATGTTTCCTGTAGCCTGCAGCACTCATGGGACTGAGGTAGCTGTTGACACCCTCCCCACTGCTGCCCCTGAATAAACAATGTGCAGCAACAAACAGTCAGTCAAGGCACAGCTTCAGCACACTTTCGAGACTGGAACTACAATTATTGGCACTGTTCAGAGTTGCTTTGATTGTTTTAAGTCTTTATTGCAGTCTCAAATGGTTTTTGTTTGTATAAGATGGATGTATGGTACTCACCCTATGCCACTTCTAACTGAAGAGAATCTCCTTCAGCCCTAGCTAGGTGAGTCTGTGATGATATGACTTGCTATGTGACATTTCCTGAAGATATCAGGTTCAGTTCTCAGTGTATCAACAAGGTTGGTGGCTATTTTAGGTACTCTCACCTCAGCTGCTGATGCCTCAGTTGACAGAGGAAGGATCTTCACACATGTCATGTGTGAAGCTCCCCAAGTACCCAAGTACCAAAGCTCAAAGTTGGTCAAATCAAAACCAGTGACAACCAGACTGGGTGACTGTGCTGATTCTTCTGAGGTTAAACAGCTTAAAATTTCAGCAGCTAACCAAGAATCATGATTTTGGGGTGCTCTGGAGATTCAGTGTCTCACCCACCTCACCTAAGAATGCTGCGTTAGCCACCGGGACATCCCCATTGTGCTGAAGACACAGTGGATCAGATACACTGTTCCATCAATGTGATCAGTATAACATATATAACCTTCTGCATGGATGCTCCTCAGCTTCCTCTGGGAGTCTTTTGGCCTTTCAGAAATGAGAAAGTCCTGTCCTCAAGTAGCCTCTTTGACACTGGTTTTCAAAGGGAGAAGACTTTTTGTGGTTTGGTTTATTTTCATTCTAAGGCAGGAGACTGTTTTTAAGGAGGCAGGAAATGAATAGTCTTTCAAAAGAGTTAGATTTTCATCTGACATCAGGGACATCTCTATTTACCACCATTAATTCCAACAGGTGTGAGAAGGGATACTAACTCTTGTGTTTAATCTCCTGGCTATTAAACCATGTTTACATCACAGTCCAGAGATCTTACAAATTATCAGTGCAGACTGGACTCAGAAACCATGCATGTCTGAGTTTGCATCCAGCTGCCTTGGGAGCTGCTCAACAACACCACTGGGCACACAACACTGTGGATCCTACACAGAGTCACAATTCATGCTGCTGCTTCAACGTTTCTCATTGTTCCAGCTCGAGGCTTGCACAGGTATGTTTGCAGCTGCACAACCACCTCTTCGAAGGTACATGTTGGAAACCTTGTGCCCAGGTGCATTGTCTTTCATCCAGTCACAGGACTGAGTTTTTGATGTTTCATTGAGCATCTCCAGGGCTAAAGATAGATCCAAGTCAGGACAGAAATGGTGAGTCCAGCTGCAACTAATAAGTGCAAGGGGAAAGAATTTGGGATCAGGAGAGAAGGACTTGAACCGTCTTCTCAAGAAGGCTGCTAATAAACAAAAATATGCGCAGTCAAATTTTTCCATTTCAGCCCACCATGGTGTCATAAAGGCTATGACATCCATTCCTTCACCACTGTTACAGGCAAGATCTGAGATGACGCAGCATAGCTATTGTATCAGTTTTTCAAGAGTTTCCTTCTGGTTGTCCCTGTTAATGCGGCACTTAAACAAAATGTTTCGGCAATCCTGTAGTAAAGGAGGGACTTATTTCCTGGTTTTGGCTAAGCAATATGTAGAAGTACCTGGGGGACTGGATAGTTCAAAGCACAAGTGATTGTAACATGCAAGCGCACATGCAACAGGACCAAAATACATCCCCCTGTAGTATACCTTCTTTCCAAGAAAGGACAGCTCATCACATAATTTCTGCTCCTTGACATCCCTTTAGCAATTTCCTTCTACAGTGATGTGCAGCATCTTGTGATCTGGCAAGTTGCATAGGGATTCCTGGAACTGACGTGGGGCTGTCTAGGGACAATGCCATGAAATATCATCATCTGTTGGTTATATCATCTGCCCAGTCTTAATTTTTGAGCCACAAGCCTGTTGCTCTACCCTGTGCAGGTAGAGGTCCCAATGCAAACATTTTCATATTCATTCAGGCTGTAATACAGATCTTATTTAAAGCTTAATTTGTTTTGCTGAAATGAGGACAAAATTTCAGGATTTGATGAGAGTTGTTAGAATGGATTGGAAATGAATTTTTGGGAAATGTTTTCTCAGCTTCTCATTATGTTATGCATTTTATAAAACACTTTTCTAGTGTTATTGTCTGGCTAGTTTAGATAGAAACAGGTCCCCTGTTACTGGGGATTTCATCTCCTCTTGTTCAGCCTCAGATGTCATGTGTGGTTACCAGAGCAGTGGCCCTTTGATGTTTGCAGACAGAAGATGGCAATGCACAGCAGGACATAATAACAAGCAATGAAAATGCTGTTTGCCCTAGTTTCCTAGGGAAAGAAGTACCATGCAGTCATGCTACTTTTGTGATTGCCTCCCTGTAAGTGTCTCTGCCTGACCAGTCTTTCAGTCCTCTTCTTTTTTCCCCAAGTATTTTTGAACATGCTGTACAATTTCAATCACTTTTGACAGAAAATTGGAGGCCTCAGAGGTACTCCACAGCTAACAATTTTCTGCTCATAGTCAATGGAAAAAACTTTTACTGGTTGTCTAGAGGGAAATTCTGTAGCAAAACCTCAACCCTTAACAGACATCAGATAATCAGCCACAGCACACAGACCCATAGGAAGACAAATTTTGGTAACACCAGATGTTGGAGTGAGCCATCACTGCAAGGAATATGGCTGAAGAAGTAGAGAAACACTATGAGCTCTTGCCTCCATTGGGAAAATGGTATGTCCAAGTCAATTCACCTCAGGCAACACCCAGGAGTTTGCAGAGACAATTCCCTATCTAATTAAGGAGATTTTTTTGTTCCTTTTTCATGTGTGTGAGGCATTATAGAGCAGACAAGAGTGGATCTGGAGGACCTTTCACTCATTACTTGTTATCTGGAATGTGGTAGTTGTAACAAACCCCCACAATCCTAAAAGAAGTGTGGTACAAAGCAGAAAGGTGACAGAGCAGCCTTTGGGCAAAAAGTGAGCGAGAAATACCACAGTGATGGAGGATATAGGCAGCAACGTGTGCTCTCAGCCTTGAAGGCCAACTATACCCTGGGCTGCATCAGAAGGAGCAGGTCCACCCCAGTAGTTCAAGGGAGGGGATGCTCCTCCTCTGCTCTGGTGAAATCTCATTTGGAGAACTGCATCTGGTTCTGGGGCCTTTCACATAAGAAGGTCGTGGACTGGTTGAAATGAGGAGGTCATGAAAATGATCAGAGGGCTGGAGCACCTGTGCTATGGAGACAAGCTGAGAGAAATGAGGCTGTTCAGCCTGAGGAGAAGGCTCTGGGGAGACCTTATTTTGACTTTCCAGTACCTGAATGGGGCTGGAGAGCTAGAGGGGGACTTTGGACAAGGTGACAGGACAAGGGGTAATGGCTTCAAACCAAAAGAGGACAGGTTAAGATTAGGTATGATGAAGAAATTCTTTGCTGTGAGGGTGGTAAGGCACTGGAACAGATTGTCCAGAGAAGCTGTGGCAGCCCCATCCCTGGAAGTGTTCGAGGCCAGGTTGGATGGGGCTTCAAGCAACCTGGTCTAGTGGAAGGTGTTCCTGCCCATGGGCAGGAGAGTTGGAATTAGATGATTTTAAATGTGCCTTCCAACCCAAACAGCTCTGCCATTCTATGATTACCCAGGTGCTGCTCTGGCCAGCCATAAGTGGGTACCTTATAACACCTGTAAAGTAACACTCCGAGACTTTGGTTTGAGCTTTATAGAGCAAGTCCATGTCTACCTCCAAGGCAGAAATAATTTCTTGTCTGCTGGTCCCAGAACATGATATAGAGACTAACTCCAGTGTTTGGGGACTGTGGTGGGTTTTACTGTTAAGGAGCCATTTGCAGTGCATGTGTGAACATCTAAAGATGAATATTCCTATTTCATCTCTCTCTTGAGGGTATCGTGTGTTTGCTCTCCTTACCCCATCCATCAGGTCATGAGCAGGAGAAATGGAGATCACATAGCAGAGGGGTGTCCATAGGGATCATGCTTTCTAACAGTCCTTTAAGCTCTCTCTGAGCATCCCTCCTGCACACATCACCCCCTTGTCATGGCTTTTGCCTGCTCTATGACATCCCAGCCAAATTCTGCTCCTTAGATAGTCCTTTACTTGTGTCCACACAGCATCTCTCATTTCTTAGAAATGTCCAAGAGCTTTTTTTCAAACCCATCCAAGCAGCTGTAGGGTTACAAAGGGCTGTGAGATATATGAACTGAGCCATTCTAGAGTTTGGATGTGCAATGCCAGGCTGAATCCTCCTTCATTAAGCCTGTCACATCTCTGGCCCTGGATTTGCATGCCCTCACAAGACATCCATTATTTAGCATGTTGATATAGCCCCCACAAAACACCCTCACAAGGCCTTCTGGAGCTCTTCAACATTTTCCTGCTCCAGGATAATTCAGCAATAACAAGTTCCACCCAAGAAATAAGACTACGTGTTGGAAAAGGAGGGGCTGTTCAAAAGTGCTTGATGCAATTTTACTAAGTGGCACAGGGCAAAACAACTCAAAGAAAATCAGAAAGGAAACATTTCCACCCAAGAAGCCTCATTCAATGTGATGGTGAGAATACAGCCTTTTATAATTTCCTTTTCTGAGAGTTTTGAGAAGCTTGGATAAAATCTTTTCTCATCTCCTAAGCATTCTCCTAAGAGATCCTTCATCGAAAATGTGTGGTGCCTCAGATCTCTGCCATATAGTCTGTACTAGCCCTGGGGTATGCTGAGGGAATTTCAAGAGAGAAACCAAGAAACTAAAAAAAAAAAAAGTTGAATCTGTGACTCTTTTCCTATAGCTAGTTACACTATTCTCATAGTGTAACTAGCCCCAGGCCATCCCCTACATGTCAAAGCAGAGGAGCAAAGGTATACTGTATTTCTTCACCCACCCTTCAGGCAAAGCAGATGTGCCTTTTTTGAAATTCACTTTGTAGTAGAAAAAAGAGTGTGAATGCAGATATTTTGAACCCAAGTTTCTTGCTCACTCCACTGAGGCATCACTGCTTCTAGAGGCTCCAGGCACTCTAATCAGCAGAACTTCTAATATTCTGAGGTTGTTTAAACACCTACAGCATGGATCAGAGACCATCCTGGATTTGAGAGTTCTTGACCATCTCATGGGACATAGAAGGGATAGCACACATCTGTCCATAGAGAGGGATCTCCTGCTCCCTGCAGCCTCACACACTCAGTATCAGAGGATTCTCAGGCTCACAGTTCCCTGCAGTGGAACAGCACATATTCTGGGTTGAATTTCTGTCCACCCTTATGTTGCAGCACATGTCATATCCTAAGCAGTCATCTTCATCTTCTGCATGCTGTAGATCCCCTGCAGACCCATCAGGATCAGAATTCATTGGAGCCAGTTCCTGGACTTTCCCAGACTCTCTTCCATGTGCCTGACAGGTTCCTCTGGCAGCCAGGTTTGGGGATATGTCCCCAGGTAGACAGTTCTAGTAGAGTAGTTTGAGGAAACTGGTTTACCGTCTTCTGTGTCTACCTGTGACAGCTTAATGGAGAGTAATGATCCTCCATGAACCCCCTAAATGAAAGCCATTAACTGAACTGATGAGAGAAATTGAATTATTGTCTCACTTCATACTTCCAGTTTACCTGCCAGTTTACCTTTTCTAAGGCATGCTGAACATGGATGTAGCCTCTGTCAGTCACCAAGTTGCAGGCAGAGAGAGATCCTTCCTTGGCTCCCCAGGAAAGTTAAAACATGCTAGCAAAGTCCTCGGTCAATTGCTGACTGATTTTTATAGCTCACTTTCTCTTCCTGTAATCTGAACTAGTTTGAGATTGATTTTTTTGCTGGCAGTTTGCACTGACAGTAGGTGTGTCCAGGAGCTGTTCTCCCACAAACCAAGCCTGCTTCTCCCTAAGGCTCAGACCATGCAGTGGGTGCAATATCAGTGGTCACAGGTTTATCAGTCATCAGCCTGACATGTCTAGGGAGACCAAATTTAGTACAGACATTAAACATGAAAACATTAAGATAAACATGAATACATGGTTTCAAGGATGCACATGAGTAAGGGACCATAAACTCTCCCAACATTTATAGGATCTCCTCAGTCCACTGGCAGGAGGAACAGCAGACTTGAAAGGAGAGTTTGCCTGCAAATTTCCCAGTTTGAGACAGTATCTAACAAATTTGTATCCCTAAAACTGGAATACTTGCAAATCAATTTGATGCCCAGGGTACAGAGGTGTTCTGTGACCACTTACTGCAAAATGCAAAGGACTTAGAGCAACTCAGCGATATGTTAGAAGTGGTATTCTTTTTTCTTACTCATCATGCATCCAACTATTGGCAAAGGGTACTTTTTTGTCCTTGATGTTTGATGAAGTAGATTTAATCAGACAGGACATTGGCCCTGATAGTGTTGTGTTAGCCCATCTATTATTCAGGTTTTGTTTCTGCTGGTCCCTAGATGGATTGGTGTGTCTCCCAGATGTTCTTCCATGTTCGTGTGATGTCTTTTTGTTTTCATGGTTGATAACCTTGTGCCTGATGTGTGCAAATCTAATTATATTTTGGTTGAACAGAAAATGTCAGCTTGCATATACTTCCAAGAATGATGGATATCCTATCTCTGGAAATAGCAGAGCCACAAATGGGAACTATGCACAAGTGTGAAGTTAACACAGTCTATTTGAAAAATAGGATAAAATTAATATAAAATGCCCAAACCACAACATAGCTTTATTCTTTGCTTCCATAAAACTGCAGCAATAAATGGAAAATGTCAGTAAAGAAGGGGATAATAGCATATAAATGATCTGTGCAGGGAACACAAAGATAAAATCTCTAGTTTGGCTCCTACTGGTTCTTGCTCTGTGATCTTGGTGAGAGTTCATTTTAATCATCTCTTTTCTTTGCTGGCACTTTCTTGCCTCCTCTTCCTCACCATTTATTCTGTGTATGTGCTGACCTTCTCCTGCTCCTCCTAAAAATGCATAGATCCTCATCAGAACAGACCACCAACCTTGAAATATCATCTTTGCACTGCAGTCTGTCTCCATCAGTTCTCTTTTATCCTAGCTCAACAAAAGACCTTCTGTTGGGGCTCCTCGTGTGCTGAAAGCACATACAGAGGTTCTTGCAAAACTGGGGCCAGCAGGAGATGCAAGGGGAAGAACCCAACACTATGGACACACAATGCCTTCAACAAGCTTAGCCTGCTTTCCCAAAAAGTGCGCAGACCTCCATGAATACACCATTTTAAGCATGTTTTATTTAGAATAACTGTGATTTTATTTTTTTTTAATGGTGTTCTCTCTTTCTATAGATTTTCTGATAGTGTGGTGACTGGAAAGGCGCTTGGTGCCAGCTCGTGTTGGAAAATGTGCTATATATAAAATGTGATGTTGTTGACAAAACTTACAGATGACTGAATCTCATCAACAGTAGCAAACAGCTGGTGTTAGTCAAGATGCAAATTAGTTTTCCATGTCAGGAAGGAAGGCACAAATAATCTTCCCAAAATGCAGCAATGAAGACCTACTTCTGTCATTTAGGATCCTATACAGCTCCAGGACATAAAGCCTCCTGAACTTATGGGGAATGCCTTGTTGCAAACAACAGCTCAGCTATGACCTCTTTGCATTCAGGATTCCTTCCATTGATTCCCATAATTAAGATGAGGTTAAATCAGTAAAACTGAGTCACGGAGGTCTACAGAGAGTGAATCTTTCATTTACTGGTTCAAGCAGTTCTGTTCAATTTTCACTGGCCTTTTGGGTTCAGATGCCATCAGAAGGCAGTGACAGACCCTAATTATAGACATCTGTGAGTAATGCATTTCACAGCTGTTGTGCTATAATGGGCAGGGAGAAGTTCGGGCAGCAGCCAACGTTTTCACGGAGTGCCGGATGCCAATAGCTGGGTCTCTGCTTGGTGTAGAGCCTGTGGATTGCAGCTGCTCAGAACGGGAGGCAGGCAGCATTCCTGGGGATGCACATCCCACAGGACAGACCAGTGCTTGTAGAAAGACCAGGAATGAGAAGGTAATTCTCATTCCCAAGGGAGGTTTATCCCATTGGGCCACAACAGGTACTGTCTCCAGAAGCTGCAGAATTGTAGAGAGAAGAAATTGATCCTGAAATAACAAACCAGGAGAGAGAGAGAAGAATATTGCAAAAAGAAAATACGCCGGAGGTTGTCCCATAGTAGTTCTTCTCCTGTCACCATGGTCAGACTGTAAACTCCCATGAGACAGGAATGACAGTTGGCATCATATTGATGGAGATACTCTCTGGTAGATTCATGATGTCTTCATTTGTCCTTGCAGATGTCATGCTTCCAACATCCCTAACTCTCTAGGGACTCTGGAAGTGGAAAATAGGTCTGCAGGCTTAGAAATAGATGCCAGCTATAAATAATGTGATAACAACCTGTAAATAAACTGAAGAGGCAGAGAGGTTGTCACCATGTGTGGGAGGTGTTGCTTTCCCTGCCACTGGCAGTCCAGGAACGGTGGATGTGAACCATCCATGGAAAGCATCCAAGTTGCCATGTGTTCAGACAGGGAAGAATTCAAGCTCAGCCCCCATTCCTCACAGCCCCTGCTATTTCTAGCTCCCTTTCGTGTGTCTCTGTGTGTTTAAAATAGACACAATCTTTAAATAGTCACGACTTCAGATGGTAGTTTTCAAATAAATCCAAGTGATGGACTGTGGTCTGATCAAGTGCCCTGGGGCAAGGTCTGGCCTTGGTCCTATGATCCAGATGGATCAAAACCAAGACCCTCAGGATACAGCACCTGAATTATTTGGTGCTGGGCTTTGTGTGGCTGGGTTACAAAGTTCTTTCAAATTTCTGCCCAGGCAGAAGAAGCATCTGGGTAAAGCACAGCCCCTTTCTTCAGGGCACCTGGAAAATTCTGGACAGCATGGTGCCTGGATGGAGGCAACAGGCAAGGAAGAATAAAGGAGTGCAGAACCTGCCTACTGGTTTCAAACACATGTGATGGATTATAGTGCTTGGAGTGTTTTACAGTCTAAATGAGAAATGTCCAGTCCTCCAGCAGCTTTCACCTGGTTTTAACTGCCAGATACCATAAACCAAAAGTTCCTCTGGAGAAAATACCTCTGTCAGCAAGAACCAATCTGTTTATAAGAGATCTGATCACATGTGTACACTTGAATTTAAACCGAGCTTGTTAAACAGACCAGATCTGAGTCTGTTCTCAGTCAGTTCTTCTGCAACTATAAAACAAGGACAAGAGAGAACAAGAACCAACAGCTCCTTGTAAGCAAAACCACTTTTCTGCCAGACTCCATCTGTGAGTCACAGAACATGTCCCCTTCCCTCTGTGAGCATCCTCCAACATTTTGGTCAGCTGCTGAAGATACATTTGAAGTAAAAAGCCAGCTCATCCTCTCTTGTTAGCTTTGTTAACCGGGTCACTGAGTGATACATCAGTTGAATTAAAGGATGGATGCTGGTTTTAAAAGCTGCAAAATGTTGCAGCTGTTAAAAACATATGCTGTTCTGCATGTTAGAAGGAGAAGAATCCAGTTTTCCTGGCCAGAGGATGATGCTTCCTGGTCTCAAAGCAAGTATTATTATGTTCAGTGCTGTCCAACGTGATGATATGCTCGGCTCCTTATGCACCAAATACTCTGTGCACTGGCTGATATATCTTCCTCTGATACAACCAGTCTTGACAATTTCTAGAGGTAGGATTTGGACTGGAACAATGTCCATAAACTCTGGAGGAGCAGCTGCTTGGCTTGGTTTGGTTCTGCCCCTGCAGGGCTGATTCAACAGCTCTGGTTCCTCCAGACTTGGTGCAGAGCTGGGAGCTCACCGTAACACAAGTCTCCCTGCAAGGGTGGGGCAAGCAAATGTTTTGTGGATGACAGCTAAGTAAACTCAGTCCTCTGGTAATTCCTAAAACAGGGGTAGTGCAAGAAGTCTTGAAATTCTTGCCTTCTGGCAGAGATGCTGGATAGCATCATAGTGTGTAACTCTGTACAGCAATACCACACCTTGGCCCAGCTTCCCTGTGGGGATAGATTTTAAGAATGACTGGCAGTCAGGAAAGGGCAGCAGAGTTCAGCATCTTTTAAGCAAAAGGTCCATGAGAGCAGACATGTACCTGTCTAGCTGTACATTAGTTCCCCTCCACAGGCAGAAACCTGGCTCTCCAGCACACAAGGGTGAGTATGTGCCTGAGGGTACAATCAGCTCATTCCTGTTACACTGGCAATGAAAAGCAGGTGAAGGCAAGTTTGTCGCTTCAGAAAATCACTCCTCTTTTACATTATCAGAATCACAGAATTCTGAGTTGTAAGGAACCCAAAAGGATTATCAAGTTCCTTTAGTCCCCAGTGTTCCTCACAGAACCACCACTTAGAGAGACCAGACGTTTCCTACACTTCTGGTATAAGAATATTTTGTTTTTAATCACTGCTTCCTAAAAATGAGCAGATGTGGGAAACTATTAATACCACCTCCGTTCCAGGATGGACACTGCCATGTGCTCAACTTGAAGAGGAAATGGGGATCATAAGCAACCATATCCCACATTATAAGACCATCCTTTCCTCTGGCCAGTATAAATGGGATTACTAAAGCCTCTGTGCCCAGTACCTGCAACACAAATGGATTATTTCCATCACATATGAGATGATTGCAATGCACTGCATCCCACTGCCCAAGCAAACTTCACTGCTGTTACTGACTCTCTGCTCAGAGAGTTTTGCTGTCTGAGTCCTGCTGCTATAGTGAACACAATGGAGCCTGCAATGACTGCAGACTGGAACATACTGTGGTCCTTTCAAGAAGAGTAGAGTGCCTCCAGAAAAGGCTGAACTCATCTTGGTACATATTTGCAAAGCAGGATTTGAGAGAGGTATGTTTGATCGAGGAAGAAGAGTTTAGGTTCATCCTGGAAGTAGAGTTTATCTCACTAGCCTGGCTAATGCACCTGTGTTTCCCATAGCCATTGGCTCACAAGGGAATAATGGGCCATGATTCACTTTCAGCACTTTCCACTGATCCCCCCAAACTTTCCACAACACCTAAGTGCTTCACAGAGACAGGTTTCGGTGCAAATCCAAAGATGACCCTTTAAACACCTACCTGCTGATCCCAGAGTAGACCCTCATAGCTCCTTGTGGCTTATTTGCTCAGGAGCAGGGCCAATGTACACAAGACCTTTCCTGCCTGTCATTTGCTTTCAGCCACAACACTCTCCAGTGGGGCAGGAAGGTTTCACTCATGAGGCTGAAGGGGTTGCAGCTCATAATAAGATTGGGTGCCTTAAAGACATAAAGGTGATTTATGGACTGCCTGCTGAATCATGTCCTCATCTGACCATGTTCTGCCCACGGAACCTTCCTTCAGCCTCAAGCAGACCTGCTCAGACCATCATCTCAACATCACTTGCAGTTCTGGAGTCACCACAGGTGCACCCTGCTCACCACCAGATTATTAAAGCCTCAACGAGCATGCAGTTCTGGCATTTAGAGACATGGAATAGTGGTGGACCTGGCAGTGTTAGGTTAATCGTTGGTCTCAAAGATCTTCTATGTCTTTTCCAACCTTAATGATTCTATGATTCTGTGTTGGCAGGCTCCAGCAGCTTTTGGGTAGGCCTGACCCCAAACCCACAGCCCTTACCCAAAACCCACAGTGCTGTGCCATAGTATGAGAGAAAAATATCAGGGACATGATCCAGCTGTAGAGCCCAAGTCCTGCTCTGATCTGATCCTCCTTGTGCTCAGAACATTCTGCATGGGCATTGTGATTTCATCCCTGTTTCCACACACCACACAGATATACCTAGAGTCACTATTCAGGGTCTAATTCAGGAGAGGAAGGTAGAAATTTTCTTTCTGGTATCTTTTCATCTCTTCATGCTTTGATTTCTTTTCAGTCAAATGGGGAATGAATCATTCTTCTGTCTTCCCTTGAAATACTGCAACGGATTCGGATTCATAAGGCAGCAAGTGTAGGACATAAAGCTTTCAGCAGAAAATCCTCTCCCACAGATCCCATGGAGCTGCACCCCTTGCTCTGCAGACACATGATGGGGAGTTGCTTTGCTCTGCTGAAATGGAAACATTGAGCTCCCAGCATGAGGTGATATTGGAAATCCTCATCCTGAGCTAGCTCAGTTAGCTTTTCCTGGAGGAGAAAACCAGCTCCACTCAGTTAAATAACTCACCTTATGCTTCAGAGATTTCAAAACCCCCACCACCCCACTTGCCACTCCTCAGATCCTGGGTTGCTGGGGGCCCCTTCAGTGTTTCATTAGGTTTCCTTTATTAAGGCTTCATGTACAATGAGGGATTTTGTAGTGAAGTGACATAGGGCAGCCAATTTGTGTGGGACTCTTTGTCTCAGGTTTTGTAAGAGCTGGTATTGTGAAAGCACTTGACGTGCCCACTAACACAAATATAAAGACAATTTAATTACTTATTACATTTAATTGGGGGTGTGGAGCAGGAAAATAAAAAAGAAAGTGCCTGGCTGAACTAGTGCCAGAGGACTCAGGTGGGAATTTATTGTAGTAGCTCCCAAGACTGCCAATTGCCCATAGCAATGTATTGTGTAGGAACACAGCCTCCACAGCAGAGGTGATTAAAAGTCCAGAGATGAAGGCAAGAGAGTGGCTGAACGAGTTAGAGTGGAAATAACAACTCCAGGTGGGCTCAAATCCACACACAAAGCTTTTAGGGAAATTCTGTAGCACATCAGAGAAGGTTGTGGAGGGGTAGAGATAACCCCACAAAGCTGGACAGCAGTAAACCACCACTGATTCTGGCAACACTAGAAGAGCCAAAACACCTAGAGAGCTGTAAATTCAGCTCTTGACTTTGGCTATGCCCCGGCTGTAGTAGAAATTTAAGGCTCAGAATCTCCTCTTCCAGCCCTAAAACCTGTAATCCTTCAGGTCACTGAGCACCATGGTAGCCTCAGAGGCAAAGCAGCAGGCCGAGGAGAAATACCTAATGACATGCAAAAAAAAAAAAAAAGCACAGCCTTATTCCAAGGCAGCTCTTGCACTGATGAAGATTTTCATGGGGTAAGAGGTGGTGGTATGCAGAGATTCCCAGGAAAGCAAACGTGTCTCTCTGTGGTTGATAGGTGTGAAATGACATTTACTTGCCTAAAAGGAAGTATGAAGTGTATTGGATGAGGCAAAGGAAAAAACAATTATTTAATGTCTGCTTCCCCTTCCCCCACCAAAAAAAACCAAACAAAAAAAAGTTTTCCATTATTTCATTTTGTGCCTGGAAAGGAAAAAAAACTTTAAAACAATCTTCCTGGGAGGTCCTGATGAAACAGGGCTGTCAGTCATGGCAGCCGGTTGCCCTTCTGATTTGAAATCCAGCTAATTAGCTCCAAAGTACAGTGCTTCGGATCTGAACAGGGCATGAAGCTGCTGAGTTTGATATTTTCAGGCCTGTCAGCCTGTGCACTAAAAAAGAAAGGAGATCCATCGCAGTGAGGGAGCAGCGGGCTTAATGAGGCACCCTGGGGCAGTTTGGTAGAACTGGAAAACAGACTGCCTTGGTGTCACGGCCTTCCTCCTTCCTGGTGGAAGCTTGGGGTACAGAGTGGTGCTAACGGAGGAGTAATCCCTTCTCCCGAGGCCCCTACAGGGATTCACAAAGGCTGGGACCAGGAGGCAACACCAAAAACGAGGGGAAACTGTGCTCTGTAGGAGCACAACTGCAGAGCCAGGGCACTATCTCGTAGCAGCAGCCTCTTCCTGGCATCCCAGGGCTTTGAGCTGCAAGAGGATGATGTAGTAGTCAATGCACCATTGAAAGTATGGAAAGATTCTTGTCGTAAATGGAATGTGGATGCTAATGCAGAGAA
>JAWWEU010000001.1:30276327-30295671 GCA_035583155.1 Acropternis orthonyx
CCCCTGTTAAACCTTACCCCATTGGTCCTAACCTGGGTCCCCTTTCATAGCAAAATGACCCTCTCCCTTGAAAAGCCTGTTAGCACCAGAAATAAACTCTCTTTTGCCTCCCTCTCTCCGTGAGTCATGTGCTGCCGGTCCCAGTCCCCTGGGAACCACGTGGAGGGGGGAACGGGCAGAGAGTGTGCCCCCTGGTAAGGATCGCAGCAGCCGTGCCAGGGGGAAACCCACCACCCGCTATAGATGCAATGCCATAGTCTTCTGGGGAGGCAAAGTCATACACAGATGTTGTTCCTGTTTCTTGTGCTAGGGTTGGAATAGCATCAACTCTGTTTGGAGGCCCTTCTCTGAAGATACCTGGATGTGGTAACAGCCCTGGAGTAAAACCCTGGACCAAGCCACCAATTGTGTTAAAAAGTGCCTGATACCAAGACAAAACCCACATTAAGAAGTGTCAATACCCTTAGTAGGCTGTGTCCTGTAAGGTCAGCAGGGCATTGAGTGAACTCTAGGCAAGACAAAAGCTCATGGGGACATACAACCTCCAGGTACAGGACATGTACCCACAGAGAGAGAACTGAGGGAGTGAGTTTTTCTAAGATACAAATGAGAACCAGACTAGAAATCAGGCACCTAAATTCTATTTGAAGTTCAACTTTCTCCAGAATATAGTTTACCACATCTGGAATAAAGAGCTGCTCTTTATAGACTGTTGCAACAGCATCACTGAACCTCAGAGGTTATTATTCAAGCTCATATGGTGGCTTAGCAGTTGTCAAAAGCAGCTTGATCTGTTAGGGTCCCAGGACTTATACAGAGTTTCTCCAGATGTTTCACCAGTGTAGGTGTCACTGCAGCAACACACACCAATCTTCTAACTGGGTCAGGACGCTATTGCTGTCTTTGATCACGCAAGTTTTGAGATCTGCAGCACCCTGTAGTCCACTGAGGGATGCAACCCCTCTCTGGAATGCAGGAAAGCCTGGGGGAGCTGTTGTGTAGACACACTGCCTGTATCCAAGGCAGGCATAGGAAAGCATTCCTAAGTGTGTCCAAACTGCGGTGCAATTCAAACTGGGACATTGTGGCAGGTGGCATCCTCCTTATGTATGACATCTTTTACATGGAATTTTCCTATTTCAAACACTCTCTAAATTTGTGCAAGGGACTGTGCTGCCAGGCACAGGAGAAATGTCACTTTTTGAGACCACGTCTCACGCTTGCAAACCACAGACTGTTGTTTTTACCTCTTAGCCCTGAAGGCTAAGATAAGACAGAGGAAGGAGAGAGTGTTCATTGTGAAAGTCCCTACAGCAGCGCCCATTGAGGAGTGATTTGCACTTCAGTGCCTCACTGAAGAAATCTCAGCTCAAAGAAAGGGCTTAGCCAAAAGAAACTGGAAGACAATATTGTTCAGGTAATGTAACATTATGGTTCAGAGAGCACAAGTTTACATGGGAGGGCAAGAAAGCCATTTTTCACACAGATGATGATATTGCACAGCTCACCACTGCATCCTAGGAAGAGTCTAATCTTCCCAATGAGCAGTTGCTATCCAAGAAGACAGGATTAACTGGAACAACGGTCTGACTGGACCACTGGACTGTAAGAATTGGCTTTGTCTGAGTCCCCATTCTCTTCCCTTGCCTTCCCCTTGAAAACACACATCAAGCCAGAACACACCTCTCTGTCCCACCAAACTGAGAGATGTGTTGCTGCTTGCATTTAAAGATAAGGCAGATACAAGCAGATGTCAGAAGTGCTGGACCTTGCTTCAGCTGGGTGTTTGCACTGCTGCAAAAAAGTCATGACACCACATCTACTGAGCTAGATAACAGACAGACTCAGGGAATGGTTTAGCTTGGCAGGGACCTTAAAGATCATCTAGTTCCAAACCCACTGCCATGAGCAGGAATGCAGCTCAAAAAGCAGTGAAGGGCACCCATACATTACTCCTTCAGGATGAACTCATCCTGCCATGCTGGAGGGCAGGCTTTTTATTAACAAAATACTACACTTCAGATTTCACAGTGCTTCTGGTACAGTCGTATTCCTTTGGTCAGCAATGGTCTTTCACTGCTCTGCTTTGGCTTTTGCTGTGGAGCAACTCCTAGACATCAGGAAAGGAAAACATTTAAATATATTCCTAAGACCCCTTGATTTCAACCATGTACAATGATTTTGCATTTTTCTTTAAGCTGTTTTTCTTTCTCTGACATAAATTTTACCTTAAAGACAATTTTCAGGGTGTCCTATCCACCCCCACTATCTGTTCTTCAGCAAGTCCTGCCCAGTACCCATCTTGCTCCTTCTAGAAGCAATAATCTGTGAATGCAGTACTGGTGTAGGATAAATAATGCCTGAAAGACTTCAAGGCTGAGCTTAAGCAAGATTTGTAGGAAGGGAACAAAACTGTTCTTAAGCTAACAGTTTTAGCTTGAATAAAATAGAGGATTTCCCAGGCACATCAAACATTTGACCCGATGGATGTGAACCCAGTCAACAGAACCACACTGCAGTGACAAACACTGGCCTACCCCAGGGCATGTAAACAACAAAGATCTGCCACAACACATGAAATAGTCACAGATTTTAAGAGC
This sequence comes from Acropternis orthonyx, assembly GCA_035583155.1. Classification (NCBI taxonomy): domain Eukaryota; kingdom Metazoa; phylum Chordata; class Aves; order Passeriformes; family Rhinocryptidae; genus Acropternis; species Acropternis orthonyx. Next base: position 30,278,928 of record JAWWEU010000001.1, read on the forward strand.
CGAGTAGATCAGAGAGAGACAATTTCCATTTCACAAGTACTTTCAGTGTGATTTGGATGTCACTGCTCTCCCAGTACTATCTATTCCCATATTTCCCAATGCAACCCTGGTATAAATGAAGCCACTCACACAGCATGGAAGAAACCCTGACCCCAGAGTATCATCTGAGGAGGTTGTTTTATAAAGTCATGCTATGATGAAACTACATTGGGAATATGTGAGGAAGAAAAGGAAGGGTGGAATTGTCTACAGCTCCTGCTGCAAACTGAGACTGTATGCCCAATGTACACAAGGATGTTGGAATTGTTTTCACATTGTCCAGAAAAAGAAGGAACATTTGGAAACCAGAGAAGGAAGAAGGGTTTATGGACCCAGGACGTTCTTCACATTGCTTACAGAGACTCATCCTGATAAGGAGGTCTGGCTGAGAATACTGGAACAGGAGGAATTACAACCCAAGAGTACCTTTATAGACTCATTTTTTCTGTTTCTCCAAAACTAAGCAGTGGGCTAAAATATTGAATCTCCAAGGCAGGGATGTTGCATATTTCTGATCCAGAAATCCCACACCTGATCTGTTCTCCTAGTAAAGACATGTGGCGCTTCAGTGATTTCCTTGGCTATATTTTTCTTCACCTATAGGGTCTTGGGCTTTACTGAGACAAGTCCTGACTTCACATAGTCATTTGGCTTACACAGTTGAACACTTCTCCTTCTATCACTCTGTTTTTGGATAACATATGAATATCCATAGTATCTCCTAAACCTTGTATCTCCACAGCCACTGGTCCCAAGGTAACCCTATCCAAGAAGGTTACCTCACACAACAGCCAAGGGGCATCACTGCCTGCTCTTGCTCTCTGCAACTGTTTTTCCACATGCTTTTGCAAGATGGGCACATCTTGGACACCAGACTCCATGTACTAATGGAATAGCAGCAATTAAGTAGTGCTCATTGACGTAGTCCTAATTGGACCTCCCCTGAACTGAACGGGAGCCACACTGGATCTTGCCTCTTTCCATTTCTGGGGCTAATTATTACCAGCTAAACAGCACTAGGCTTTCCCTTTTTCTCTCTGCCATGCTTGTTAGCATTGTTTCTTCCAGCAGCTTTTCATCTCAATGGAGGCAATTGTGCCTGGCTGACATTTTAATTCTTTCCAGCTGCATCTGAACAAAATGACACAAATTAAGTGGAAGGGCTTGAGGAAGAGGGGGAAGGAAGCTCCCAGCCCCCACAGTCTGTCCTTGTCCTACAGTAAGGGTTTTGTGTTCAATGCAGCAGATGCTCAGAAGGTGTCACAGTGAGAGGTTTTGATGTCACGCTGACAGCGTGGTCAGCTGTGCAGCACCAGCATCTCTCCTAACCTATTTCCCTGAGAAATGTGATGGGCAAACATAGAAGTGGAGGATTTTCAAAGTCTCCAAGCAGAGCAGTGGCACACATTTGCCTTTACTTACAGAAAAATATCTTGGTTTAGGGACCCTTCCAGTCAGGGAAGTGAGGTCAAGTGAGATCCTGCCCACTCTGTGAAGGGTCTGCAGCTGAACTCTGCTGGATAAAGAGAGGTTTAAGAGAACAGACTGGCAAGTTGCAGATCTCGTTAGCAATACATAAGAATCCCTACCATGAACTAAGACCTCTCTGGGTAAGATACTGCATAAATACAGAATAGAAAGTTTACCTATACCCCTTAAGATATTAAGGAGACAAAAGAGAAGCATCAAAACAAGTGTACTTAAATATTGCTCTTGCAAATCTCAGGATGCTTTAGATATACCCAAGCAGCTTGCTTTGTAATCAAAGCCCTTTACCCTAAGCTAGGACAAAAGGAGATTCCAAAAGAAGAATTAAATTCAAAAAGTCTCTAGTAGCTACTACGAACCACAGGGAACAGGATCAGACTGGTTCAGTAAACCACAGGGCAAAACAATTAGACTGATGCTGGATTAAGCCTGCCTTGAAACCAGAAGAAACCGGACATGTTTACTTGCTGCATTTGTGTTACTGCAACCTCATATTAGTGAGCAGGGATGGAAGAGAGTTTGGATTTTTAGTGGTTCCTCATTCTAACACCAGGCTTATGGTCACAGCTCAGCTACCAGTTTCCAGGTACTAGGAGCCTTGCCTCCTTGCTTGCTGCTCAGATGCATCTGCATCACATTTACCTTTTTTTTTTTTTTTCCACTTAAGAAGGATACATTTTTTACTCAGTTACTTTCTTTGTGCTACACTTGGACAGATTTTCCAGGGTTCTGCACTGCCTAGTGCTTATATTCCTTGGTTTCTGATCACACCGAGTATTTTAAAGTCCAGTTCCTGCTGAGAGCAAAGAGTTTATGCTATGGTCTGAAGGTACAGCTATGGTTGTCACCAGAACTAGCATGAGCTAGCTGCCTTAGACACTGGTAGCACTGTAACCACATAAACTGCATGGTCCAGTGTCCACAAGAGCTTCCCCTTTTGGCACACAACATGAGACAGAGGCTGGTGCAGGAGGTGTAAGGAGCTGGAGTTCAGGGGCAGTGCAAGGGACCGCAAACAAATCAGATGCAGGAGATGAAAGTAGGTGGAAAAGAAGTGACAGACACAGACATAGTCCTCCGTGAGCTGAATGTCATTACCTGAAATGCCTGTGATTTTCTCTGCCCTGGCTTCGAAAAGAATAACACCATTGGGTCTGGAGAGCCTATTCCAACATGTGATACCAGACCTAAGAGGTTCAGTATGGGGAACTGAATTGTTCAAGATCGTGTTACAGCCTGGGTCGTCTCAGTGACTCTCCTGAAAGGTGGTTCAGGTCTTAGCAGTGTCAAATCAGTTTCTGTAGGCACGTATTGCTCTCCATCAACCAGAATGGTTTACTTTGGAAAAGACCTCTAAGATCATCAAGCTGAACCATTTACCTACCACTGCCAAGCCCACCATTAAACCATGTCCCTAAGCACCACATGTACACGGCTTTTAAATACTTCCAGAAAGAGTCAAGCACCTTTGAGATTCCAACCCACATGCCACAGGAATTTGAGCTGCTTTCAGTGGCAGAAGAAATAGCTCAAGAAAGACCATGCCAGTGAAGGAGAAGTGAAGATGTTTTCCAAAAAGTCTCCGAACTAAACTTTTCAGCCTCATAAACTAACATGAACAGCAGACTCCTGCTTACAAAAAATCCCCACCTCTGTGCCTTTCTTCCCCAGAACCTGTGGAGTGCAAGACCCATTTTTCTATCTGATAAGAACTTCTTTCAGGTGGTGTAGTTGGTGTCTATAACACCAAGAACAAAATGTGATCCTGGCAGGTTTTCAAAGTACCCAACTTAACACCTGAGGAAGTGCCACTGGGACATGCTCAACTGAGAAACAAGGAGCAAAAGCAGGGAAGACTTGTTTTCAGCTCTTGCCATGATTTGCTTTTTCTTTAAAGATGTATTTGAACAGCTCTCAGCAGGAGTTATGGATCCTTCCAAGCTTTCAATCCTTTCAATCCAATGCAGATCTAAAATATTTGCAGTCAAAATTGAGCTCCAGGACACTTGTTTATCTATTGCAATAGTCTACATCTCTGTATATCCCCTTGACTCCAACTTGGAAATGAAGAGGCACAGAAGGGAGCAGAGGGCGACAGAGATAATAAGCATTTCCTGATTTATGAAGGGCTGTTTATTTGTGCCTTTTTTTTTTTCCACTTGCAGAAAGGATCTCTGTCCACTAAGTCAAATCCCTTGGAGGATTTAAAGGAACGTGACACTATCTCTCTGTTATTTCACTTAGAGGCCTTACACCTCGTGCTGTGTTTTCTTGATACATTTTCTTTTTGCAGCAACATCAGCCTAAACAGTTGTCTCCCAGCCTTGTTCCTCACTCCCTCCCAAGTGTTTGTTCCTGTAATATCATGGTGTTATGCCACAAAGCTGTGGCTGAATAGGGTATGATAAAAAGAATTAGGAAAGCAAATGATTACCCCCAAAAAATCTGTTTTGGCTCTGTTGCTTTGTTAGATCTATTCCTCAAAGCAGCACTCAGCAAAGCAGCTGTGCTGGCAGGGAAAAAGGGATAGCATGCAGCTGCCTGGTAACAGGAGGGAGAGGCAGCAGAAGGAGAGAGAGCAAAAAAACCATCAAAGACAACATACCTTGAAGCTAAAGACTCAATTAGTGGCTTTTCATGAAGCTGTTCCATGAGGAAAAGATGGTAAATCACAGGTTCTGCATCCTCCCCAGCAAGCAGCAATGCCTGTATCTCCTGAAGTACTGCTGCAGAGCCCTTCCCTGCCTTAGGGACTCAACAGGAGAGGAGAACGGACCAGGGTGCCTTGAGTTCTACACAAGAAGAAAGTTTGGAAAGACTCATCATGGGACCTGTGCACCTTTAAGCCACACCTGGGCACTTCCAAGCCCCAGCTTTATGAAAGATTTTGCAATAGGGCATATGGAAAGGAAAATAGGGTGAGCACTGTGGGCCTCTGGAAATCTTTCCAAGCTCCTAAAGTCAGTGTAGAAATAGCTTTGGCTTTTCAAAAATTCTGGGAAAGTGGAGATAAATGGATGGAATCACAGGGGAGAAGAGTGCCAAGCCAGTATCAAGTCATGTGAAGGATACCAGAGGAGAAGGAGATGGAACAGAATGAAAAATAAGGGTACACAGCAAGCACATGGGCAGTTCTGATTTAGGTCCTAAGACAAATGAGGCAGTGGTGGAGCTATTGGAGGAGAGGAAGGACTTTCTTTCTCTCTATCTTTTGGTGAAGAGCAGGAAAAGGCTGGAGGGGGAAGGGAGCACAGTTTTGCAGAATGCTAATGAGGTGGAGGTGATGCTGCTTGATATAGAGCTGAACGTGCTTAAGGCATCCTCTAGGGATGATTACTCAAAATGACTTTCAGAAAATGCCACTGGGACACTCCTGGCTCTGCACAGAGTACACAGCACAATACATCTTCACGCAGGGAGATTGACACATGGATGATGGATGTCAACAGTAAAGGAATTCTGTTTAAGGGGAGAAGGGTAATTAACTTTGGAAACAAGGATTGAGGCTGAATGTACATGGGAATGTTGTGTGTAGGGCTGGGTTTGAAAGGAGATTGATGAGGTGGTTGTGCAACACTCATGGTTATAGCTCCCCACTGAGTGTTAGCTGGGAGTGGTTGACTGTCCCAAAGCCTACCATGTGGTGCAGATTTTATAGTCACATCTTAGGAAATCCCCAAAGTCCCAATTTTGACCCCAGGAACAAAATATGGATGGGCAGGGGTGGGTGGAGGATGTTAGTCCTTAACATCAAGTTCAAGCCCTAAAGTTGCAAATAACTCAAAGGGAAGGGAAGCTTAGTATGGCAAAGTAGAAACTGCTGTGCATCTGTTAGAGGAAGCATGTCTGTGCCTTCTTGTTTCACAGTGTGTTCTACAATTAATACCGCCCTAATTAAAACACACAAACACAGAGGAAAGCAAAATACATAATGCCCTTCCATTTTGCCAGAAGCCCACCCAGACAAGCTGGTTCTCCAGTGGGTGCCCTAAGATATCTCCTCTATTTAGGCACAGCTAAGGGTTTGTGCCTATGTTAGGAGGAAAGAAACCTCCTTCAGCCTTTACCACACCTTATCAACAGCTGTAATTTGTTTTTGATACTTTACTTCAGCTGCAGCACCACCCCTATTTCAAACCCAAACCATTTTGCTTCCAAGTCCAGTTTGTTAAGCTAAGTAACAGCAGAATCCACACACTTACTGGGAGGTCCTTCACAAAACACAAGCATTCATCCAATAAGTAAGAATAACCTAGTATCTTTCCCTACCACCTCAGAAAAAGAACTCATTGTTCTCATTAAACTCCAAGGAGCTTGCTTCACTGTGATGCAATATCATGGGGAGAGAGAAAACAAAGGCATACTGGGCAAAAACATAACAAATTTCACTTCAGGGTTCATGTTTTAACATTTTGTAATTCAAAAATGTCTTTATTTTTTTTAGCATGTTTTGGGAACAGAAGTTTTCTTTGCCTCCTTCTTTCAACCCAAATTGATTTTGAATCCAAAAATATGAACAAGTACTAATGCTGGGTTTTGTTACTGAATGGTGATTACCCTTTTGCTCAGGAGATGCTGTTGGATGTTCAAGATTCCTGGCTGGTTTTGGTAGCACCCCTGACATTTGTGGTGGTGGGCAGACACAAGGAAGATGCTGCTCCCATCGTAACAAGCTATGATTACTGCTTATTATGACAGCCCTACTTAGTACACTTCTTGTCAAGCCAGCTCATGTTCCTGCTCTGAATTGCCCTCTCTCTTTTCCTCTCAATTCCTTAGGTTGCTGTGCTTGTGACCTGAGCACACAAAGTAAAGCCCTGAGTTCGACAGCAGAAAGGTCCCTGAAAAAGGTTTTGTATCTCTCTACCTGCAGGTCTTGGAGGCAGTTGCTTGGTTAATGCACTTGGAGATTTCTCCTTGTTTTTTGCAATCTCTATCAGTTATTTGAACAGATATCAGGATATGATTCATATTGCTTAAGTCTACATGTTTAAAAAAAAAATAAATCAGCATTTAGTAAAAATACACTCTCTACAGGTAAGGGAAAGAGGTGTCCAGAGGGTCATACAGCCAATCCACTTGGAACATGTACATTAGGGTAACTTGAATCAATCTGCACAGTTGCCTTTCTCTTTTCCCCCACTGAAAAGCAGCCTCAGACACTTTGACTAGTGGCTTCCAAAGACAAAGATATTTTCTATTCCAGTGTTGTACATTTTCACAGATCTTTAGAAACCCATTACCTTTCAGTCTAATTCTCCTTTCCAAGTCTTCTGTGCACTAATGTAGATAGGATTTGTATTTAATGATGAGTCAAAAAAAAGGAAAAACTTTCAAGAACAGTGGGTGTTTTGGTTTGCACATATGAAAAAGATGATAGATTTTCATGGTTTAGAAGAATGTTGCAACTAAACTTATGTTTTTGTCAGCTTTCTGTTGTGTAGTTCATCATTTGAAAATTATTTGCCTTTAGAGAGAGTGTGATCAAACTACAGTAAAACCCCAAGGTTATAGTCCTGTATCTTAATTCAATTCAATTAACTCTGAAGGCTGAAGTAGTTTATGTCAGTCAAGAACACGTTCTGGCTCAGATACGTCCTTTAGAAATCCATGGCAGGTAGGAAAACCTTGTGTCCCACTGGATAGATTACCTCTAAAGCATTTTACACAAGCCCTTCAGAAGAAGCTCTTAAGAAATGTGGCTGAGTTTGAATACCCTGGACTGCTCTGCAAAGTGATACCTCTCCTTGATAGCATCTGAAGAAATTAATAACAGGACTGCAAGGTGGTCAGATGCAGTCAAGGTCTACAGAGCTGTTAGCAGAACTGACAGTCCCAGCAGTGACAGGAAAACCAAATCCCAGATTCATCTCAGATGGATGAAACTGGAATTTCAGACTTCAAAGCACGACTCTCCTGTGCCTGTAAAAACTGTGAGCAGGAATTGATTCATATAGGCTCATTCATCGCTGGATGCTTACTCTCAAGGGAATGGAAGCAGAATCCTCCATTAGTTTGGATTATTTTGGGAACTTGGAATTACTCCAGTGACTCTAATATTACTGGTGTAAAAGACATGAGACTCTGGTCAGATTCTCAGTTTCTCAAGAGGAACCACTTGCATTACCATAGCGGTAAGAAAATGAGACCCATCTCCTTAAGAGATTCCCCATCCAGTGTAATCTCTAAGTTCAGCACCACGTTCAAACCAAGTTCAACACCATTTTCAATGCAAGTTCAACACTGGGACCACAGTCCCTTCATACTCCTTCTCATGAGAGCCAAAACCCATCACATGCTCCATACCATGCAGCAGGGGCAGCTGCATCCTTTTGCTCACCTCTGGACTTCCGCTCTGGATCCTACACCATGAAGTTGTTCAGTCATCCACTTCCTACTCATTTCAGACACTCACGACCAACAGGTCAAGGGAGGTGATTTTCCCCCTCTACTCCACTCACATTAAGAATCCACCTGGAGTGCTGTGTCCAGCTGTCAGGTCCTCAGCACGGGAAGGACATTGGCCTGTTGCAGTGAGTCCAAAAGAGACTGCAAAGATGCTCAGAGGGCTGGAGCACCTCCTCTCTGGAGACAGGCTTAGAGAGCTGGGGTTGTTCAGCCTGAAGAACAGAAGGTTCTGGGGACACTGTTGTGGCCTTTCAGTGTTTGAAGGGGGCCTATAAGAAAAACAGGGACAATCCTTTCAGCAGGAACTGCTGCAACAGGACACGAAGGAATGGTTTTAAACTGAAGGAGTGTCAATTTAGTTTGGATATTAGAAAGAAGGTTTTTATTATGAGGGTGGTGAGGCATTGGAACAGGTTCCCCAGAGAAGCTGTAGCAGTCCCATGCTTGGAAGTGTTCAAGATCAGGCTGGATGGAACTTTGAACAACCTGACCCAGTTAAAGATGTCCCAGCTCATTGTAGAGGGGTTGGACTAGACAACCTTTAAAGGTCCCTTCAAAGCCAAACTATTCTATGATTCTGAACTGTGAATATTTCTCTGTTCCTGGAAACTGTTTGAGATCTCCCACCTTCACAGTACTCAAGATCAAACCAACAGCCTCCAAAGCTGCAAAATAACCAAAATACTTAAATTTTAGCTAAATAGTAAGCTTTTCCAGGCAGCCCCCTGCACAACACCTAGCCTCTGTGGATAAGCAGGCATACCACACAGAGCAAGGACTCACAATGCCCTTGAAAGAGGGAGAGAACAAGGACCACACACATCTTCCACTGAGCTCTACAGCATCCAGGTATGAAAGGGACAGAGCAGGGGGCACTGGGCTCTCTATGTGGCCAGTGCTGAATGGACGGAGCTGGCAAAGCTGGATTTCACAGGGCAGACACTTGCTAGCAGCAGCTACTTTTGTTTATCAAGTTCCTTGTAAATGTGTGAATTAGAGACTGGATCATTAGCTTCACAATGAACCAGAATGCTGATTTATTTAATGAATGTAAATGGTCTTTCGTTAGCTAATTAAATTAGGGAAATGAGAACTGTTGGCAATAAAATGGATACCAAGGAGTGAAAAAGCTTCTGTACCCCAGTGACAGCTGTAATATAGGTCTTTCCATGGCCAAGGCCCTCTGTAAAAGCTTAAAACTGAGTTTCTCTCCCTGAGGACAACTTTTTATTACATTATCTGTGGTCAGTCAGGGCCTACTGGAGGTCTGTAAAGGTCCTGGACCAAGACAGTGATGCACCGCACTTCACTTTCTAGTTACACCTGTGTGCACTCAGACTAAGCTGAGCGGTCTCCTGGAGTTTGTATCAGTGTAAATAGAACAATTTGCACAATTAGTGCAAGAAGTTTTTAAAAATCATTTTCACTTTTATGTACCATGAGTCAGTTCCTCAGTGCTTTGGAAATTCCTTGGATTGAAAATTCTGCTGTTCCAAACCCCTTGTTTACGAAAACAAACCATGGTCCTTCAGCAGTGAAGCCCAGAATTCAGTAAGTCCAGTCCTGACCTTATAATACTTAAGCCACAGACTAAAAAAAAAATGACCTTAATACAAAGACTCATGCAGGTGGTTCCCAGTCATGCATTTCAGGACTGTAAAAGACCTGGTACCAGAGAAAGAATGGATTCGGTGTCTGCTGTAGCAGCTCTCATACTTTAGGACAACACTTTAGAGGACCTTGAGGTGTCAAAGACACCAAAACGTCTCTCATAAACAATATCTGGTAAAATTTCACTTTTACAAAGCTGAATTCCATGTTAACTCTTTACTTCACAGACATTGTTCACCTCAGGAACCCCTTTTCCCACCTAACAGAGCCACAGCAACAAGAGACTCCTTCAGGTATCAAAAGGGCCAAAGGCTGGGCAATAAATCTTAACCATTCCCTTCAGATGGTCCATGGATATGTCTAAGATAACAGAGCTCACAGAGGAATGGCATTTTTTTCCTGCCAAAGAACATAACTAAAAGCCAAAGTGCTTTTTGACAGGTTTATAATCCACCCATGAATTGTCATCCATGTAGGTCACACATTAATCAAGCCATATATTACTCAAAACTCCTCTTAATATGCAACTTAGAGACTTTTAACAGCCTTTTTATAGACTATCAGAAAGTAAAGCAATAACAGAAATAGCACAAACAACAGTCCATCCAGAGCACCTACAAATAGATTATTATTCTTAGGAAATAAATCAAATATAAGATATTCAAGCTTCAGAAAAATAACTTCCATCAATTAAACCATGTAAATGACCAAAGTCTTAAAATCAAATGAAGCCAGCATAAATAACTCATCATAAAATGCCACTCCTTGCCCAGAGGTTAGGGAGGAAGTCACCACATCTGTAACTGTTATTAATAGAAATAAGTCTGTAAAGATTTAGATCTATGCTTGAATTTTCCGGGTTATATATCTACATAGGAGGCAGTAATTGGAAAGCAGAGATAATTAATATGCCTGATTAATTGCACTATCAGGAAACAAGCAATGCAATTACAGAGTCTTTCAGACATGCATGATCCTACACTCCATCACCAATTGAATAAAACAAACACAAACAGAATTAATCAAATTAAATAGGAGGACCAAATTCAAGCAAATGCATGCAAAATGTCAAAGACACCTTCATTCTGGATCACTCTCAATATCAGCAAGAGAAGTATAAAATTAAAAAGGTGAAAGAGATAAATGATGCATTCCTACCGAAATAAAGGGAATCTCCCAGCCTCCCAGCACAAGCTCTTGCAGCTCCATTTGGTCTGCAGGCTGTTGGTGTGGTGGGAATACAAAGCAGATAAAGCCACTTTCGGGACAAGATGCAAAATACTTGTTAGTGTTGCTACTGGCCATGAGTAATCAGGGCTTCATCTCTTCCCAAAGCCAGCTTCTCAAAGACCTTTGGGCTGTAGTTGACCTCCTTCACTAAGCCAACACTGATTTATTGCTGTTGAAAAGGGGGTCCTTCCCTTTCTTCTCCCATATCCCTCAACTCCCTTGCTCCACATCAAGAGGGGAGGAGTTCTCCTAGCAGCAACCACGTTCCCTCAGCTTTGATTTTCTTGGTGAAGCAAATGTAACTGCTCTCTCCCTACATTCTTTCCATCCAAATGGAATTGACCCAGCTGTCTGCATTGTACTACTTTGAGTCATTCCCATGTGACAGGCTGGGGGTCTTATGCTAAAACCACGAATTTAACGAAGTTAAAAATAACTTCGCAAAAAAAAAAAAATTAAAAAAAAAAAAAAGGATTTTAAAAAAGAATGTATGAGAGAGTGAGGCGTTCCATGGAAGGAAATAGAACACATGGGCAAGGTGAGAGCTGCTGAAGCCAGTTTGTGCTCCACAGTAAGTGCCTTTGAAGCCACATTCTCTACAGAGAATGAGAGTAGGTGTTTACAAGTGGATTGGGGGTTTCTCATCCCCTCTGTACACCCACCTCTGCATGATCTCTGAAGAGGCCACAACAAAATGGAGAACAAAACCAAAACCTCTTAGCTGTGAGGAGAACATCTTCACGAGAAGACATCACACCAGAAAGAACTTCTTGGTAAGAAAAAGCAGCACAACAAATTGCTACTTGACAGGAACTGTTGCCTCCTTCTTGGCAGAAGCTTGGGGTGCATGGCCTTTTGCTCTGTATTAATCCACGATACCTTTTCTCCCCTTCTCTTCACTGGACACAGACCCTGACCCTGTAAATATTTTGCTTTCAAGAACATTACAACATTTTTAAAATATATTATCTTAGTGCCTAGGGTTTATTCAGGTGACTGATGTACATATTCCATCCTTATGGTCACAAGCCATGGCAGCAGCTCTCAACTGAGTTCTGGTACTTCTTTTTCTGTGTGTCATTTTTTGACAGCAGGGGAGTGTCAGTTCAGAACCCTAATTTAAAACGATAGAGAGAAAGCAAGAGAGAGCTCCTTAAATGCTCCACTTTCCCTGAAAGCACATTTTTAAAGGAATATTTCCACTGTTGGTACAACCTGACGGCTTTACCAGCACAAGGAGTTGTTTACTGCAAGCTCATGCAATGTGTTGAATGATCCACTTGGAAACCAGTTCAGCCCTCCTGTGAAGCCCAGAAGACACAGAAATGGATCCAGGACCACCAAAGTGACCATCAAAGTGATTTGATGCAACAAGGACAGAGATCATAGAACGAGTTGGATTTGAAGCAACTTTAGAGATCACCTAGTTCCAACCCCTCTGCCATGGACAGGGACAACTTCCACTTGATCAGGTTACTTAAAGCCGCATTCAAGATGGTCTTGAACACTTCCAGGGATGGGAGATTCACAGACTGAGACCAAATCACAACAGCTGGTTTCCCCTCTCCTTTCAGAGGCACAAGTCCCAAAAGGCACCCCAGGAGGGTGCCACCCTGAAGGTCCTTGAGGGCCACTTGTATCTGCTTCCACATTTTCATCTTCTGTAAGTTCTGAGGTGAATCCCAGGTTGCAGGTCTGAATTCCAGTGTGATACAGTTTTCAGGATGAAACATGGAATTTGGGGATTTGGAGCAATCAATACCTGTGAACACTAGTCATTACTGCTAAATGTTATGGGTGGGACTCAGGACAATCTAAAACTTCCCTTCATATTGATTGATCTGTGTGTGTTTATACAACAAAAAATGAAAATTGTCAGCAGGAAGGACTGCATGAGTTGCTGGCTGGAGTGAGCACATGATACTTAAGGTGAAAAGGACATAATGAGATCTGCCACTCCAGCCACCCAATGGGGCTTTCAGTCACTTTGATGTCAAAGCCCGAAAGAACAAGGACACCATGTCATGCAGCTGGTTCCTCTCCAAACATGTGATGTCCCTGAAGTTACCAGATGGTATCTAGGCTGGATGCAGAACATTGTGCTCTAGAGTCTTAGTGGATTTGCTGTAGATGGTAGATTTGGTAGGTGCAGTTCCTTGGGCAGCAGCATGCCCAGTGCATCTGAAAATCTTTGGTCCTGTTTCCAGCATATCTGCCAGGGTCCTAGGAAGCCTGGCATGTCACCACTAGCCAAGGATTTCTATTATTGCCAACAACTTTCTCAGCAACCTTCGTACTGAGAGAAGGCAAAGAATCATAGAATCTTTTAGACTGGAAAAAATATCTAAGATCATTGAGTCCAGCTGTTGACCTAAGACTGCCAAGCCCACCACTAAACCGTCTCCCTAAGCACAACCTCGACATGATTTTTGAACACTTCCAGGCATGGTGATTCCATCACTTTCCACAGTAGAAGGCTACAGCTACTCTATGCACCTCTGGGAGATAAGAATACAACAGCCTTACCCAGTCAGCCTACAGTCCTAAGACAATACATGTCCTACAGCAGTATCTTTGGGCAACTGCACTGTATCATAGAAGAGGAAGCCTTTCACCAGCATTGCTGGCATTTATGAAATTCCTTAAATGCTTTGAGATGCCTTAGATACTTGCATATTGCTTCCTGGCCTTGTTCAGCCACACAGTAAACAGGAAGATGGGCTCATGTTGATATCTGGGCTTGATCTGGAAGGATATTGCAGTAATAATCATCCAGAGCATTGGCCCAAAATATTATGCTGAGCCAAACAAACTGGGACTTTCCCCATCCCACAACCATTCAGGCTAAACCAGCCGATTTCCCTGAACATAGTATTTTATCACATGCCATGCAGGGACAGTTGTGCCCACACTGCCGTTCTGGAGAAACTCTTGCCTTCATCCCCCTTTCCTTTTTCCACAGGTTGGATATAAAACCAATCTAAGTCAAAGAACTCTGGGCCCTCAGAATGAATGGGAAATTTTCTGAATATGGGAAATAGAGTTATCAAAAGGACATTGGCTGGGCCAAATATTGTGTGTGATGTGACAGTACTAGTGAGGCTGAGGAAAAGGAAGGGAAATAAAAGCCATTCATATGGAAGAAAGGTGTTCATTGCCAGCAGGAATATGTTAAAGGAGCTCTCTGTTTAAAGGCATGAAGAGACTGTGAAATTATAAGATCCCTTGTTACTAAAGAAGAGAATTCATTTTATTTAGTATTTATTTTGTTATCAGTGTTGATTTTAATCAACACTAATAAAACAAGGAGAGGTTTTAACATGAAAAAGATTTTCTGCTGGTTTTTTTCAAGATCTTTCTGGAGCTGAGCCATGCTTTGTTGTGCTCAGTTCTCCCTGTGAGCTCAGGCTTCTCTCTACAGGAATATTGTACTTCCTGAGCTCCCACCATTCCCATAATGTTCTCACAGTCACGTTCTGCTTTCCGTGTTTTTTAATCACTGACTCGGAGGGTAGCAATCAATGGCAGGGAGGGTCACACATTTATAGGCTTGAGTCCAAGTTTCCAGCTAATGACTTGAACAGAGATAGAGCAGTTAAGGAAGGTCCCATAGAAAATGATGCTGGAACAGCAAAAGCATTTTGCTGGGAAATCAGAGGTGCGAGATTCAAGTTGAAATACAGTCTGGGCAACCCCAGTGAGCAGGGACTTATCTATGAAGTAAGACAGCCAAAGGTGTTATGTTGCCCATCCAGCATCTCCATATGCACCTGGTTACCATTTTTCCTTGAATACATACCCTTGGAAGTTGTATTTGAGAAGAAATTTTGATTGCACAAGCAAGGTCTGCTGATCTAATAGGAACTAATGCACGGACCTAAAGGTAGGGACAGAAATAACAAGGGAGTGATTAACTGTTGGAACATATGAAGTTTTTCTTTTGGAAATTAAAAGTTGGTATTTTTTCTGAAGATCTGCTTAGGCCAATTAGAATTTACTGGGCTCAGTTCATAAATAAGGCAGAATATACCATTGCCTAACTAATTGCTCTGAGATGAACAGCTCTGGAACAGGTAGCCCAGGGCACTGGTGGAGTCACCATCCCTGGCAGGACTTAGACATGTAGATGTGACACCTGGGCACATGGTTTAGTGGTGGGTTTGGCAGTGTTGGGTTAACAGTTGGACTCCATGATCTTAGAGGTATTTTCCAACCTTAATGATTCTGTGTTTCTATGAACGTGTAGGAAACCAGGGTCTCATTTGCTTTCATTTCCGTGATGTTTCACATTAAAGAACTAGGGAATTGTCTGATCTCGCTCACTGAAAGAATGGGGAACTGCCAGAGGATGGGGATGAATCTAGATGATCATGAATGAAGGTCATCATTAGGATAAAACGGGAACCACTTTCAGTTCCTTCTTGCAGGTAGCAAAGGATACAGGTTGGTGTGGGCTTGTTGTTGTTTTGGGTTTTTTTTCCTGGTGTTTGGATTTTTGGAGGGGGGGTTGGTGTTTTTGTTGGGGGGGGTTTTTTGTGTTTGGTTTAGGTTGTTTTTGGGGGGATTTGGGGTTTTTTATGGTTGGCGGGTTTTTTGGTTGGTTGGTTGGTTTTGTGGGGATTTTTTTTTTTTTTTTTTTTTTAAGAGAGAGAATGAGAAAAAGGCAGGTCAAGTTAAGTTCTTGACCCTTTAACATAAATTTTGTTTGACCATGCCCAGCAGCCTTCAGGGTTAAAACCTAACACAGCTCCAAGTTCTTCCCACTGTATTTGCAACAAGTAACCCTCTCACAGCCCAGGGACTTGGCTTCTCTGAGCCAGCACAATTCACAGTCAGTCAGGGTTTGATTTTGCAAATACTCCTCTAACCAGGGCTTTCACACACAATGAATCCTTTGACCTCACTGAGCTTGATGACGTGTGTCCCAGCAATTTTTGATGGCTCAGCCCCTGACCTGCCAGAAGCATGGGAAAGCAAATGCCACCCCCAAGGGCATTTCTACATAGGAAGACCAAGGGACCTTGAACAGTACAAGAGGGCCATGATTTTAATGCCATGAATAACGTCTCTGTCAACCACCAGCAAAGAGCCCTCTGACACCTCAGGGCTCTGCTGTCCTCAGTGTAGAATTAACAACTTCACCAGACAGATAGTATGTATTTGTCCCTTTTTATTTCTTTTTTTCCCCCTCCCTCTGAGTCCTCACTAGGATTTCGTTTAAAGCAGCATTAGACCATGTGGGTTAGTTTGCAAGGCTGAAATAAGGTATTTGCTCTAACCTTGCTGCTGGGCTGCAAGGCACTGTGAGCAAATTTTAAGGGAGATGCTGCATGGGCTGTGGAAATAATGATTTTTCCTCTAAGAGCCTATGGAAGCTGTTCTCTGCTTGCATAAGGACTTCTGGAAATTACGTGTCTTTAATGTGCAGATCCTAAGTAATAAATCAGATTGGAATCTCACCATTTCACAGCATCATGGCCAACATGTGTCTTTGTGCTGGTTTAAAGATAAACCGGCAGGAGGAATAAATCCAACTCACAAACAGATTACAAATCAGGATTACAATTTAGTAAAAAGATCACAATAAGTACAAGGGTACAGGGGGGAAAAAAAGTCAGTTTGACCCACAAAAACAAGTGTGTAACCCAGCACCCTGGGGTACAAACAAAATAGCAATTGTCAACTCCTGTGCTGAGCACCACCTGGCCCTCCTAAGTACAGAGGAAAGAAGAAACCTATCAGCAAGGATGATGGTCTCAGTCCAGTCAAGAGCAGCAGTCACAGTCCTGCTGAGGCTCTGATCCTCCTCTGGATCCAACCAGCAGTCCCCAGTCCCAAAACTCCAGTTTATATATGCTTAGGCTCAGGTGGAAGTGCCCAGTACCTCCCCCAGAGTGGGGAGTTTCACAATGGGTGATTTACACTCTGACATATTTTTGGAATCCCTGATGGCCCATTAGCAGACATG
>JAWWEU010000001.1:30295771-30328179 GCA_035583155.1 Acropternis orthonyx
GTGGAACTCTTTTCTGTGGGGCATGCAGTCTCTTTCCTGGTTCCACGGTTGAAAAAGAGAGAGGAGGTGATCCCTCTGAGGCACAGGGTTGGTAGATGAAAGAAAAATTCCAAGATTTTAAATCCGTAACAGTCCTGTATGACTGATGCTTAAGAAAAGGGAAAGCAAGGGGCTGCCTCTGGGTATGTTCCCACTGACTCCTAACTGGAAACTGAGAAGATTGAAGACCTCAGGGCATGAATGCATCTGGGCTGTATTTAAGGCACACATTTTGGAAAGCGAATATTCTTGACAGCCAGGGATGATTCAGACTAGACCATCTCAGCCTGCCAGCTAGGATGAAGTTCCTGCTAACCATGAACACCTGAAAGGGCATTTATAGGGTATATCCACAGGCTTGTGTCCTGCTGCTCATATACCACATCCCTGTTTGGAGCATCAGGTTGGTCTGGTACCTCCTAAGGTCCCTTCCAGCCTAAATTATCCCACAACACTGAGAAAGGTGGGACCATCAAGCTGAATTTCTCCCCTTCACACAGTCAGTGGGAATTAGGTATGCCCTGAAGATACTGCAAAGGGTGTCATCCAGTGTCAGCCCTATACAGTGAGGTAGCAAGCCTGCACAGGAGCTGATTGCTGCTGGTCACTACACAAAGGCATGAGATGACAGCTCTCCATGGTTTCAAAGGGAGTTTGAGTCCTGTATTGCACATCTGCATTGTACAGACCTGAAGGCAAATCCCTTCTGTGCTCCTCAGGATTCTGATTCCCTAGATGTGTGCTCCTGCAGGATCAGGACTTGTGTGGATACCCTCTAATGTTTCATTTAGGTCCCATTTTAAATGTATCTTGGCTTAAGTGTCTTCAAAACCTGCTGTGATTATTTTGTAAAATGTTCCCTCTAGTGTGCCTCATTTTCCTACACGAAGCACAAGTGTTCTACACCAAAGACACTCTGTAGGTCCATAAGCTCATTGCTGGTGGTTGAAGATCTCTCTGTATATTGCCATCACTTGTTGGAGGGAACAACCACCAACAATGGAAGAATTGCCTTAGCAACGCAGATCTGTGAATGCCTGAACCCTGGATGCTGCATATGACTACTGTTATGTCAAAGAACTCTTTTACAGTTTAAGAATTTTACTCTATTTGAGGACTTTATAATGTTATATGTTTTCCCTTTGTTCTCATATGTACCTGTCTGGAAAATTCCACTCACATGGCCTGTAACTCACTCCTTACTGCCTCCTGCTGACGGCAGGGTAACAGCCCCCTATAAGGTATTCCCCTGCCCCTGTCCCCTCAGTTTTGGGGATCCTTGCCTTGTTTGGCTGGGACCTTCCCAGACCCTTCCCCAAAACCTTCCCAGGCTGCACCCCGTTCCAGAACCCAGGCCCCTGACCCTATATAAGCGGTGTACCAGTTGGAATAAACTCTCTTCTGCATCTACCTCACTCATTCGGTCCCCTCACTACCCCTCAGGATCGCAATCACTAATTGTAAATGCGGCATTCATTTTTAAATTGAAGTTTGGTCTGGTTTTTCCCTTTGCTTTCCAAAGGACCAGAACACAGTTTGAACTCCAGTGATACACTTTTGGTGAACTCTCCTGACAGAGCAGCTTATGGTTGAACAAATAGGACTTCCCAGAGTGAACTTTGCAAAGGAAAAAATCCTTGTCCTACCACTTCATCAGCAGAGCTGCCTAGCAGAAAAAAATCCACCATGCTCAGACCCCTTGTAGCTCTGCAACCTGAGTAAAAGTCTGTATTTACAACCACTTTGTTGTCATCCTAATCTTTGTAATATGATTGTTTGATGCTCAGACGTGTCACTGACCTGGCAATTTATTACTCTGTAGTCATTAGAAAGTAGTGGGTGATTCCCAGCAAAGGGAAACGGCTGCTGTACATGACAGGCAGCTGATAAAACTGACTTCTGCTATTAGGGCAGAGATAGCTCCTTTTATTATCCAAAAATCCTGCTTATTGACCTCTTCTCAGGTGAGGAGGGTGTTGTTGTTCATGGTGACTACCACAAACTAACCTTTCATGTGCTCAGATCTCACCAAGGCAAGATGTACCTAGATGTCACACCAAAAGTCATTGAATGGGAATCTCAGTGAGACCATATGCACCCCAAGCCAGGTCACCCAACCTGGACACTGGCAGGGGATGCTTGTACATCACAGAGTCAAGGAATGGTAGAGTTGGAAGGGACCTTAAAGATCATCTGCTTCTAATCCCACTGGCATAGGCAGGGATATCACTCACTAGATCAGGTTGTCAGGGCCGCCTCCAACCTGACCTTGAACTCTTCCAGTGATGAGACAGCCACAACCTCTCTGGGCAACCTCTTTAAGTGACTCACCATCCTCACAGTAAAGAGTTTCCTCTTAATGTCTAATCTAAATCTCCCCTATTTCAGTTTAAAACCATTCCCCTTTCTACCACTTTCTGGCCATGTGAAAAGTCACTCTCCAACTTTTGTATAAGCCCCGTTTAGGTACTGGAAGGATCTAGAATATATCCCTGGAGCCTTCTCTGCTCCAGGCTGAATAACACCAACCCTCTCAGCTTGTCTTCAGAGGACATGAATCCCTTCTCCCAACAAGGCCCAGTGTCCCACAGTCCATGTTTTAAAGACTCTGTTCTTTTCACCCAGAGTAGGACACTTATGTAACATATCATCTAAATTCCACTTGGCATCTTGACATTTGAGGTCACAAGAGCAGAAGCTGAAGGTTAACACAGGTTAACCCAGGCTGTCTGAACAGAGTTCAAGGCAAGCAAAGGACATGAAACACCAGATCAACTGAGTTGGAACAGGTTTACAATAGAAGCAGTGTTTTATTACCCAGCTGATACAGCTGACATAGCAAGATGATGGGTGCACTAGCTTCTCTAAGGTTAAAGTGTGAGCAGCAAACTGAGAACTAGTGCTTTGCATTTAATTAGATTGTACAAGTTAGACCACCTCATACCTGTAGAGTAGAAATTGTTAATGAAGGGGAAAAGGTGCTTATTTCCAAGAGATAGAGTAAATGGTACATGGAGAGGAAAGGTGAGATTTTGCTTGCAAGCTGGTTTAAAAATGCCTGTTGGACTCACAGAGCAGCCGGTGTTGCATAAGATGGCATGACTGGACTAGATATACTTTCCCTGGAAATCTCAAGAGTAAATCTTGCTTACTCATTACTTTATTTCTGCCATAAAAACTTGTTGATCCAAGAGCTGAGTGTGATGCCAGCACTTTCTTATAATATCGTTTTATAAACTAGTCAAAACACTCTGTATCTCTCGCACCTACTTTTTTCCCCTCCCTCATGACTATCCAGGTATTTGCATGACCTTTATTCTTCTCTTACATAAGTATTTTGCAAGCGTTTACAAAGTCACTGATAGTAAATTTAATCTTGGCAAAGTAATCACGGCAGTGATTCTGCATTCTGCTTTTATCATCTGACTTCAGTCTAGAAACTTCACAGCCCAGGTACATCTCCTGAACTTCATAATCTGCAGGCAATGGGTCAGGAAAGTTCACAACCGTTTTTATCCATGTGGGTAAATGCAAAGTTCACTACGGGAAAAAAAACCCCAGCACTTACGTAGAGCATATACAATAAAACAAGAGCCTAGAAACAGGCTCCTTTGGGAGCGTTTCGCTACACAAGGGATGCATTGGAAAGGGTAGGAAACATTTTCACACCAGCTCTTCTGATTTTACCTCATGTCTGATGAGCCTGGAGCATTCATTGCCACAGGAATCACTCAAGGATAAATACTACATGGGGAAGACTAGCAGGGTTCAAAGTAGGATGAGGCATTTCTAAGGGGAATGAGAAATGACAGAACCATGCGAATTTAAAAGGGCAAAATGAAGACACCAGAATGGTTTTAAACTGAAATATGAGAGATTCAGATTACATATTAGGAAGAAACTCTTTACTAGAAAGGTGATGAGGCACTGTCACAACTTGCCCAGAGAAGTGGTGGATCCTCATCCCTGGAAGTTCAGACTTCCTGGATGGGGCTTTGAGCAAACTGGTCTAGTGGAGCATGTCTCTATCCGTTGTTGGGGGGTTGGAAAGAGAAGATCCCTTCCAACTCAAACCATTGTGTGATTCTATAAAAAGGAGAAATCAGAGGTGTGCAAAAAAATGAGATGGCCAAAATTTCATAAGCACCACAGAAGCTGATACACTGCAGCCTCTGTGCTGCAGGATCTGTTCTCTGGGTGGACAGTTCTGACATTACACTCTGACACTGAGATCTTCAGAACAGCCAAAAGAATGAGGAGGAACCTTTACCTCTGGCTATTGATTCATGCAGATCATTAGTAGTCTCCAAGATGTGAAGGTTCTGACCTGTCACTGGTACCTTGAAGATGTTCAAGACATAACCTTAACCCCAAGAATGGTATTTAAGAAGAAATCCCAGAGAGAATCTGTACTGTCTGCATTGATCTTCATGACTGCAGCAGACCACCACACATCTTTTGGAGATGGGGCTGAATTCCCACCCCTGCCGCATGTCACATATTGCCCATTGGCATCTCATTTGCCACCAAGGCCTCCAGACATTTTCCATGCTACAAATAATAATACAGCTCCATGCTTGCAGATCCAGTGCTGTCTAATTAGACCAAGTGATCTGTGAATTCCCAGTACATCTGCAAAGATGTGTAATTACCCTTGAGTAATTTTTCCTGAGGGCATTCAGGGAAGTAAAGGATAGTCCCACCTAAAGCTTTCCTGCTTTGGGCAAATTCCCATATATTTCAAAGGGAGGAAAAAGAAATCAAAAGGATAGGTTATTATTTGTTTTATGAATCTGCAGAAGTACATTTCTTTCTGGGAATCTTATTAAAACTCCTTTCTTCATGGAAATGTGGCCAGTGAGTAGGTACTTTGTCAAGTCCAAAAGAAAAAAACTGATCGGAAGTCTAATCACATTGAAAACATATGTGCAGCATATGTCAGCAGTTACAGAGAGCTTTAGAAAAAACAACTACAAAACCTCAGCCTCTGACTTCAAAGGGGTTTTAAAAGAGCCAAAATGTTGATTACTAAATTTCTGCCCATTAGGGAAAAGCCACTGGGATTTTGTGTGTGTGTGTCTGATGCCGAGAATGATTTTGCTACAGAAAACTAACTAGAGATCCCTCCCATAACAAAAAAATCCTACCAGAGCTGACTTCCTCCCAGAGACCCTACAGATCCCAGCACACACTGAGTCAGTCTTTTCACAAGGCAGGGTTCTGTTTTAAAATCCTGTCCTGCCTTTGAAAAATGGCTTTATTGAAGAAGAGCACTGTGGGGTTCTGTGTTTCCTGCCTCCCCTAGTTTCAATATGACATACGCACTGTTTGCTCTCACTGGGGCTAATGGTGTCTCCATCAGCTGTTTAGACCAAAATCTCATTGTGGATTGAAGGAATTAACACAGACACTTTCTCTTTTGATCTACAACCATCTCTTAAAATGCTTCATCATGTAGGTTTGCGGTAGAACCCCCTTCATGGCTTTGATCTTCCTCTTTATTGCTATGGAGCACCTTTTTTGAGGGAAGGCATGAGTTGCCAGCACAAACTGAAGGTGTTGTAGTACGTCCTGCAAAAACAGGGGTGAAATCCCTAAGCCAAATGCTTGGAAACCTAAAGGCAATCTGTAAAGCAAGGTGGGGGCAAACACGCCTTAGCTCGTGGCTTAGCGGTCAGCACATGCCAGCTGTGTCTGCAAGCAGCCCATGGTGATAAGGGTCAGGGTTAAGTCCTCCATGGAAGCCTGTGAATTGCTAAAGCAAACATGTGACTCGTGATGGCTCAAGCCCCCATCAGCCACGAGCTTTCTCAGGGAGAAGAAAAACTCCCTTGCCAACAATGTTTGCAGATAGCACAGACGTGAGAGACAGAGGGAGGTACCAACACAACGGTGTTAACAGCCCAGCAGGACTCCACTCATTGGGGAAACTGGTCCTACCAGGATGGTGTAATCCTCTGAGCTCAAATAGGACCCTTTTTCCTCCCACCTGCTCCCACCATAAGGCTCAGTTGGGCCATTGCATATGTCTGTGAAATGGAAAACAGCGATTAGAAACTTCTTGAAACGGGCTGGTGGAAAAATCAATGCAGTGAAGGTGAGGCAGATACACAGAGCTTTTAGGAAGCAGGCTGCCTGTGTATGTGCAGGTATGTGGACACTACATCATGGAAGTGTTGCAAAGGACACATATGGGAGGTCACACCAGAGCAGACAGGACTGACAGACAACAGAAACTGGTCACTCAGGCAGTCCTAAGCCCACTGAGCTACTCAGCTGACCCTGTATCCTGACCCTGCTGCTGCTCTGGTGAGTGAATTCAAGCTAGCAGGAGACCTGAAGTGCCAACTCATTCATTTAAACTACATCACATTTTATTTAAAGATCCAGCTTCTTGATCATCTGCAAACATTTACCTCACATGTGGAAAATGAAGGGTGTATCAACCACTGAAAACCACTGAAAAAAAAGTCTGAAGAAAATTGTTGTAGCCCCTCACTACAAGCCACTGAGGTGTCTTGCCTTTGAAGAGGTGTCTTGCCTACAAGACACCCAGAAAAGGACAACAGAGATGGGGAAGGGTCCAGAGCACAGATCTGATGAGGAGCAGCTGAGAGAGCTGAGGTTGTTTAGCCTGGAGAAAAGGAGGCTGGACAGGGACCTTATTGCACTCTGCAACTGTCTGAAAGGAGGCTGTAGCCAGGTGGGGGTTGTTTTTTTCTTCCAAATGACAAATGACAGAACAAGAGGCGATGGCCTCAAGTTGCACCAGGGGAGGTTTAGATTGGATATTAGTAAAAATTCCTTCTCCAAAAGGGTTGTCAAGCACCAGAGCAGGTGATGGAGTCACCATCCCTGGGGGGTTTTAAAAGATGTGTAGATGTGGCACCTGGGGACATGGTTTAGTGGTGGGCTTAGTAGTGCTGGGTTAATGGTTGGACTTGATGATTTTAGAGGGCTTTTCCAACCTAATAAATCACATGTTTCTATGATTTAAGTTCTTGGTGAAGTTTAAAAAAAATTATTTTCTTTTTACATTCCTGTTTTTGTAAGGAAAAGCTGTTTGTGGTAGCCTGATCCATGAGTTCAATGCACCTGGGAGCTGAACACAGTTCAGTTTCAGATGTGGTCTGAAAGACTGCAGAAAGAAATTCAAACCAGCCCAGGGAAAATGAGTTAAGGAATTGTGACTCACATGAATCCTAGAAAGTAATTTTGCTTGTTTGACCTAGAGAAATAAGAGCAGATAACGCCACATAATCACTTCATGTATAGGACTGTAAGCAGAAGGAGAAGGGTTGTGCAGGTTTGCCGTGGTGGATTGAGCAAGGAAGGGGAGATTAAATTTAGCTGGCTATTAAGAACAATTTCCTGAGAGTGAAGACAATTAGGCAGTGGAACTGTTTTGCCTAGTGAGGTAATTACTGCACAAACACTAGATGGACGCAAGCCAAGATTAGATAAGTATAGTGGAAAATGTAGTACAAGGTCTCTCCTGATGAGCCCAGAGGGGCTGGCTTTGCTGGCCCTGTGCCTGGCCAAGCAGTTGCAGGAAACTTTCCCTGAAGTATTCTTGAAACAACAAGGGCTTTGCAGGGACAGAGACTGCAGGACCAGAGCTGGCTGTCTCATCAGTGTAGAGAGCAATGCATCAACGCTACCTGCCATAAAAGCTCAGAAAGTGTCTGACTGAGACAGTTAGGAAATGAAAGCTAAAGCAAAAAAATCAAATAGTCACTCACAGGGGAGTATGACCCTTATTTGGGCCCCTTAAAGTCCCTTTTCATTCCATATGGGCCTTGGATGTTTCTGCAGTTGTTGATTCTTGGGTTTTTTTTTCTCTTTTCACTGACACATATGGAGTGCTTGCAGAGCCTGAAGCCAGGAGAGCTCCCAGAGAAAGGGACAGATTTTTGGAAGAAATCACATGGCTGAGAGCAGAGCACTTTACAATTTGGACTGCTTCAGTATCTCCCAGAAGGAGAAAACATAGCAAATCTACATTATGGCTATTGGAGTGCTTTTCCCCACAGTGATGTAAGCATTAGCACATAAGGGACAGAGACCTTAAAATAATATTCACACCCACCATAGAGCCTGCCTAGCCATAACAGCACCAACACATTCCACTCCTCAACCTACACAACAAAACAAAACAAAACAAAACAAAACCTACAGCTCTTCCCATTTGTCTGTGGAATGTATAATTGATGTATGATAGATGTTTTTCTATGTCAAAATGAAAATATCCATAGGAACATGCTATTAGAGGGATTTCCTGGAAGGGCAGTGCTGACTTTAATATCTCCATTCCGGCTTTTCCAGTAAATTATGTGGTGGGAACAACTCCATTGCATGAGGAACTCTGCCTGCCAGTGGAGTTTAAAGTCCTCTCCAAAATATACTTTTCTCAGCTATGACAATACACGGCAACGCTTCCTTCAGTAAACATGGGGAGGGTATGGGAGAAAGACCCTGTCCTGCTGGCAGACAAGGCTTCATCTCAGCACAAAACCCCTCAAATGACCCTGTACCATGGCTGAAGTCTGGAAGCAAAGGGCAGTATGGAGAAAGGAGCAAGCAAGTCATTTTGGTCTGGAAGTAGAAGCACAGAGTGATGCGTTTGAGGTACCCAGGGAACCTGTCTGAGTACCATAGGATAATCTAATCCTTGGGTTGAGTTCATTCTCAGATATCCCCTGAGAAGTCCCTGGAGGGCAGCAGTGACTCCTCCTGTTCAACAGCTACTCTATTACTGTAGCATTCCTGGACCACATCCTGATATAATCCCAGCTCAAAAGTGGTTCTGTAAAACAGAGGACAGCATGAAGGCATAGGACGCTCACCCACTCACCCCGAAGGATGGAAGCAGAGCAGTGCCCAGTCTCAGCCCAGGGTTTTATCTGCCAGGTACTAAATACAATATGTTGCCAAGTGTTTTACAGTGGAAATTAGGCCACTTAATCAAACTGCCATGCTGTCCAAAGCTGGTTTATAGCAGCATATTTACCCGCTATATTGGTAGAAAGACTCCTGTATTTATTTACTTGGCTCATTAAATAGGTGTGACCCTTTTCAGGGAGAGGACAGAAGGCAACTATTAACCAGCACCATCACCACCATCACTTCTGTTTCTAGGGAAACTCCTCCAAAGTGGAAAAAGGCACAGCTGAACAAAAATGATAAGGGATGTTGAGCAGGCCAGGAGTGAGAGAACCTGGCACCACACTGCCTTCATCCCTCCATGTATGACATGGAGTCAGCAGAGGAGCTGAAGCTTAGAAGGTGTGGCTGGAGTGATAATTACATGCAAGTGGTTCCAGCACAGCTGCCCTATGGGGCTTTCCCCCACAGGAGCAAACTGAGGTCCATGACTCCCATGGAGCATCCTCTCCTCTCCCTGTGCTGCGCCTGGGCTATTTCTCCTGCTTCTCAGTTACACCAGCCTGCTTTGAACAGCAGCGAGGTCATAGAGAGTAAGGGAAGCAACAGCCCACAAACTCTCAGTGTTGTCATACAGGTGGATTTTGCAGGCAGACCAAGAGCAACAGAGCTGCTATTGCCCATGTCAGTCTCTGGTGGTCAGCAGGGGCCTTGTTGTACCAGCTGGTTCTGCCTTCCACCAGGTTTTTTCAGGAGCCATACCAGATTAGACAGGGCAAAAATCCTCTGGAAAGCAACAACATACATCCTGAAGCCATAAAAGTGACACCTGTCAAAAAACAGTTTGACTCCTTGTCTTAGTGGGGGCTCCCCACCTGCAGGACCTTCTTTGAATTCCATCTCTGCCAGAAGGACAGAGACCATACTTGCCCTGTTCTGCTATGTTATAAACCAGGGAGACCCTCTACTCAGTTCAGTGAAGTTGCTCCACTGATATGTTTTGGCAGGTTTTTGCATTAGTTTATCTGAACGAAAGTCAAACATGGAACCTGTCTTGGACTGAGACACTACATGACAATATTTTTTCATGTAGTAACATCCAAGGATTTGCACATGGATACTACCCAGCCTGGGGCTGGAGCTGTATTTGTCCAACCTTCAGGTTAGCTTACAATCATAGGATCATTAAGGAAGGAAAAGACATATAAGACCATCAAGTTCAACCATTAACCAGCAATGCCAAGCCCATCACTAAACCATGTTCCCAGGTGCCACATCTAAATGTATTTGAACAGTTCCATTCTTCCGTTTCCCTGGTCTGCCTGTTGCAATGCTTGACAACCATGTTGGGGAGGAAATTTTTCCTACTATCTAATCTAAACCTTCCCTGGTGCAACTTAAGGCCATTTCTTCTGGTCCTGTCACTTGTTACTTGGGAGAAAAGATCAAACCTCAAATGGCTACAACCTCCTTTCAGGTAGTGAAAGCTTGCAGTCTAATCTCACCCACCTCAGCAGTGCTGGTTACAACAGCAACAGCACATTAACCACGTCTAATTCCAGATGATGCTCTCTCCCACAGTCCTGACACTCCTTTATCTTCTGCCCTCAAGCTCTGAAAAAGATGGAGGACTCCTGCCATCACCTAAGGTGACATCACACAAAAGTTTGTGGATGTCAAATGGCTCCTCCAAGCAGGATATACCAGCACTGTCTAGAGCAGCTTGGACCAAGGATCTAATGTGCACTGTTGCCTTTGGGATGCAATTCAGCTTTGTCTCTGCTGTCTCTTCTGCTCATACCTATGGTCTGTTTGGATATTTCAGGGATATTTTTACCATGATCATGAATTCCTTGCCTGGCTTGTAGCCCCTTTTGACCTTCTTCATGTAAAGCAGATGTATCTCACCCGAGTGCATTAGTCCCAGATGTTTCAGGGGCTGGATTAATTGAATTTGTCTGTGCTGGCTTTCTGTTGATGTGCATCTCTTGAAACCAGTGTTGCTCCCCTTTAAACTGGTCAAACAAGTAACGGTTATGTGACTCCTATGAAGTTAAACCAGGTTGAATACCCCAGTGTAAAGTGCCAGGATCTTTGGAGCTCAGCTCACAACCCCTCAACACCTACACTGAACCTCATTCACATCCCTGGTACCACCTTCTGCCTGTGACCCTGACATCCCCTGTCTGGGGTACCCAGGGGAGGGCTGCCATGAAGGGTGAAAGGTCCAAAGGACCTTCTATGGCACCTCCTTTCTGTACATCCTCCATTTCTCCTGTGCTCTATCTCAGCACGCAACCCACCATCCTACATGGAGGAGAGAAACCCTCAGGACCTGAGATTATTCTTTAATCATTACCCCACAAACTTGTGTTTTATTTCACTCATATGACACCTACAATGTAAGTCTGTGGACCTAATGTACTCCTCTGAGACACAGTGACATCATGGCCAGGCACAGTCAAGGCAAAAATGAGAAGCAAAGTTCATGCATGCTTCGAACTGTTGCAAAATCATCCTGAAACTGCTTACATAAGTAAGTAATGCCTATTCATTGTGGTCATCATTCATCACCACTGTCTCAGTTCTTGGCAATTTACAACCCAGGAAGGCCAGAACGGGCAGGTTCAGGGAAGTTCATGAGGTGAACTTCTACCTAAGCAAATACACGCTGGGATGAATAATTAACAGGGGCTGTAATACTGAATTGTCCTACGCAGGGTGGGAAAGACCAGAGAGAATACAGAGAGAATATCAGTCTTGTGTAAAAGGAGCATTTTCTGACCTTGGCTCCAAGCTTGGTCTCTACCTGTTCTGCTCTTCTCTGATCCAAGCAGAAACTAAAGCACTCCTCCCAGGGATATCATTTGAGGAAAGACAGAAATTATTTTTTTGAGAATGGCTTTACAAGGGCATATAGTGTGGTCAGCATATAGCCATGTTCCCCTTGCACCCAGAGACACAAAAAGAGGGTGTAAGGATTCTCACACCTCAATTAAGCACCCAAGTTTCTGTTTACCAACTGCTGATGGAGCTGAGTGCCTTCTTCATGCATCTAGAGAGCTTTTCCCCAGAGCTGAAGTTCCTGTTGAGATACAGTCAGGAGTGACTTTTAAAGTCAGCTCTGAAAGGTTATGTGCATGAGAGAAATACTCTCTGCTCAAGCCAAAACCACCAATAATTTCCTACTGTGTGCATTGTGTTTTTCCTCAGTTGACTCAGAGCCATGGTT
Source organism: Acropternis orthonyx (assembly GCA_035583155.1). Taxonomy (NCBI): domain Eukaryota; kingdom Metazoa; phylum Chordata; class Aves; order Passeriformes; family Rhinocryptidae; genus Acropternis; species Acropternis orthonyx. The sequence continues at coordinate 30,307,926 of JAWWEU010000001.1, forward strand.
CTCTCCCCAGCAGAAGGAGCATTGTCTACTTACCACTTCAGAACAGCCTGAGCACCCCTGGTGAGGTGCTGCTATGGTTTGGAGAGCCCCAAAGCTTCCACAGCTGCTCATGCCAGGAGGCTGCTGTGGTTGAAGGAGGAACCCACCTACCAGCAGAGCAGGTTGGCTCTCTTGGTACTAAAGAGTGCTCAGTAGGACAGGACTTTGAGCAAGCTGGTCTAGTGGAATGTGTCCCTGCCCATGGCAGGGTTTTCAGAACTAGATGGCCTTGAATGTCCCTTTCCAACCCAGGCCATTCTGTGCTTCTATGACACTATGACTCTATGCTTCTATGCTTCCATGATTCTATGACACAGAAGCTCACACACTGACCCACTCTCATCCAAACCATGCATAGGTGAGCATGTTTCCCATCTGTGGCTTCGAGGCTTGTCCCAGATGCCCCAGCCTGCAGATTGCTTTGCTTTTTCCATGCAAAGAGCTGCCACTCCAGCTAACTCTAGATACCTTCTGCAGCTGCTTATGGCCATTTCTTCCTCTTCAGATGCTTCTGTTTGCCTTGTGCAATGTGTCAGAAGTGAATCCAAAGCCTCTAGCAGCACCACAGGCAGCAGCTCATTTTCCTTGCCTAGAGAGTACTGCTGACTAGAACACAACAGAACAGATAGAATAGAATAGAATGGAATGGAATGGAATAATTTCATTTGGAAGGTACCTACAATGGTCATCTAGTCCAGCTGCCTGATGAATTCAAGGCTGACCTATTAAAGCATGGTATTAAGGGCACTGTCAAAATGCTTCCCAAACACTGACAGGTTTGACAGGTTTGGGGCATCAATTGCCTCTCTAGGAAGCTTGTTGCAGGGTTTAACCACCCTCTTGGTAAAGAAATGTCTTAATGTCCAGTCAAAACCTCCCTTGGCAAGCTTTGAACTGAAAGAGAGTAGATTTAGATTAGATACTAGGAAGAAATTCTTCACTGTGGTGAGGCACTGGCACAGGTTGCCCAGACAATTTGTGGGTCCCTCATCCCTGGAAGTGTCCAAGGCCAGGTTGGATGGGGCTTTGAGCAATCAGGTCTAGTGGAAGGTGTCCCTGCCCATGGCAGGGCATTGGAACTAAAGGATCTTTAATGTCCCTTCCAACGCAAACCGCTCTGTGATTCTACGATTCTCTCTCCACTTCCCTTACTCAGGAAGCTATAGGGAGCAACGTGGCCACTCAATATTACATTGATTAATCCTCCTCAGCTCCAGGGTAGCCACGCATACAACCAGCATGGCTTGGGGTGAAAGGTAGCCTCCACATTGCAGTGATACTGTAAAATCTATGTAGCAGCACAGTCCTTAGTTCATGCCCATCCCAATACACTTGGTAAGTGTTTTCTAATTGTCTGTGTCCAATTCAGCATGCATTTCAGGACATGCTCTCCCAGGCTGATCTGCACAAGGTGCTTCCTAAGACGGGATTTAGGAGAACCTGTGTTCATCAAAAGAAGGAGATAAATCTGTTTGCCTTGTGGATAATCACTGCTGCATCAACTAGTATTTGATGGTGAAAAGTAAAAAGCAATCAAAGTACAGGACACAACTGAGAACTCTATACTCTCTTTGTCAGGTTTTACAAAAGAGGCTTACTTAACCTATTTATCTCATTATGTCAGACATAGATACAGGTTAGTAACCTTACACCTGCTCTAGCATTCAGTAGTGCATATTTTCAGCTTGGGTATTTGAGGTTGTTCCACTGTCAAAACAAGACAACTTCCCTTTGGAGTTGGAAAGGACCAGCCATGGGTGTTCTCAGATTTAAGATTTGAGAATATTTCCAATATTTTCTATAAAGAAAAACAAGACCCTGGCGTAAGAAGTTTCCAGCATTTGTCATAACACTTCTACACATGTGGAGCTGTATTGATAAGTGGACTGTTTTGATCTTGTTTTATCCAGAGTCTGGGTGATGCAGTCAAAAGAAAAAAAAATCTGCTTGTGGTCTCTCTTTTCTTCCCTCCCTGCCTCCTCCCATCTACCTCTGTATCTACCTATTATTTGTGCCATATGTGCAGTAACTGAATCCTTTCCCATAAATTCAATGGCAGTGGAGAAGTTCCCAGTGAGTGTCCTAGAGGCTATAGAAGGGTTGACAGGATTAAAACACTTCCTGTGATCAGATTCAGGGCTCAGATTTCAAGATTTAATTTTCTTTATTTCTTGATAGGTTTTGATTGTAAAATCAATACATTTTACCATACAGAGTACAGTAGATTTTTACAGAGAGTATGTGTCAGTTCTTAGCATCATACAGATTCCTGGGGAATTTTATCTGAGGTCCTAAAGCAAACTCATTGCTGCTGGTTCGGATGAAGCTGTATCTGATGGGAAGTCCTTCAGTCTTGTGTTTGAAGACCTCCCACGCTTCCCTGCAATCCTGTTCCCTGGGGAATTTCCCTACTCTTCCTATTTCCTTCTCATCTGAATTTCTCAGATTTCAGTTTGGCAAACTAAACCCCTTAACAAGAGAAACAGCTTGCTGGGATGGGCATCAGCTTACACAGAGGTGATGAGGTAAAAGACACACATTTTTTGAGCATTGTAAACAACAAGGATTGATGTATAAGAGGGGTCAAGGCAGGGTCTAGGAAGGAAAGATGAACACCGGCTTGTTTTTCTTTCTCTTACTGAGTGATAACACTTGAAGAAACCAGTGAGGGAAGATGTAACGCAATATATGTGTGCAGAGGGCTGCCTCAAACTTGGAAATTGAGCTGAGGAGGCTCTGAGGTGCCCAAGTCTGGGGAAGCTGGGCTCAGGCTGGGCTCTGACTGTAACCAGGGCTTGGCTCTGGAGCTTGGTTTTGGAATGGGATCCAGTTCTCACTTAGGTCTGCAAGGAGACCAACAGAGAGTACAGCTGCCCTCTCATCCCAGAAAATCTCTCCTCTATTTTACCATGTCGTTGGTATTGCAGCTCTTTTCATTTCAGATCTTCCCAAATATGGAGCAAAGGAGGGAGGAGGCAGAGGAGAACAATGGTGGGAATGGTGTCAGTACTAGATTGCAGTAGGGAAGGAGCAATGCTGAAGAGCTAAAGCCCTTTTATCCCTCTAGCACACAGTGGTTTAAGAGATGCTTTACAGGAGCGTCTGGATTGAATCAGGTATAACTCCTGTCCATCTGGGATTTTCTTCATGCGTGTCACCAAAATGCCAATACACACATCTGACTTGTCTTGAGAGTGCCAGGGCTTTGGTGTGGATATGTTTTGTTCCTGCTTTTTTCTCTGGGGTATGGTGAGGGAAGGTCAGTAGGACAAGGAGCAACTTGTCATGAGCCACAAGGGGGTAAGAAGAGGAGGACAGCGAGTGTTAGAGGAAATGCAAGGAATTATTTGTAAACTACAAAATTCTGTGGTTTCAAAAGCAAAACATCTTTGTTTGCATTTGCCTTGAAAACAAAATAAGTGTGACTGTTTCTCCTTTATTCCTGACTTGGTGTCTAATGGCAGTTCTGGCTCTGTGCAAAGCTGAGAGCAATGTTACTGCTCCTGGTATGCAAAAATGGGCTTGTGCTTGAGGGCCAGGCCAAGGAATTTGGCTCCTCTGCCAAGTCCTGGAGCAGACTGACTGCTTCAGACACACAGCACAGCAGTGATTTTATTTGTGTCTCAAAACACTTAACCATTGAGCAGTCTCCAAGGGCATCTGACTCCAAGGAGAGGGAGAGTGAAAAGAGGCAAGGGATACCCTGCCCTGTCAGTTTGGAAAATGTTGAGTTCTAGATTAAAAAACGTATTTTCCTAGTGAGTTGTACACATTTTCTGGATGAGGATTCACAGCACCTTTGGATTAAAACCTTAACCGGCATATATGCTGAGACTTTGGACATCATTAAATCTAAGAGAAGACTCTCTCTGGTCTCTTTAAGGTGAGAGCCTAAGTGCAGTCAAACACATCAGATACTTCATTCTCTTAGACTCACTCATCATTTACTGGACCCCAACTGGGCTTTCCTGGCCACATCTTGGTGCTCCAAAGCTGAATGAGATCTTCTGTCGTGTGGTTCATGAGCTCCAACCTGCATCAGCTTTAAAGAGAAGCTGAGATGACAGCACATCATGAGACCACAAGTAATTAGTGTATCTTAGCTGAGAGCCCCTGCATTGCACTTTATGTATGTGTTGATGTGTCATGTTTTATCATGCTAATGCTTCCAAAACCCTCAGGACCCTTGGGAATAAAAAGGATTTGGGCATCAAGTGATTGCACATATTGCATGTATCAGTTAGCTGAGCAGGGAATGGACTTAAGCCCACATTTAAGGGAATTTAAGGCTTAAATGCATCCTGAAGGCATGCCAGTTTGTCGGTTTTATGCAGTTCTGCTATGATAGCACCTGCTGGAATATTATGTACTGCATTATTCAGAAGAAAACTTAGGAGATCCCCCTATCTGCAGGGTAATACAGGGTGGTATTTTCATTCTGGTTTCTCTTTCAATTCCTCCCCCCTTACACAAGCTGTTCCATGTGGACTGCAAGCTGCAGTCTGCCTACCTTCCCCTCTGGCTAAAGGCACTGCTATTTTAGATAGAGTTTTCCTTCTGTACTCTCTTGTTTCATTCTGCATCAGCAGTTGGGTTACTTTTGAAGGGTTTGATCTGCAGAGGGTTGAAAGCACACAGCCATGCAGACAGGGAGATTTCTGAGCACGGCAAGAAAAAGCGACCTCTTCTTTCTGTATGCCTTCCCTTGGTTTTATTGTTTGCATCAGCCAGGCTCCTGGTTCCAGCTGCAAGTTTTTATTATTCCAAGAATAATCATTTGGCTAACAGAGACCTCTCCCTGCAGACAGAGGGAAGGAACAACCCAAATTGAAATTGCAGATGACGGTTTGCTTGGAACTGCTCACAATACCAAAGAGAAAGCAAGTTTTTAAGGGAAACATCTACCCTTTTTCCCCTGGTTGGCCTTTCTCTCTCTCTCTGTCTCCTGCCACTCCCCCACCCCTTGAAGAAAAAAGAAATATAAGTGCAAAAGTGTGTAACTGGAAGAGAAGCAGCACAAGGACAGACCACCAGATCACCTAAAAGAAAATTCAAACCCAGTTGCTTATAACATATTTAGGTCAAGTCCTTTGGAAGAAATGGAAAAATACACAAAGGAGGCACCTACAGTATCCAATTACTGTGGGTTGTTTTGAGTCCTGAAATGGCTGATTGGCTCCTCACTTTCTGAGCTGAAGCATCAGAAAACAGGGTCTGAAAAGGGTCCTTTTGTCCCCATTTCTCATCCATTAGATGGGAGTCTTCACTAACACGGCAATGGGTACAGGAGATAGGAAGGGCACCAGTTACTTTGGCAGGCAACATGGAAGATGAGAACATTCAGGATATGAAAACATTATTTGGTCTGTATTTCTCTAAATACCTGGTTTTGCTGACTAGACTAATTCCCTTCTCTGTGTGAGGTTAACATTAATCGAGAGCAGAAGTGCTTCTCTCCACAGTGCACAGCCAGACTTCTGTCATTGTCCTGGGGAGCAGAATACATTTCCAAGGCACAATGCCTGTCCATACCAAACAGGCTACTCGTCCTGCAAAAACATCCAAAACTTCACTTTTCTGAAGGCAGTCCATACAGTGCTGAGGTCCCCAGTGCTCAGCCCTGAGTTATTGTTGCTGATATGAACTCTACAGTTAACCCAGAGATCCTAACTGCTCTCCACGAGACATCCAGATGTATTCCTAAGCTACACACACTTCACTTTTCCATAGTCACAGCTGCATGACTCAGTGCTGTGCAGCAGTTTTCATTTCCAAAGTGTTTTGCAAACATGAGCTGACTAAGACTTGCCAGACCCCATTCTTTGCCAGTTGGATTGCAGGGGCCTCTGAGGAGAACGGCTGCAGCTCAGCCCAGAGGTGTAATTTCATTTTCAATTGTATAAGCATTTGGGGGGAGGTTGAGAGACAAAGAAAGTTGTTGTTCAGTTGCTGCTGAGATTTTATGCCTATTTCATTGCCATGTCTTCTTATTTGAAAATGCAACAGCGTCCTAGGTATTGGTAACAAGATCCCCTTGAAGCATGGGAACTTTTTGGCCTTGGAGGAAGACAACAAAGGTGATATTTAATGTTTCCTCAGCATTAAATTCTGTGGCTATACAAAAGATACTACCCTCTTTCTAAATTTGTATGCCATCTTCCTCATTCCACCTCTATCCCTACAGCTGGAGACAATCAGAGCAGATCAGCAAATAGATCCAAACAAAAAGCAAGTTCTGGTCTCTCAGACTTTTCATGCCATAGCCTTCTCCTATCATTATACCACCTGGAGCCCCTCTTTGTGCTGCACTAGTGGTAGCACCACATAGACAGATGGGTGATGTCCTGGGAACAGCATAATGTGAGGAGAGCATGTACATTATGTGCCTTCACAGATATTTTATAGTCACAGAACTGTTTGAGTTGGAAGGGGCCTTAAAGATCACCTAATTACAAGGCCCCTACCATGGGTTGTGACATCTACTAGACCAGAGCCCCATCCAGCCTGGCCTTTAACACTTCCAGGGATGGGGCAGCCACAGCATCTCTAAGAAACCGGTTCCAGTGCATCACTATTCTCACAGTGAAGAATTTCTTTCTAATACCTAATCTAAACCTGCCCTCTGTCATTTTGAAGCCATTCTGCCTTGTCCTATCACTCCATGTTCTTGTCAAAAGTCCCTCTCCAGCTCTCTTGTAGTCCCTTTAGGTACTGGAAGGAGCTCTAAGGTCTCCCTGGAACCATCTCTTCACCAGGCTGAATAACCTCAACTTTCTCCATGTGAGAGGTGCTCCAGCCCTCAGAGCATCTTTGTGGTATCCTCTGGACTCACTCCAGCAGGTTCACATTCTTCTTATGTTGTGGGAGGGGCCCAAAGCTGGATGCAGTACTCCAGAGCAGAATAGAGGGGAAGGTCTCCCATCACCTGCTGGCCACATTTCTTTTGATGCTGCCCAGGATACAGTTAACTTTAGTCTTCTAATGACTTGTGCAATACTAAGCTGGAATATGCTGAACTTGCATAAAGCTTATCCCAGGGGTTTGGTATAAAATTTTTAAAAAATTAAAAATTTGGGCCAGTCTAGGGGCTCTGAGATGGAGATAGGGGCAGTTAAATGCTCAAATCCCAAAGAATTAAACTCTTGGACTTCAGATTGATTACTTTGCATGTCTGCAAAAAGCTGGAGTTTTCCAAGCAGCCTTTGCATTTTGACATCTGTTTTATTAGGAGACATGCACCCAGATGCTCACAGGCATCTTGGAAAACCTCTCCTGTGTGTGTGCTACGCTTCAGTACTTTTAATGTGTTTTGAAGGGAAAAGGAAATTAAGAGAGTCACTGAAGTCACTTCATATGAAGAGCATGAACCTTCCTCTACTCACCATCACAGACATCACAACATAGTATCAACTAGTGCTGAGCTGTGCTTTGGCTCTCAGTGATTTAATTAGGCATCCTCTGGGTACTCAAGTCTGTGGGCCAGTGCTTTGAATATAGGAGCCCAAATGGTCAAGATGCCATCACTACCTTCAGCTCTCTCCTGCATCTGTTGGGATGGCTCAGTTTTAGCATCTGTAAACTGCAGCTCAGGAAACAAACAAACAAATAAACAAACAGACCAAACACACAAACACACCCACACCCCCACACCCCCAAAAAAGTGTCTGGTTGAACATTGTCACAAGATATAAATCTATCTAGAAAGAAAGCTTAGTTTTATAAAAGAAGACTTTGGGGAAGAGCAAGTCTAAGCAAACCATGGTCTGGTCTGTACCATATTGCAGTCCAAGCCAAACACAACACCCGTATCTTGGCTTTGCAGGACATCACTCAGAAGAGCAAGCCACTCTTGAAGTTATAAACAGAAAAGAGCAATCAAGAAAATCACCAGGAGAGGAAGTCATGTGTTGGCATCTCCCTGATCTGACCATGGCTGTTTTACTGACTGTTAAGTCCTGCAGAGCAGCTTTGGCAATTTGATAAATTTCCATGATTTTCCTAAATACAGACTCCAAGCTATATACTTTTGAGAACTGCCTATCAGTTTCCATCATAACTAAGAGTATATTTCTATTTAGGTATTGACTGTTCCTGTAAGAGACTGTGAGTCAGTAGTGTAGGTTATCTGAGACGAAATGCTCTGTAATAGTCAGTTCCATATTTGTGAACTTCATAATGAGTGAAATTTTGTTGCCTTAATGATACAATAGGTCAATTTAGATGATCATGCTTGTTCCTTTCAGCTCTGGGATCTCTGAATCATTGGAACTTTGCCTATGGTTGGTTAAGAAACAATATCAGCTATAGGTGGTTTTGTCCTTTGTTGTCCTATTTCAGTCCTGGTTAGCCCCAGATCTGGAATACTTTCACTGTTAAGGAGCGAAGGTGATTTGCAATTAATATACACATGGGCATTAACAGTTCACAGAAGAGAACGAACCCTGTGATCACAGAAAGATCACTGCTGATCTACATTTGTACCACTCCGTTTCAATATCTTTCTCTTGAGAAACAGCAGTTGCACGCTGCTTCTTCTATGCTGAATGTGATGAAACATGGACCTTTCAACTCTTCCCTCCATACAGTGTTTTCAAGTGTGCTCCAGTTGTTCAGAAATGCCATCAGGGATCACTGCTCTTTCTGGTTTTCTGTGTATACTGAACCCTAGAGTCTGGGATCCCAAGGAATACTGTCCTAGTGAAACTCTGGGAATTTATGAAAACATAGAGTGGTTTTGGTTGGAAGGGACTTTGAAGATCAACTAGTTCCAACTCCCCTGCCACGGGTAGGGACACCTTCACCTAAGCCAGGTTGCTCAGAGCCCTATCCATTCTGGACTTGAACACTTCCAGGGATGTGGGAATTGCTCTGGATTTATTAATTTGTGCTGCACAAAAGGAGGATCAAAGACCACCATTCTGGCCACATCTCATGGTTTTGCAGTTTAAGTGACAAAACTGACCCTAATGCAGTAGTGGTTTTGGCTTGGCTGTTTCTGGGAGGATTCTACAACGAACTACTAAAAAATCATATTAAGCGACCATTAATCCAAAATCTTAATGTTTTGAGATGGCAACAGAAGAAGGTTAATTCAAGCTGATGACATCATTCCTTGAGCTAGTTGACTGCTCTGTTGCTCCTTGGTGAGACAAATAAGCACAAGTGTCTCTGTGGACATCTGAGGCTGCACCACAACCTGAGGAGATTTGGTCTGCACAGTCGATACGGCTGCAAAGGGATTCAGTTTCCTCTAAAACCCAACACCTCAGTTTGGTTAGCTGGATCTGAACTATATTGATGGTGTTGGCTAGAGGCTCAGCTAGTGCAAATGGAAATATCAACAGCCTTTTGAGGTGGTATCAGGTGTCTGACACATCCGTGTGGTGCCAGATGACATAACACAAGACCTGTTCACTCCTGTGCCCTGGGGGACTGACAGTTATAGGACAGCAGAAAAGCCCACCCAGCATCTCACATAGCACTGGATGGTTGTACTTAGGCAGCAACTGTGTTTCTGTTCACTGTTGTGGGAGCTCAGATGTATATCTCACATGCAGACACCTGAATGTGGGTACCTTCATTTCAAACTCAATCCAATTCTTTTAAGTCCTTCTTGTTCAATGTGTTTTCTACCTCAAGATATTTTAATAAACATCTTACCACATATCCTAAAAATTAAAGAAAGATGGGTTGCTCCTATGCCAGAATACAGACTCTTTGTGTCTCCATATTTAGGTGTTGGATGGCAATGACCCAAACATGTCACATGAAATTTTACTGAATAAAATTTAATGGGTCTGTTTAAAAAACAAACAAAAACCTCAGAAAAACCAACCAACCAAACAAAAAAAAAGGTTGTATCTTCTGCTAAAGAAGTTCACTTCAACTTGTCTGAACAGTCTATGTAGGCAGATGAAAAATCAAATTTTAAGTCAAAACAATGCAAACTTTTTTTGAGGAAAGCAAGATATGAAGGTGGCAGTGATACCCATACCAACAAATTCTGCAAAGGATGGTGAGGTTTTCAGATAAAACAGACAGACATAACCAGATATTATATGCAAAATTTATTGGAGGAAGGGTTTTCAGTTCAATCCGACTGATGACCCAAGCACCAGGAAATAGTCATGGCTGTTGGAGAACGGCTGGAGACACCACACATCTTTTGAGATGGGCACCTGGACCTCCCTCTCACCCCAGATCAGTGAGCACCACCACTAAGTTATACATCCACAGCTGCCAAAGCAGACACTCTGGAAATTTGAATAACATACTTATTTCTGGTTTTGTCTGTTTGTTTGCATCCTACAGTGATCTCTGCCTGACTGTGATTTGCAGTTATGCACCAAAACAAGTTGCAGAGAAGGGAAAATATAAATCTTGTCAATACAGTGTCTGAAATGTGGCATCAGCTTATGAGGCAGTTGTGAGGGTGAAAGCTGGAAACAGGATGAGAGCAGAAATAACAAGTGAAAGAATATGCTGGACCATATGGGAGGAGTTGGGTGAGAAGTTGAAGTACTTGTTGTGGGGTGCATAGTCTGATCACTGGTAGCATTTGGGTCCGTCACAGATTTGTAAGGGGTCACCAGCTGGTCACACACTAAAACAGATGGACCACATGGTTATCTGCAAAAGGCACAACAGAGTCACTGCTGGATGTGAAAGTCTATAGTGATGCTGAAGGGCAGCAGCAGTCATGAATTACTTATAGAAAAGATGACAAATGCATTAAAGCCCAAGGGAAAGATGGGTGACACTGGAGCTACATTTGATCCTGCAAAGTTAAAAGGCAAGTCTTTGAGAGAGACAGAGGAGGTAATGGTTGGAGAGCATTTCAGGCCATTACTGTGGAATGATAAAGAAATCTCAGTAGAGACCAGATGGGAAATATTTAAGGAAGTAATAGAGAACACAGTAGGGAACTTACTGGGAGGCCTAAGCAAACAAGGAGGAGCTGGACAAACATCAAAACAAAAGCATTAGAGGGAAAATGCAAACAGGGCCAAGGATTATGGGAGAGTGGAAACAAAAGCACAAAACTAAGCAGAGGAAAATTTCCAAAGGCAAGTAAACCTTTCCAGGGTATAGAGAAGCACCAGGAAAAGAGGGTGCAAAATGGAGATGGGAGAAGATTGTGTTCAATGAGAACAACAGTGTGCATGTGCTAGGAGCACCAACAGAAGTCCTGATGGCCTGGGAGCAAATGTAAATGAGAAGGTGGAGCCATGAAAAGAATAATTGACTGAACACTCTTATTACCATCCCTGGATGAATTTAAAAGATGGGTAGACATGGCATTTAAGGACAGGCCTTAGTGGTGGATTTGAGAGTGCTGGATTAAGGGTTGGACTCCATGATCTTAGAGGTGTTTTTCAACATAAACAATTCTATGATCTGCCTGGATACAATCACCCCAGACCAAGATCAAGAGCATCACTTGTAAGACAAAAAAAAAGCCATCAACTGTAAGTCAATGAAATGGAAAAAAGTATATAGCAGCAACAGTCCCTTCCATCCTTTTAGTAGCATATGTCACCACAGAACTGTTGGAGATCACCCCATAACTAAGAAAAAGAGAAAGCTTCAAAAATAGTGCACATATTGCCACCAGTTAAACTATAAATACACACATTAAAGGGCAGTAGAAAAAATCCCAATGAAGGTAATTGTGGACTGATTACAGTAAATTGCATGGGAAACAAGAGGTGGAAAATGCTGAAGTGTGGCAAAGGATTAGGTTAAATATCTGTGCTCTGACTGTGAGTAGAAAAGGAGTAAGGGTGGTGCTTTTTAAAGGTGCTTCTGAGGATTTTTATTTTGAGAGAAGCATCATGGAAAGTAAGAAAATTAGACGTTTTCCAGATAAAAGCATTGCAACTACAATTGCTTTGTGGAGCAGTTAGTGCATGGAGGAAGTTAAATAACGGCTTCAACTCGGAAGGCTGTTAACATTTCCTCATCTTCCCATAGAGTGTAGTAACAACCCAAGCTGCGATGCACCTCCTGACAGTGGGTGTTGTATCATTAAGATCATTACCTTTTGCAAATGACACCAAGCAATTAATGCAAACTGCCGATAAACACTGAAGTGACTGGTGCAGGAGTAAGGACAGCAGCTGGAGAGAGAAAAATGCAGGAACAGAATAAAAAGAATAATTTGTATTTCTCAGGCAGCTTATGCATGCCTGAGGGCCTCCTCCAGAGGAGTTCTTAAAGGCATATTCCTTGGGTAATGCTGCTGTGTAGACTATCACACCCTCAGAGACTCAGGTGTCTTCACAGAGGTCTATCAGTCTGAGACACCTGCAGCATTGCCCTGGGCAACAGGATCACCTGCCCTCAGGGATCAAACAGAAGGAACCACAGATGTCGTTGGGCCAAAGCAGATGCAGAGTGGTGACATTTTAATATTGACAAAGACAAAAAGGAAGAGGACTCAGGTTAAGGGAAGGATAAGAACAAAGGAGAAAACTGGAACAGCTCAAAAATGGAGGTAATTCAGAAAGCAAAGAAGTGGCAGAAGACCAAATCAATACGTTTAAATTCGACCAGCTTAGTCAAGAGGTCATCAACCACTAGCAATTTTGTGCTACAACCCTTGTGAGTGACCTCTATTATTGGGTGGACTGAGCAGAGAGAGAGGACTGAACCATAGCAGAGAAGTATCTCTCTGCTTCACCCGCTCCTCAGAACTGTCTGTCCTGTATTGTCTGCAACAGCAATATGACCATTTTCTGAAGCATTCAAGAAAATCCACCTGATTGAGCTTAAAATATAGTTTTTAAGGTATCATTCTGATTGGACCTTATCTGTGTGAACCCTGAGGAAATAACCCATGTTCACACCCTCCTAGGAACTGCAGCACCAAGGCTCTAGCTATCACTTAATAAAATTTGCAAAGTCCCAGTATAGTTATTTTCTCTCATTATGACACCAGGAAATGATACATGGGCGGGGAGACACCCCTGGCTGTCGCGGCCACGGGTTACCCACACAAGGAGGAAGAATGGGACAGAACCCTTTGCCACCAGACATGGGAGTTGTCTCCTGTGGTAGCACTGGTTATCTCCATTAAAAATTAGGGGGAAAAAAATAACTTCTCAATAAGGGAATGATCAGAAAATGGGTGGCCAGAAACCTGCAGTTCATCTGGGACCTTTAAAACTCATCACACTGTTCAAAAAAGAAAAAGGAAGAGAGAAAACAAGAAACTCTTTTACTGAAATGGCCTCACCACCTAAGTCAGAGCTTGCCCTTGCTCCTGAGAAACCTGTGTGTTCAGTCTGTTTTTCTATGAAATTAGATCTTTGCATCACTTTTCCTCTCTGCCTTCTCTTCCCCTTGTGCTGTTGGGCAACAGTGCATCACTGTGGGGCAACAGGGAGGCTCAAGGGTAATTACATTTCCTTGGGCTTGGAAAAGAGAGGCTTCCTCTAGAAAACCCTGGTCTCAGCTAGGCACTCATTCATTCAAATAATGCATAAAAACTTTAACAATAGACTCCAGTAGCCTCACCAAAACATTCATTGAAAGAAGGTTATAGGCAGAGCCAGAAGAAAAACATGGTATTATTCAGGGGAAAAGATATTCTGATGAGAGACTCAGCTGTGTTGGCAATACAGCCTCATCACAGCTGGCACAAATGTGTTTTTACCTTAGCAGGAAAAATATGCACCGCCCCACCAGCTCAGCAAAGCGGCACTTCAGGTGTTTGTATGTCAAGCACAGTGCTGATCCCTGGAAATGTGCCTCCCAGTAAAACAGAGCTGCCTTATATTCCTCCTGTTTTTATCTTGGAGTAACTCAGGCACTTTCACTACTCCCACAAGGGAAATGCAGGTTTTCCCTCCCATAGAGTCTGCTCTTTGCTGTGCAGCTCCCTGGTACACTCTGAGTCATCAGTATGCTTTGGAGGAAAACATGGGGCTTAGGGTTTGGAATCTGGGATTTGAGATTTGAGTGGGAAGTGATTTCCTGGGGAGCTTTGCTGCCAGCAGCAGGGCAGAGTAAGAGTAAAAGGAAGTGAAAGATGGAGATGAAAACCACCAAATAGGTATATTTTTTCCCACATATACGAAATACGATAATCTTCAAAGAATAGCAAACCCTTCTAGGCCATTATATCTATGCCTTGCTATCTCTATCTCACAACTTGAGACAGAAAACATCACATTTCCAGCTATAAAACATTTCTGCCTCATCATACCCAGTTGCTTACATTTCAGAGGCACCTTTCAGTTAACCATTTCTTTTCCACTCCCAGTGTTTATATGCCCATGCATTTAGGTAGAGTAACTGTATTTTCATTCAGCTTCTGTTGGGTAAGGAAAGTCCAGCAAGACTCACACCTTCAACCTACATGTTTACTTGTTGAGGGAATTGGATGTATAAAAAGAAGGCAACACACTGAGCTCACTGCTCAGAAGGGAAAACAAGAGGACCATCATCTGCTGCACTCTGAAACCAGCTTCTTATTGCTGGACTTCCTCAGGTCACCTTGACCAAAGTTGGTTGATGCCAGGGAATTCAGCAAGTCCCTTTCCCTCTCTGTGTCCTCTTCCCATCCAAAGATGTGTGTGCATCTTCCTGTTCTTCACAGGAGGCACCACCACTTATTAATCCAGCTGTCATCTCATTGGAGGCTTCTGCTGCTCTTATCTCTTGCAGCAGAAATAAAGTCTGCTTGTTGATGAGGGAGTGCAAGGGTGGATACTTGTGTGATGAAGACCAGCTCCTGACTTTACCATTAAATCTTGAGCTTTCCCTGAAGCAAACTTTTTGTAATATCATATTATAGAATTTTGGGGGTTGGAAGGCACCTTACAGTTCATCTTGTTCCAAACCCACTCCCATGGGCAAGGACACCTTTCACTAGACCAGGTTGCTCCAATCCCCATCCAGCTTGGCGTTGAACATTTTCAGGGGATGGGGCATCCACACCTTCTCTGGGTAGCCTGTGTCAATGCCCCCACAATGAAGAATTTCTTCCTGATATCGAGTCTAAACCATCCTCTTTCAGTTCAAAGATGATGTAAATCTTCTAAGCATTGCTGACAACTGTCTGCTTGTTTCATTATGACCTCATCCTTGGGTTCACAAGGTTTCTGGTATTGATGAGTTTACATACAGGAGCCTGAACAAACAGCCAGTGGATCAGTGTTCACTGGGGCAAACTTGATGATAAGAAATACTGGCTTCATTTGTTAAACTGCAATGATTGACCTGCCTGGCAAAGCCAAGAATGCAATAACTCCCATTTCTCTAGGCAAGTTTAGCTATTGGTAATTACACTTTAAGTTCAATGAACATTGTTTCTTTCAAAGTATTTTCTTGCCACTCAGTTAAAAGTATATGTAATTAAGCCTCAGAGGACCACATCACAGCTTTAGGTCTGTGGTTTGAGTGACAGCTTCCAGCAGCACCTTCCTGCATGGAGATGCCAACCCATGAAGTCACCATACATGCATCCTTTGGGGAAATGGGCAATGAGAGAAGAGTGCAACCTAAAGAGAGGATCTATTAAAGCAGGAAAAGATGCATATGTCAGCTTATCTGCAATACATACTATGCTCGGTTACCATAGCAATGGACATTATAGGTGGCTTCAGGGGAGGGAAAGAGTGATTAGCAGACAGGTAAGAGAGAAGACTGTGCTATATCCTCTGTAGTTAGAGTATTTTCATTTAGATGACAAGAAACAGGATCTAGATATTAGACAGTAGGTGTTTGCATTCTTGTCCTAATCTAACTTTAAAAGTGTCAGCAACCAGGGCATCTCTTGCATCCCTCAGCAGGCAATTCCACCAGATAGAAAATTTTCACAGTATCTCGCCTCCTGTTGTCTTTATTTCCCACTATATGGTGCTTAATCTTCTCAATTGACAAGTAGAAGCATGCCAAATCAATATTTTCTTTCAAAATTTGGGTCTTCAAAGGCTAACTTCATTGAGAATGATTTTGTGCTTAGGGCTAAAAACTTGCTTTGAAGGCTTTAGTGCATAGGTGAATTTTACGGTTCAAATTAGAAGAAAAGAAATGCATAATCATTTTAGCTTACACTGAGAAAAGTAGAAGAATAGAAAAAATGCTGCCTTTTATTGGGACTGGAGTTATTTTGGTCTCTTAGCCTTTTTCTTGAACAAAATGATGCCCATGTGGTGGTTTGCCTAGCAATTAAGCATTAACAATTTTAGGCATATTGGCCAGTATCACCCCACTTTCAGAAAAGTGTCTCTGCCATTCTGTGGGGGTAGGAAGTTCCTACAAGTTTCATTAATGTCATCAGCCAGGGAAAGAAGAATTCAAGGCAAATTAAAGGAGAATTAAATGCAAATTAATCTCTCTTAATGGGTCCTTTAATGGAAAGGCAATTCCTTGCTCCTCCTGCAAGCCAGAAGCTAACTAATCAGTCAGCAAATAGCTACTGGTCCACCATCCCATACTCAGGGCCCTACCAGCACTGCTGTAAGTTTCCCTTTCCTGACCAAAATGGTAGGGGACACTGGGAGGAAGTGAGAGAACTGCAGGATGCAAATGTTCATCAAAATAGGAAACCAGTTTTCATCACTTATGGAGCAAGAAAAGTATGTCAACAGCTTTGTCCAACAACAGCATTAAATAAAAAAAAAATCTAAATATCATCTGTTTCTTTTTTTTCCCACAACACATGTTGCTGCAGGGCTTGTTTCAGCAACGTACTTGTACCCACTTACCCACTCGTACCCCTTTAAAAAAGGCCACAGGTGTTTAGTGAAACTCACAATCCTCTGCAGATGTGAAGTCAATGGAGCTTTATCTCAGTTCAAAATATTATGTGAGTTTAAGAGCTTTCTGGGATGAAAGCTGAACTTTGGAATTTTGAAGCAAAAGCTACAAAAGTCTCTTCCAGTCTAAATTATTCTTTGAGTTTGGATCTTAAGATCTGTCTCTGTAGTCTGTATGCATAGTACACGGGTCCTACTTTATTTGTCCTTGGTTCTCACCTTGTTGATGTAAATTAGCCTTATTTTCCAGACTCCCCTCCTACAGAATTTTCAAGTCTCTGTTTTTCTGGATAAAGGGCCTCAGCCCATGCTTCAATATAATTTTGGGAGATGACATGACAAAAGTATCTTACAGCATCAACTACGGTGCTGATTCCCTGAATGCACGACTCAGACTCTTTCAATATGGATTGATAGGGTAAATATGGGCCACACAATATGGCTTTGATATCAAAGATTTCCACCTTCTCAAAGGGATTCTGATTCTATCACTTTGAGGATTTAGGATCCAAAGACATGGAACTGAGTGGAAGCCCAAAAGGGTGTTAGAAAGATGCAAATACCCCTTCAATCTACAAACTGATTTCTTGATACCAAAGTGAAACTCCCAAAAAAGTGAGAAGAAAAAATTAAAAAATCCCTTTGCTTTCCTTCCTTCTTTGTATGATCTTGTGAACCTTGGTGACTCCAGGTAGCATTTAACACAGGTGGCAATGTGACCTTCCACTAGCAGAATGAACTCAATCTACAAATACCATTGCAGAAAGAGGTCTTGCAAGCATGACAGGGTTTCCCCACTTTTTGGCCCCCGGTCTTAACCATGAATGATAGCAGAAAGAGCTCAGGACACATTGCTTTCAACTAAGTAAACCTAAATATTTATTAACTCAAGAGCTAAATATTGACTGATGTCAAAGTGAAGGCAATATCTGCAAT
This sequence comes from Acropternis orthonyx, assembly GCA_035583155.1. Lineage (NCBI taxonomy): Eukaryota > Metazoa > Chordata > Aves > Passeriformes > Rhinocryptidae > Acropternis > Acropternis orthonyx. The sequence continues at coordinate 30,325,667 of JAWWEU010000001.1, forward strand.
GAGAGTCTCAACATATATAAAAAAGACACAAAAAGTCCAGTGAGTAGCTTGCTGGGAAGCAACTACCCACTTGCAGGAACAGCTAATACAAGCAGATGGACAAAAAGCCCCCCTTCCCTTGTGTGGGTTGTTTAGGTTCCATGATATCTGAAAAGTAGATGCTTGGCCTGCATGTGGAAATAAAACGATCACAACTGCCCAAGCCTCTTACACTGCTCATGGAGAGAGGAACTTTGTACAAGAGCATTTAGTGATAGTACAGAAGGGAATTGTTTTAAACCAAAAGAGAGTAAGTTTAGATTAGATATCAGGAAGAGATTCTTTACTATGGTGAGGCACTGGCACAGATTGCCCAGAAAAGCTGTAGCTGCCCCATGCCTGAAAGTGTTCAAGGCCAGGTTAGATGGGGCTTTGAGGAACCTAGTCTAGTGGAAGGTGACACCCATGACAGCAGGGTTGGAACCAGGTGATCTTTAATGCCCCTTCCAATCCAACACAAAACACTCTATGATTCCATGACAGAGTGGACCTGAATAAGACCCTTGTGTTCTCCCTCAGTGAATGGCACCTAGGCAACCCCATAGAAGACTCAGTGGTCTTGCATGATACTCTGTGACTCAGGCTACAGAATAGTAAGGGACAGGGCTGGCTGGCCTTTCTGATGCTGAATTTTAGTCAAAATGCAGAGAATAAGGTCTCCTCACCTCAAGGGAGATGAAATCCATAGATCACACTAGTCAAAACACTGTCAAATCTACCAGGCTGTGGAGCAATTGGGGTGAGTGGACAGCAGGGACAGGGGATAAACAGTGAGGAAGAGGGTCTTCTCTGTCCATTGTGCTCCAGCTGAGTCACCAGGCACTAAGGGTAGCAAAATTCATGTGGTCAGGCAGGAAAAATGAGTAAGAGGAACCTTTACCCTTGCTGACAACCACGGGGCTTCCAAAAGGAGGAGCTGGCTTCTGTCTTGTTTCCCAAATATTCTTTGTGTCTATTTCCTACCAGCTCTCAGTCAAAAAAGATATAATCAACATGATGAGCAAAGTAGTCACAGTTTTCCATACCAGTCCATTGGTCAATACAGACCAAATGAGTTGACTGCAGTCAATTACTGATGAGTGGAATCCCATCCATAAATATGGTCCAGTGACAAAGGGTGAGGATGGACCTACAGAAAAGCCTGTATTGTTGACCAACACTATACACAGTAGAGTGCAATGTGTATCCAAGATTGCCAAGCTCCCCTGAATAAAATGAAAAGCACAGCTGCAAGTTGTTTCTTTAAGTCTTACTTGTTCCAGGAGTTCAAAAACGTCTGATTCCGAGTTACTACAGGACTCCCACAAGGACGGGAAACATTCCCAGAGCAAACAGATAGACTTACCTCTTTCATATTTTCCCTGTGGGAACTGGTGATGGTTGTTTGCCACTATCTTCATCAGCATTCTTTTTAACTTCTTGCAATAACTGGGCTCTTCCACAAGTAATCATGCTGGCTGCTGCTGTGGGTTCTTACTTCTGAGAAATTGTATCAAATGCAATCAAGCTTGGACAACTTCCTAAGCTATCTGCTCTATCTCAGCCACAAAAGAGAGAGTTCATGAGCAATCCCTTGCACAGCAGAAAGGGAGGGTTTCTTCTTTTGCATGAATACTCTCATGTGGGGGAGAAGATTAGAGCTGGGGATTGCAAGGCACTGATCTGGCTTTGTGGCTTTTTCCAACACTTTGGTGCATGAGAAGTCTCCTTTCCTGGATTGCATAATAAGAGGAAGGGAAATGAGATCTCAGGGAGGGACTCAAAGATCATCAGGCAAAACTCCAACACTAGCTCTTCTTACTAATCCATCTTAAGTCATCTTCATTCACACTTCAACTTCTTTTGCCTGACATGTCTATCAGGATTTATTCAGGAGAAACTCAGAGTGACTCAGATTTCTTTCCTTTGGCTTAAGAATTGTCTGGATTTTAACAAGTCAAACCACGCATGATGTTATCAGGTGTTGAGAAACACAGAACTGAGCTGTTGTATTCTGGGAACAGAAGATATGAGGAAGGCTCAGGATGGCCGTGGAACAACCTAACTGGGGGAAGATGCCTTATGGTTCCCAGATCCATTTGAAGAGTTCCATTTCCATCTTTCACACACCACTCTTGTCCTGGGCAGTGAAATGTCTGAGAAAGGTGGGGAAATTTGCCAAAATACAGCATGGCTGGTTTTGCATGGGAAGGTTCAGCCTATGGGACACAGAGCTCTGGGGAAACCATGTTGTGTCTTTACAAATGTGTGTTCCCATGTGGCAGAGAAATAGAAATAGTGATGGTGGGAAACATGACCTTAAGATTAAATGTCCTCTAAAAATTACCTTGGTGTTATCATGATAGCTGTTTGATCTGCTGGAGGGCCATGAAAATGCTCAGAAGGCTAGAGTACTTCTATGAAGACAGGCTAGGGTAGTCGTGGTTGTTGATGAGAGAGAGGAGAGGAGAGGAGAGGAGAGGAGAGGAGAGGAG
>JAWWEU010000001.1:30331467-30376448 GCA_035583155.1 Acropternis orthonyx
TTGTGACTTCTGAAGCAGGAGGTCAGAAAGCCCGGGGTTCCCCTCACAGCGCACACCCCCTGTAAACTTTTAAGCAGCTCCATGGAAACTTGTTATTAATGCTGCAGTCATTAAAAGGCACAGCCCACGGCAGATTTATTAGCTCAGTAAACCACAACACGTGCCAAGCTCTCTGGAAACAAAAGGGTCTGACAGTTTTCAGTCCTCTTGCTTAATATTTGAGAGGGCTGGGAGGAGGGAGGAGAGCGGTGGGGATGGGGCTGATGGTGAGGATGAAGCTGGTGGCTTGTGTCGTGGGGAAGTGGCATTGCCTCCGTTAACCGGCGCGCTCCGCCCGCGCTTAGCGAATCTAATTCGGTGGCAGCGAAGGCATTGGAGCAGGGCTGTAAGGAGAGTGAGCACGGCGAGCCCTGCCGAGCTCACGGTGTTCATCGCGGCAGCGGGACGAGCAGCCCCCCATCTCCCGAAGGGAAAGCTTTCCCCGTGTGCCTGCCATGATAAATCAGCTGCCGTTCGCCTGAATAACGGCATTCACTGAAGTTACAGTAGGAAACTTGTCTGGGTGGACACTGTGCCATTGCTCTGCAGAGAGCAGCCGGTGCCGATGGCTGGCGTTGAGCTGAAATATCGCATTGATCGCCGCTCCAAGGGGCAGCTGGCAGCGCCGGCTAATTGCAACGGTAAGGAGCAGGGCGAACACCGGGAGAAGAGGTGCTGGGGAAAGGCAGACTTACACCAATGTCTCGCCGATCTCTCCAGGAATAAGAAGCACGCTGGATGTGCTAGATGCTGGAAGGACCAGAGGGAGACTGGCATGTCACTGGGAGCATTTGCACGCTAAACTTGGCTGGCTGCTCTCTGTCGGCAGCCAGGCAACTCACAGGCAAAGCGCGTCAGTGTCTGCCATCGCCCTGGTGCGGGGCAGGAATCATGTCCCATCGTGACCTACGGGAGCCAGCCCCTGTCCCAGAGAAGATGTGGGCGGTGCTTGCTCACATGTGGGTTATAAATGGCCCAACAAGGACCTGCCATCTCCGGTCTCTGGAGGCGGTGGGTGCACGGGGTGAGTGAGGTTTGACACAGGGGTAGGTAGGAGGTTGCGTGTCAGCACTGGGACGAATTTTCCCGTGCGGCATCCTGGAGCAGGGGAGACGTTCCTGGTTTGTGAACGAATTTGAGCAGCTGCCGTCTGAGACATTGGGAAGCAATGCCAAAATGCATGGAGACAGCGAGGATGTGACAGACATCCCAGGGGACGTTAATTTCTGAGGACAAGGTGGACTGACAGGAAAGGCTGTGGGGTTGGGGTGAGGGTCTCCTGCACCCCTGTTCTTTACAATGGAGTTCAAGGAATAAACCAGCACTGAATATGTGGGAGAAAACTGGGAGGAACGAGCTGTAAAACAAAAAAAACATGCAAAAGTTTTTACTGTTTTTGTTTGTTTTAATAGGAAAAGCATCTTGTGCTCCCCCAGGCCCACAGTGAACAGCAGAGTGTGCCACCCCAGTGTGAGACAGAGCTGGGAGAAAAAGGTGAGCAACCGTCTTCCAGAGGTTTAGAGTTTTCCCTCCATCCCTAACTGCTTTTTTTTTATCCTCTTTCAGTCTCTCCCCCTTCCTCCTCCTCCTTCTCCTCTCTTGTTAGCTGGTTGGTGGGGAGAAGTAGAGGCCGAAGGGTGGGATAAGACAAGGCATCCTTGTCCGGCAGCCCTCCTGACCCCTGGCACCCCCAGGCTCTGCACGGTAGCTGCAGTGGTGGCTGCCTTGGCAGGCTATCAAAAGAAACTTCCGAACACCGAGATGCTGAGGGCTGGGAAGAGATAAAAGCTGGCTTGAGCAAGCCGTTTCTTGTCTTAAAACTTGGCACCTGGACCTATCAAGGCGAATGTATAAATGAGTCAGCCATTCATTACAGGGAAACCTGGAGAGTTTCATTTTTACTGCCATTTTTAAAAAAAAAAATATATATATATATTATATTTTTGTGGGATTTTCTTTAATTTCCTGAGAGTTTCCATTGTATGCATGGTGTGCAGCAGGGGGGAAGCAAATACATGCCCTGGGAATTGCCTCAGCCTCGCTGCTCCACTTGCAGACACTGCAAGAGCTTAAACCAACCTGGCTGCCTTAGCATGGCACATTCCTGAGTTGCATTAACCAGACTGGAAACCTGTCTGTCAGAGTAGTGGCAAACTGGAAAAAAAGCACTTTATCTTCACCATAGCTGACAGAGGGCCATGTGCTGTGTGTAATATCTGAGTGCCAGCATCTGTGGGATTCTTTTCCTTCCCCTTTTTCCCCTCCTGCTTCTCTTTTGCAGTCTGTGTTTCTGTCATGCTGACTACTCTCCTTTCTTCTGATTCTTGCCAGCAGCTCAAACCCTGGGGTGGGGAGAGAAACCACAGAGTGGCTTGGGTTGGAGGTTAAAGATCATCCAGTTCCAGCCCCGCTGCTATGGGCAGAGACATCTTCCACCAGACCAGCTTCCTCAAAGCACCATCCAACCTGGCCAACATTTTCAGGGATCAGACTACTTTTTATGGAATTTTAGGGTTTTGGGGTTTTTTTCACTTTGAATAAGATCACCTGTCAGGAAAAATTCAGACTTAAAGGGGAATTTATGTTGTGACAGATGGGTCAAAACAGATGTGATTCTTCGACCCCATCATGTCTCAAGTGACACATGTGCATCAGGCTCATGTCACTTGTCTCCAACTGGGGCAGGACACATCCCTGACCCCAAAATTGCCCATTTTCCTTCCATCCAAGAGAATGAGATGTCTGTAGCAGGGGGCACACTGAGGCCAGGTTTCACTGAGCAGGATGGAGGAGATCCTTCCTTTCTCCAAAGCCTTTTAATCCAGTGCAAAGGTTCAGTTCACACACAAGGTGCAGCCTCCATATCTATCCAGGACCAGAGCATTGCAACCTCTTGCAAGGGATCTGCAACAGAAAGGATTATAGGATCATAGGATAACTCTGAACCTGGCCAGTCCCATCCAATGGGGGAGAGCATTGCTCTTCTGGACCATACCCGAATGTTCCATGACAATGTCTCTACCTCCTGTGTTCACAGGATGGTGAACGGTGGCCTCTCCTGCTGTTGACGGAAGGAACAGAGTGAAAAGGGTCAGGACCATGTAGCCCATCTGGGGCTCATGTATGAGGATGCTGAGATTTGAGAAATCTTGCTCTGCTTGTCTGTGAAATCAGATGAAATTGGGTTAGGAGGTGGCTTAATAGAGGGTTAAATGGTAAAGGAATATGGTTGTCTGCATCCTGGATGACTTGCAGCATCTCCATGGCATGGTAGAAGCACCAGAGAGCAGCACCAAAAGCAAGGGGCAAGGATAGGGGCAGGATGAAGGCAGGAGAGGTGAGCAGCACAGGTGGGCAGAAGTTCCTGGAGGGGCAGGTATGCTGTTGGCTGTCACCAAGACTGCAGCCATGCTTCAGCCTCCACGAGCACTGATTTGAGAGGCATTTAAATACTTCTCCACCACATGCAGCTCCCCAAGTGCACACTGCCCTGTCCCCTGACTTGACTGCCCATTTGTAGAGGGCAAAGCAGGGCTGGTGTCCATGGAGTGTCCAGGCCAGACAGGAGCTGGACATGGTGCACAAGGATAGCAGTGGCATTTGGCTGGACCAGTTGTGGCAGTGTTGGCTGAGGGCTCCTGCACAGCTGAGACCAGGCCATCTTGGCTTGTGGTCCTTTCACAGTTAAGCCTGGGGATGGTACCTCCATCCCCACACAGGAATGAACACCCCTTGGTCCTGGTGCTAGCCATTCTTAAGGTGTCAGGAGGGAAACTGAGGCATGCAAATGAGGACTCATAGTAGCGTCAGTGGTGAGAAATGGGTCCTGCTGGGGAAATGGCTCTCCTAGCCCACTTCAGATGATATTTCTCCAAAATCCTGCACAAGCCAAGAGGGACTGGAGGATCCCTGGCCAAGGAGGGGAGGAGAAGATTTGAGGAGATACTACACCACATCAAATGGGTCAATGAAACCTCATCTGGAGTGAGAACTGCAGTGATGACAGTGTCCTCCTGGTAAACCCTTTATCAGCTTTACCTAGATCCCCTTTCCCTCTTCAAATCCCCCCTTGCCAAATCTTTTAGGAGACCTAGTGGGTGCAGCAAATGTCTCATGTGCTTCACTGGGCTGGGGGCAGCTCCTGAAGCCTCAGCTGATGCTCTACCAAGCAGTTTCACTGGCCTTCATTGTTTGCAGTGTCACGAATTGTTAGAGGGGGGTGAGCAAAGAAAGGCCATGAGGGGAACTAGATGGGAGCCTCCAGCTGTGCTGTTTGCAAGAATAACAGCCAGGACTGTGTTTATTATCTCCTCAGTGGAAGGTCTGCAGCTGCATGCTGAGAGCCACAGACGGCAAAGGGGCCCGGAGACTATTGTGCATGGAAAAAAAAGAAAAAAAAAGAAAAAAAAAAAAAAACACAAAAAACCAAACAAACAAACAAAAAAAAACAAACAAAACCCAAAACAACAACAACAACAACAAAAAAACAAAACCCACAAAAATAAATAAAGCGCCCATAAAGAAGCCCCAGGCCAGCTGGAGCAGTGCCAAGGGGTACCCAGCCTAACTCCCAGTCTCCTCATTTTGCCCTTTCTTACAGAACTCAGCAGCCCTGCAGGGCTATTCTGATAAGGGAGGTTGGCAGCTGCTGCCTGTTAGAGAGCTAAAGCTGCATGGGGTCGTCCTAAAATCCTTCTGGGGCTGAAGGTGTTGCTCAGCCAGAGTAAAATTTGTTTCCCTCTGATTTCTCATGATTTTTGGCGGTGCTGCACCACGACCAAGGCATGCCATCAGAGGCAGTGTTTGGACACCTGATTTGGAGCCACCTCTATTTCAATGGATTCCATTATCTTAGAGGTTTTTCCCAACTGTAATGATTCTATGATTCAAGGAGAACTGGAAAGCCGTTGGAGATACAGGATGATGGGGCTGTGTTGAGCTATTTGCTCTTAGTGTGATGTGTCTCACCAGGAAGGGCAGAGGCATCAGCCTGGGATGTATCACCTTCTCCTGGCAGCATCCCTCCGTTCTTTTGCTTCCTTCCCCCTGCTTAGCTCATCTTCCGCAGGGGAACCCATGCATGTCTACCAATGCAGCATGCTCCTTCTACAGCTTAGACCAACCCACTGGGGTGGTTGGAAGCAAACCAGGTCAGAGATGTGGGATACATCCATAGATATCACACCTTTCCTTTAATGACCAGATAGCTGCTGGTGGATCCTTGCAACCTGCACTTTCCTGGGGTGGAACATTGTGTGTGCCATCCCAGATACATGCATGGCATGTGGCATTTTTCAGCTGGGGGGCACAATGACATGGCTGATCAGCTGTTTGAACAACTAAAACCAAGAAGTAACCATCATGGGTTTTGTTTCCTCTCCCTGTGCTGCACCTCTTACTGTTCCTCACTGGCATATGGTGTTCATCCCGGAGTGCATTCCTCTGGAATTATATCATGTCTCTGAGAGCTGGAGTGCAAGGAAAAAGTATCATTGCAGCAGGAGCTAGCACAGGAACCAGCTGAGGTTGGCAGTCAGGTGTGCATCACCAAGGGCTGAGACTTGAGGAGAAGCTTGCTGTGATCATTTTACCTTTCAATAATTGACTAGTTAAGAAAGAAGGAGGGTTTAATCCTTCCAAGGTTACTGCTGTGATTTGGTAAAGCCTGGGTAGTCACAGGTTCCCTTCATGCCTCACAGTGAGTCCTTGGGCATTGGAGGTGTTCAGGCTGAAGGATCTGTTTGTAGCTTCACCAGGTCTTTGTACAGCAAAATGCATTAGGACTGGAGTAAAACTGGAAAGCTCTCCTTTGGCTATGAAGGGCCATGTAAAGGGCTAGTCTGTTCCTGAGTTTGTGCCAAAATAACAGAGACCTCCCATTCTGGGACATGTCACTACGATAAAAATTCTATTTGCGCTGAGTTTGAGGTGTGTTAAGAAAATATTTGTGTTCCCGGCTGAGATGAGGACTCCATTATACTCAGTGAGTGCCAGGATAGTGAGACCTCCTGTTCCTTGAAATGCTCAAAGTTAAAAAGCAGAGGAGGAAGGATGAGAAATAGGGGTTGTTGTGGGTAAAAGAATTAAGGGTGGTCATAGCTGGAGTGATTCTAGAACAAGAGAAAGTCCTGAGCTGTTACATCCCTTGCAGGCACCTTGTTTAACTGATTCTGTGCATTGAGGGCTCTTGGGAACCAGTGCGTGTCTGCCAGTGCTCCCAGTTTGAGCAGTCCTGCCGCTGGTACAGCCAGGAGGCAGTGGTGGGGCTGTGATTCTCACATCCTGTCTGCTCCCAGAAAACCCTGTGAATCCCTCCCCGTGTTACTGGAAGGTGCTACACCACTCCAACACCTGCCTTCCCCTGCCCCCAGCTTCTCAGGAGGCTTGGCAGACAATTTCCTTTTGGGATTGCCCCCTCTGGGCACAAGCACAGCTTGATTTGAGGCTGGAGAGGAAAATTGCTTTCAAAAGCCACAGGAGACTAATTCCTCCACCTGGAATAAAACTGCTGCTACCCTGACAGCTTCCTGGGCTGAGTAGAGGGAATTCTGTGCAAACCCTGGTGCCATGGTGATTTAATTCCTAATTCACCTATGCTGGAGGTAGCACCAGCATTCTCAAGGCAAAATTCTCAGGAGTGGGATGCTGTTTGCTCACAAAATGTGGTTTGCAAGGCATGCAGCTCTCAGGGTGGCAGGAATTGTATTTCAGCCATGGATGTACATGAGCAGGAGCTTATTGTATGGGCTGGCAGACCTGCCTGCACATGTTTCCTTTTGTCGGAGCCCAAAATACACCACCCCACACCTTGATTTCCTCCTTCATCAGGGATGAGGGATGCCAGAGGGGGAAGCTTGCACAAGTGTAATAAACTATTAGCTGTTTAAACGCTAGGACGATAAATTATCTGTGGCCTCTTGCAAAGCAGATGGGATTTGTGACATTACTAGTTGAAACAAATATTATTTTAATAGGTCTCTCAATTTATTTATTAAATAAAGGGATTTTTTTTTAATATTAAAAATAAATAGAGCAGAGACTTTCAGCTGAGCAAGGACGTCCATCTCTTCTCCCAAGTAACAAGCAATAGGACAAGAGAAGACAGCCTCAAGTTGTTCCAGCGGAGGTTTAGGTTGGAAATTAGGGAAAATTTCTTCACGGAAAGGGTTGTCAAGCATTGGAATAGGCTGGAGGTATTTAAAAAAAATGCATAGATGTGGCACTTGGGGGCATGGTTTAGTAGTGGATTTGGAAGTGCTGGATTAACAGTTTGATTCAATGGTCTTTTCCAACCCAAATGGTTCTGTAATTCAAAAGAGACCCATAGTGTGGAGCTGTAGGGTTTGGAGGTGCTGGGTTCCCTCTATATCAATCCCACATGTCTTCTCTGCAGCCTGCATGGTGGTGGAGGGGAAGCTTGGTTTTTGCTTTGGGGTTGTGAAATGTTTCTGATGCTTAACAGTTTGGCTTTGATCTTATCTATCCCATCCCCTGTAACATCTACAAAAATTTCCCTAAAGGATGGAGAGTGTGGGTTGGATGCTGGAAAATCATTGCTGTTTGGCTCAACAATTTCTCTATGTCCAGAGAGGAGAAAAGCAAATGGAAGATTTGGGGAAAATGAGGACTAGTGTCTTTTGTTCCTTGCCCTTTCTGGCTGTCCACAACCCAAATTCCATGGGTTTTGGTGAGATTCAAGTTATGCAAAGACAGACTTGTTGCAGAGCAATGCAGTTCTTGTCCAGATCTTGGAGCAGCATCTTGTCTCTGTTTATCTGGTTTCTCCACTCCTGGTCTCCCCTTGGACATTAAGCCACTGATTTGAGTGTGAGTATGAACATCCAGCCAGTTCCTTACCACTGAGTCATCCATCCACCCATCAAATCCATGATTCTCCAAAGAGACTAGGATGTTGTGTGGATCAGTGTCAAATGCTTTGCACAGTCCATACAGATAATGCCAGCTGCTCTTCCTTCATTCACCAACACTGTAGCTGTGCCGTAGAAGGCCATAGAGATTTGTCCGGCCAGACTTAGTGAAGTCAGTCATGCTGGCAGTCACCAACCACCTCCTTATTTTCCATGTGCCTTAGCAAAGTTTCCATGAGGATCTACTTCATGATCTGGCCAGAGGAAATAATTAAAGCAGAAAGAAATTCATAGAGAAAAACTTTCTTTTGTCTTTTTCATTCCCTGAATTTAATTCTAATTTTTCCCAGTGAGCTTGAAGATGGAGCAAAAAGTGTTCAGGCACCTGCAGGATGATTCTTAGCTCCTGTTCAGGCCCTTGGTGTCTCTTTACATTGAGCCATAAGGGCTAAAGCCACCATCCCAGTGGCTGAGTATCCCCTCATCCCAATGCTTGCATGGACTGGTGAGGGAAATAGGGTTGCACATCCCCTTTCTTTATACCCTATTGGGTAATTGGGGATGGCTCTGCTGTCTGCGAAGTTTTGCAGTTCCCACTGATAAAACCATCAGTGTCAAGTGAAGGATAAAAACCTATCCCCCCAAACCGACTTCTGCAATATCTCCTGATGGAGTGCTGCATGAAATCAAGTGCAATTTGAAAGAGCCAAGGGACCAATTCTCATCCTGCTGTCACTGACACCTAGAGTAATTCCACTGAACTCTCTCAAACCCATCTAACAAATGCAGAGTCAGACATAAAAAGCAGGTACTTCTTGGATTCCCATTAGCTCTCCTCTCCCTAAATCCAAGAAGTCACAAATACTGAGGATAAAACCAGGACTGTTTGCAAAGCATCCCCCAAACCTGCAAACAACAAAAAGTAACAAGTGGGTCAGAAACCACTGTTCCCATTTACACCAATGCTTCTTGCTGAGTTTTAATAATATTTATCAGGGGGGTATATACAGCTCTTTGTGGTGTGCATGTGGGGAGTCTTCTGCGGGAAAAGTCGGTCTGAAGCAGGCAAAGCAAAAGCCTGGGTGACCTTTACTTTCAATGAACTCATACACACAAAAAAAATAGTAACCTTGTCAACAGCAGTCTCTTTATTATGGTAGGGGTGTGAGTCTGCAGTTAAGGGTTTGATGATCTCTGGGTGTAGTCTGGTTTGAGCTAGTTTTGCTCTTTGCCCAAATTGGCATATGGGATCTGGAGACCCAACCGCGATTGCATCTATGGCGTCATTTGGGCTCAGCCTGGGAGAGTCTACGCTGGAAAAGTGTAGCTGCTGCTAGTGCTGCACTTTAGTCAGTAATTATTCTAATTTTACAGAATAATTAATGGGTGGAGGAGTGAGGGAAAGATCTCTGATGCAATTTTGTTGTCGAAGAAGCAGCTCTGGAGCATTCTAGGGGGCTCTGGGACCCCTGTCTTAGCTGCTGCTTAGCCTCCCCGATATTTAAAGAAAGAGGCAATTCTGTCTTTTTTTTTTTTTTATGGCTTCTATCATAACCTCTGTACTTGTTCCACTTTCCAATAAAATTCCTTTTCCCCTGACCCCAATTAGTGTTGACAGCCAAGTGGGCCTGGTGCGTTTTGCTATAAAGACTGTTTTTTCTTTGCTTGGCTGATACAAGAGGCAGAAGACAATCTCAAAATTTTCCTTCTGATGAAATACTGTTGCTAATAAACTCCTCTGTCCTTTGACAGAACAACAACTCTATATGGGATAGGTGGACTTCAGCCCTTCCTTTTTGCCTCTTCTCTTTGAAAGTTGTTCTATTTGCTGCTAATCCAGAATTAATATTGGCAAGAAACTTGGAAATTACCAGGATCCGTAATATCATATCTGATCTGCTCTAACTGTGGGCTGCTGTGGAAAAGACAGATCCTGTTTTTCCCACTCCTGTGTCAGAGCTGGTAATCCTGTGACTGGTCACTCCTATTTGTTGGAAAACTGACCCACCAAAGGAGAAGGAGGAAGTTTAGAGGTTTTTTGTTGGATGAGTCAGCTCAACTGGTTCATCCCAGTGCATGTGGTTATTGGGTGGGACTTGGGTTTGGAAGATGCAGCCAAGAATGGGATGGCAAGCAGTAACCAGAGAGACTGGGCATCCTATTCTGCTATGGACAAGAAAGAGAGGGACATCTTCAAGGATGTGTCTGATCTTAGGTAGGTTTTATCCCTTCTGGAGCAATTTCTTTCTCTTCATCCCACCACAGAGGTAGCTTGCTGTTTTTGCACTTCTTACTCCTGTACCTCAAGCTTCATTGGGTAACTTTGAGTCTTCAGCCCCAACTCCAGCTACATTTCAGCCAATGCTTTGCTGAGGGCATGTTTAGGGAGGCTGAGGGGTGCAGAGTGAAGAATGGGGCAACTGTTTCCCAACTCCGTCAAACAACAAACTTTAAAACACCTTTCCTTGTATAATTTTTTTAATTAGTCCTTGATTTTTGGCAATAGGGAATTCCAGCTCGGTGGTTGCCAAGGCAACTGGAGGTAGTCTAGGTAGCATCTTCTTAGTGTCTACATTCCCGAGAAGGGGGACTGGTCCCTAAGCAATGGGCTTTCATCGAGGGAGGGATGTGTTAGCTCATCTCCCTAATGAGAGAAGAAGGAGGAAATCAAGTGCAGTGAGAAACATGAATTTCCAACAACACAAGAAACAAGGCTTTCCTCTCTTCCACCTCTCTTCACCATCAGCAGAGACCTGAGATTCCTCTGCAGTCTGATTTTAAAATCAGATGTTAATGTTGGGGGGGTTTTGGCAGGGAAATCTTAGTGTGAGTTTTCTGTATGGATCCTGCTACACAACGTTGCAGTGGATCAGCATAGCAGGGAGAAGGCATCAGGGCATCTGCAGGCTTAGTGAGAGATGTGGGATCTGAGGAGAAGGCTAGCACTCTGCTAACTCACCAGGTCCAACACTGACTTCATTAACCACCACTGGGTGTCCTTGAGGTTGTTGCAGTATATTTGCCATGCAGAAAAGATGAGCAAGTTATAAAGACCAGAACCCTGTAGCTATTATGGGCACCTGAAACATGGGGGATGATGTTGTACCCCCAGCAGCTCCTATTGAAATCAGTGGGTATAACAAGTCCCCCAGACCTGTCAGATGGCCAAAACTTATCACTGGGATCTCTGCACACCTCAATAGTAATAGAAATGAAGAGGTCATGATTGAACCAGCCTCAGAGTGGGCTGCTTTGTTCTAGTGACTTTCCCCTCACCATGCCAGGTGATGGTGCTGGTGGTTTCTGGTCCATGGTGTTTTCCCCCACAAGTTAAGCTCCCCAGTTCTGCAAGAGGATAACCCCTCTTCCCTTTGTGAGGGGATACCTTGGCTTCCTGCCTTTATCAACAAAGCAGCTGGTAGGCAGCAATCCAAAGGCAATTTGATGCGGTTTCAAATGCACACTGTGACACAGATGAACTGTAAATGCCTGAGGTATGTTTCTTTCCCATTTCAAAGAGAGCTATCAATTCCTCCATGCAATGATAAAGCATGCTTGTACCTGACTAAGTTCTTTGTTGATTATCTGGCAATGCAGTAGTCTCTTTCTTGGCCTGGAAGATGACCAATAACTTTATTTCTCCTATCTTTCATCAGAGCTATTAACCAAGTGGCATGTGAGTCTATGAATGCTTCATGCTGCTCCATAAGGGAGTTTTTAACTGGTAGTAATGGATTGTATGTATCCCGTCTGCAAAGCAATTGCAGAGCCAGTACGGGAGAATTTGTGGAGGTGCTGTGAGGAGGGAAGAGGCAATATATGCTGTGCAAATACCTCAGCTGAGCTTTGTGTAGTGCATTTCAGCTGTGTAGTATTTTGTCTTTTCTGCTGGCTGGAGTGATAGATGTTGCAGTGGGAGTCGCTGTATCTGCCCACTTCTGGCAATCATTTTCGAGGCTGATCAGGAAGGGAATTCCTATGTCAAAAGGGGTTTGAGCAGCTGCATATCAAAGCCCAGCACTGGTTTTGATTTTCCACTTGGTTCAAAGAATCATAGAATAGTTTGGGTTGGAAGAGACCCTTTAAAGACCATCCAGTCCAACTCTGCCACAATAAGCAAGGACATGTCCAACAAGATCAGGTTGCTCAGAGCCCCATCCAACCTGGCCTTGAATGCAACTAGGGATGGGATATCTACCACCTCTCTGGATAACCTGTGCCAGTGTTTTACCACCTCATCATAAAACATTTCTTCTTTATATCTAGTCTGAGTCACCCCTGTTTTAGTTTAAAACCACTGCCCCTTGTCCTATCACTACAGGCTCTATTAGAAAGTTTGTTCACAGTTAAACTGGAACATTGTCCTCTTACTTCTCTTCAGATGCCCCAGTAGGAGCCCATGAAGGTCTTAGCAGTGCTCAGAAAGTCAAATTTCACACTACTCTGTCTTTGGACTTGCTGGTGTGTGATCTGGTTCCCATCAGAGCTAAAACAATGCCATGAGGAACTGAGCTGGGCTTTCGAAGGAGAAGTTGAGAGGCGCTTTCCATTTTGAGCCATCAAGCAGGAATAACTACTGGGTGAAATTTAGGAGAAGAAATACCAGTAGACTGAGCTGACACTAGTGCGGGTACTTCCTTGTACCCGAGACACTTAACATTTGCATTTTTTCAGTTTGAGTTTACAAGGAGCTCCCCACTGCTGTAACTTCCCCAGTAATAAAACATTTCAGTACACTTCAAATGCAGCTTCATGAAAAAAGAAAAAGAGTAGTGTTTATTTTAGGAGGGACTGCAGGAGGGAGCAAGCTAAGTCTGTCTGCACAGAACCAGAGGGGATCAGCCTTGATGTCATTAGGAAAGGGATATCTGGAAACATGTCTGCAGAAAAGAGCTCTACCCACTGTGTCCCCTCTGCACACATATGTGTTTTCTCAAGAAACACTTGAGATGGGCTGAGGCTGGGGCTCATCTTACCGATTTTCTGTTGTTCCTACAGAATAATGGACCCCAGAGGATTGCATGTTGGCCTTTAGCAATGGTTTGGTTGCAGGCAGTTTGGCCAGAGTCCCAATCTCTTCTCTCTATTTGCAGGAGGTCTGGGAGACACTGCCAGACAACTTGTATCAGTGATCAGGACAGTATTTCTGCAACATTTTCCCCCCTTTGCACTTCTTTTGCATATTGGCAAGTAGTTCCCAGTCAGTCTCCTGGGAATGAGAGCCAAGAAGACAACTTTGGAGGCGAGAAACTGATGCCAAGGGGTGGGTGAGGGAAGATGAAGTGTGAATTTCTAGGAAATAGTCTTGGGAAGGTGCAAGGGCTGTGGGGAAGGTGCCTCAGCCAGATCAAAGGGTGTGTGGGAAAGATGATACTGTAAGGAAGTTAATGAAGTGCTTTTAAAGAGTGGTGGGAAAGGTGAGAATAGAGACCATGGAGGCTGATTTGGGGATGGGAACATGGATTTAAAGGGAATGTTTTTACTTTTTTCTTGTTAAATGACTGCTTGGCACATGAGTGTCTGTTTATGGCCAGCAGCATACCAAGGGCTGGTGCTGATGGACCTGCTCACCTGGTTTGGTGGGATTTTTTGTTGCTAGCCTCCTGAAGACCCTCTTTGTAAGGCATGAGGAGTTGTTACCCATGACTGAAATGGCAACCAACGAGGACAGTCCTTGCTGCTCCTGCTGACCTGCAGGATGCTGGCATGCGCCAATTTACCCTCTCCAGAGATGCAGAGCTAAAGCTTTTTTGGCTCTCTCTTGAAATCATGCAGCTGCTGTTGCCCACAGTTGTGCAGAGGAGCTGCTAGGATGTGATCTGAAGAGGTCCAGCAGAGTCAGGGAGGTGCAGGTCAGCTCTCTGCCTCCATTGCCTGTGATGATGGAGGGACAGAAATGTTTTAGATGGAGGAGGGTCAAAACCAGAGGGGTGTAGAGAGCTCCTTGTTTGCTGGCATTGTTAATCAGAGAGTAATTAGCAAAGGCTCCCCAGAGGCTCTATATGAAGCAAATTGTCTCTCTCCACTGTGCAGAAGGCTGGGCCCACCACAGCAAAGTCTGGGTTAAACTAAGCAACCCTTGGTTCCTCTGCTTTAGTAGGTGAGGAGCCAAGAGCTGTTGTCTGTCCTGCTGCCACGAGCCCAGGGAGGGCTGTTTTTTTTTTTTAGCCACCTGATATAAAGTCATGATCTTACCTACCTAAAAACTTCTAACTTTACATCTGAAGTCTAAGGAAGGGAGACATTGTGTCCATTTGGGCAGTAAGCAGCAGCCTTTTTAGCTGTTTATCCTGGAGGTTGTTTTGATGATGCCGTTATCTCTGTTGCCTACAGGAAATTTGAATGGAACTTTGCTTTTTCCTCTCCTGATAAGGCTTTTGGACACCTAAGGCTCCCACAGTCTAAATGATTTCTCCAGTCTGTCAATTCATGGTCTTGAAGTCAGTGCTCCCAAATCTTACAAGGATGCTCTGACATGAAGACCTCTGTGTGCTGAAGTTTGCCAGGTTGTAAAATCACTCAGTGTTTGAGCTGTTATTTAACTTCTTCCGTGGTCCAGCCAAAAGGGTGCATGTTGGATAGATTGTGCTTTAAGGCAACCTACTGTTCTTGTACCTCATTTCCACTTGTGTCTTAACTTGGTTATATCTGCAAGGACAGTTTACCCAATTTGTTTTCTCCATTAAGTTCCCACTGGGGTTCATAACATGAGAGACAAAGTGTTTGGGATAGCAGTGCTATTTAAGGGTATCCTTAATCTATCCCTTTGGAAAGAGAGAGGAGAAGACAGTTACACATTTTCCATAAAGTAATTTCTACAGCAATTAAATCTGTTTTCTCATTGTCTTGTTTTCCAGGTACAATGCAGTTCCTGACCTGGTGCAATTTGCTGCTTCTCCTTCCTTGTTTTGGTACCACCAAAACCTGCTTCCCTGGCTGCCACTGTGAAGTGGAAACCTTTGGTCTCTTTGACAGCTTTAGCTTGACCAAGGTGGACTGCAGTGGAATAGGCTCACATATTGTTCCTGTCCCAATACCTCTGGATACCTCCTATTTGGATCTATCATCAAACAAACTGGAAACAATAAATGAATCAATGCTTACAGGCCCTGGATACACCACCCTGGTGAGTCTCGACCTGAGCTACAATAAAATTGCCAAGATTTCCTCCACAACCTTCTCCAGGCTTCGGTACCTGGAGTCCTTAGATCTGAGTCATAACTCTTTGGAAGTCCTTCCAGAAGACTGTTTCTCCAGTTCTCCTCTAAGTGACATAGATTTGAGCAATAACAAGCTTTTGGATATAGCTATGGACATTTTTGCATCAAAAGGTCAAGGAAAACCTCTGAATGTGGATCTATCCAACAATATGCTCAGCACAATTACAAGGCACCGTGAAAAGAGAATCCCCAACATCCAGAACTTAAATCTTTCTGGAAATAGGCTAACATTTGTGCCAAACCTTCGAGGCATTCCTCTCCGATATTTAAATCTTGATGGAAACCCTCTGTTTAAGATTGACAAAGGTGACTTCACAGGTCTGAAAGATTTGATTCATTTATCCCTCAGTGGCCTGCATGGCTTTGGAGAGTTATCTCCTCATAGCTTCAAGGAACTGTCAGCCCTCCAAGTTCTGGATTTATCCAACAATCCCAACTTGAGTTCACTGTCTGCTGAAGTTATCTTTGGTCTGAACTCCCTACAAGAGCTCAACCTCTCTGGGACAGGTGTGTCATCTTTGCCAAAGACTGTGCTGAAATATCTGCCTTCCATCAAAAGCATCACCTTGGGGAAGAACATACAGTGTCTTAAGACCATTAAAGAAGGACAGTACCACAGACAAATTGGGCTGACCAAGAAAGAAGTCCTCAGTTGCCATGACAGCTATGGGTCCATAGCAGCCGCACCTTATGTTTCATGATGAAAGCTGGGGAGAAAGGGAGGGGCAGGGAGGGCAGGGGACCATGGGGTTTGTACAGGTGTCGGACTGAGATGGCTTGCAGTGTGCCTTTTGTAAAACTGTCAGTAATTTATATATTTGTATATGCTAATAGTTGATTGTTTGTGGATTTTATAAACTCTCAAATCTTGGCCCGTGTTATCTACAAGCTCCAAACTTTAGCTGGTGCATTGAGGTCCTGCACTCATCCCGTTGGCTCAAGAGCACTGGTGCTGGACAACAGGGGCCAAGCTGCTCTGCAGGTCCCAGGGCAGAACAATCAGTCTCGAGCAAACCTTCATGCCTCAGACCTGTTTGTAGGAGCAAAGCTACATCTCTCCAAAGCACACACCAAAATGTACCAACTCTGTAGCTGCTTCCTTACAAACCCATGCATCATCCTTTTAATTATTACTCCCCAAAACGTGCCTTTTGGATGTTGCCCTCATTAGCAGCACCCTGTTCTCTGTCATGCACTTTTAGTCTTGAAGAAACATTTCCAGACAAACCTGAATACAGGGTGCTCCTAATGTGCTGGGTTTTACATGTTATTTGCATAGGTGTGCAACAAACACTGAGAACTTTTCCCACAAATTTCTTCCTGTTTTCCCATCCTGATCCTTTTTATGTCTAATTAAATAAGGTCCAGCTCTGGCAACCTCCTGTCTTTCTAACCTCAGCAAGCCATTGCTCAGAAATTATGTGCTGCAGAGGAAGGAAAGCAGAGGGGTCTGCTAATAGCTACATCCCATCCAGGAACCAGCCTTCGATGAAGGAGGTTGTAAAGGGAAGAGATCATGTAGCCCAGCTTAGAAAAAAAAAAAAAAAGCCCTCCTCCCTTTCTGGGAAAGCAGGAAAACTTTGACAGGGATTTTTGTCTTGATGACCTTATCAAACCAAGATGCAGACCTAAAGAATGTGAGAGTACATTGTTTCCATGCTGACATTCCCCATCTGAACACATCTGCAACTCATCTGGGCACATGTGAGGCAACTTCCAGCACCAAAACACTCTTGAGAATGTGCCAGGGGAAGAACTAGCATCAGCCTGTGACCGTGGAGCACTGCTTATCAGAGAAAAGATCTTGGGTCTTTTTTTCCAGAGTTGTGGCTTTTTTCCCTCTCACACAGTTCCTTGGCTGCCAACTGAAATCTGATAAAAAGCCTGGTCTGCAAAGGTTTGCTCATTTTTTCCTACCTTGTTGAAATGGTGGCAAAGAAACGCGGAGCCACTTTGGATCCTCTTCTCCAGGCTAGGAGAAAGTGGAAGAAGGCAGCACAGCATCACTCAATGCCATGTGTGAAGCCATCAGCTTGCTTATAGGAGTAATGGAGCTGTCCGCTGAAGTCTGGTCCACATCTTGCATACTCTGTCCTGGGGAAAGGGAAGGGATGTTGCAGATGGGAGTCTCTCTTGAGCTGACCTTCAGTTTAATCTCTAAACCCAGCCTTTTAGTGGGGCCAGCTTCAGTGTTTGAAACTCACATAGGTGATGCAGATATAAACCTGTCTCACAACTGTCCTTAGGAGTGTTGGAAGCAGCCCAGGTTTCATCCTCACATGCTCAATGGTCTTTGAAAGTGGAAACCCTGTTGCCCAAGGCAGCTGACTTCAGGGATGATTGAAATGCATCGATACTATAACAGTCAGAATCATCACTTCACTTTGGATACTGAAATCCCTCTCTCACATTTTCATCTATCTCCATTTCAGTAATTCATTTGGAGACCTTGGGGTGGAATTTTTACCCCTTCCTTCAGTGTTGGGGCTTTTGCCTCTCTGCTGAGCCTTTGCAATGCTCAACCAGTATTCACAGTCACGGAAAACGCATTGATTTTCTTAAAAAGGCAACGGGACTGCCTATCAGCAGAGATCTGGAGGGGAACAGCAGCCAACTGCACTGCAAGATGGCAGCAGTTTGGGAGGAAAGAAGTGGGGTCCTTAGTGGATCTTGCCTTTTTAAGAGAATTCTTTTCTGCTGGCAGAAAATGTATTTTTTTAGAAAAAGAATTGTTTAATTTTATAAGTCTTACATAGATGAAATGTTAGGGGTATCACCTACTGTCAGAGTTACTGTCTTTGCAGCACTGTGGAAATTCAAAGCCCAGTGTGACAATCCAATTGAAGACTGCAAGATTTCCTTGTGTAATCTCATGGTAGCTGCTAGCTAAACTAGTCTTAGCAAAAGCTGGCAAATACTGTCTCTGTGTTAGCTTGTTTTTTTAAAGAACCTCTGCAGCAATGTAAGGCTTTGTGATTACTCACAATACAATAAAGTGATTTGGAGGAGAATAAACCTAGATCCCCCAGATTTATTGCTTTAGTGCTGGGAGGGTGACAGCTGTCACTGGGTCTGAAGCGCAACACAGCTCTTCTCCCTGCTCTGCTCCTCCCCACCGCCCTCACGGGTGTTGCATCTCCAAACAGGGGCCAGGATTTTTCCCACTGTGTTTGGCTCACTACGCTCTGCACTGGCAGAAAGGCTTGAGAGCTTCACTGGTTGACTTGAAGGAAATTAAGAACACATGGCAGTGAAGCAGCACAAGAGTATGTGATGCAAATTCCCTGCTTCAGGATCTGCTCCAAAGCTTGTAAGAGATAGTGGAGATCTCTTAATGGATTTGGCCAATCTGGGGCATGGTCTTCTAGCATTGAAAGGCTGGATTTACAGCATGGTTGATGTGGGAAGAGGCCACACGTAAGGCCATGGAAGTGTTAAAAAGCGTGTAGATGCTGTGCTTGGGGACATGGTTTAATGGTGAACTTGACAGTGCTGGGTTAATGGTTGGACTCCATGATCTTAGAGGTATTTTCCAAACTTAAGGATTCTATGGGTGTGTGAGGGAGAAAAGGAGTGCAGAAGCAATGCCCTGGCATGGAAAGCCACACACTGCCAGACTGCAGAGATTTCAGCAGTGAGATACATGTGATCCAGTCTCAGCGCTGTTCTCTGAGGAGGGGGAGCTGCTTCATGGAGGGCTAAGAACATGTAGAGTCATTGCATCTAAAGAATAAATAGAAACCTCTCCAGAGGGGTCTTCCTGCTCTTAAATAGCAAATTTAACTTTAAACATTTCTTGGTGCTGAGTATAAAAGTGGTACAAGCAGAGACCCACTGAGGAAACTGCCTCTGGGCAGCTGCAGTGTTCCTCCCAAGACCAAAGGAACCACTGCATCTTCCATCCTGGCAGGCAGAGCTGCAGGCTGCCTGGAAGAGCGTGTTGGTTCTTCATCTGCTTCCCCAAACTGCCCTGTCCTCCAGGATGGCATACAAGGTACAGTCAGACTATAACCTGGGGGGTGAGATCAGAAGAGGCCAGATCTTGCTCACAGAACAATTATGGACTGTAGGGCAAAAGCCACCACCAGCCATTAGAGATGACTGCTCCTCTGTTGTCCACCGTAAGGCTGTGACCATTAGGCTACACCACCACACTCCTTTTGGATGGAATCCCTTCTGCCCTGGGGTGTGGGCTCAGTCAGAGCAGCGGAGAATGTCTTCCTCTCCTAAGGAAGAACACTGTCCTGGGACCCATGGGTCTGAAGCTGTATTCTTCCACTTCATTGTGAATGCCCACATATATCAGATGCTCCTTGTCCCTCACAGTACTCCTTTGCCCCATTGTCTTAACATTTTCCTAGTGATTTTAATTCATTATTTAATTAATTACTTAATTTAGTATTTCAACTGCTGTTAATTAAAATATTATTTCAATTGTTATTTCTTATTTAAATACCCTTTCCAAAGTCCTCTGAATGGGAAGAAGCATGCTAGCCTTCATCAGCAATATGAGCCCCCCAATTGCCCAAGTATGTCCTCTCTCCACCAGCGGGGCATGAACACCTGAAACAGCACTATTGTCCCCACAGAGGAGGAAAGGCACATGGTGGCTTCAGGGTTGGATAAGTTGAGGAGGCCCTCATGCCAGCTTCCTGAAGCTGCTGTCAGCTTGATAACACGGTGTGATGGCCACCTGGTGTCAGACATCAACCAGCCACCCATGGCAGGAAAGTCACCCATGCCAGGAAAGCCAGCCAGGCTGGTTAAGCTGCAAGCTTTGGCTGTCTCCAGAACCAGCTCAGCTCTGCGGTCGGATACATTTGCTCTGGCAAGCAAGCTGGGCGTTTTAATTAGAGGCTGGACATTTTTAGAAGCAGGAAAACCTCAGCAGAGACTGGGCAATAAGGATAGGTTGGGTTAGGGAGTGGGAAGAAGTGGCTGAACTGGCATTTGCTTGCAGTGTTCAGTCTCCTAGAGAGTTATCAGCATCTCACCCCTCTTTCCAGCATGTTGGGAAAGACATCGAGGGTCACTTGCCTCCATCTGCCTTGTTCCTAGGGCAGCATAGGACAGACATTCTTCTCTTCATTAGAAAACATGCACCTCTTAGAACCCAGAAACTCTCATTTTCTTCTCATCAGTCTGCTAGAGCTGTTTCTCCTGGCTGTCAGCTGTCAGCCCACAGAAGTCCCTTGCTGACTGATTATGTGACTGACTTCATAATAGCAGTAGGTGCCGTCCCTTTTAAAAATAGCTGTTCCTCTGAACGTTTTCCATTTTGCAGGAGGTTTTTTTTTATTTCCAGCACATTTGTTTCACAGAACCCTGGCTTGTTCAGGTGGGAAAGCATGGATGCACTCTTGCCATGCCAGAAAATAATGCTGTGTGGCTGGGCATAATCCTTCTGCCTGCCCTGGGGTCTGTCTCCTGGGAAAGTATGGGGCAGCAAAACCCTCTGCCCCATGCATGTTTATAGAGTATTATTGCTGCTCCATCACCCTGAGATTTCCTCTTCCTTCCCTTTATGAGTGGACAAGCAGACCTGAGAACCTGATTAAAAGGTTGAAAACTGGAGCTGAAACTAGGCCATCAGATAAATCCTTTCCTGTAATAAGCAGGGAGTTGTAGTACCGGCCCTTAATCACAGCCTTTGTCTCTCAGCATTTGTATGCCTGTGTGCACCCATCCTCAGCGCCAAAACAAACCCTCCCCCCTCCTGCCCCATCTCCACCCCTACACTGCCTTTTACTAATGGGATTAAAATAAAAGTGGCTCATGCTGCCACAGAGGAACACCCTGGAGAAAGGAGCAG
The DNA here is from genome assembly GCA_035583155.1 of Acropternis orthonyx. Classification (NCBI taxonomy): domain Eukaryota; kingdom Metazoa; phylum Chordata; class Aves; order Passeriformes; family Rhinocryptidae; genus Acropternis; species Acropternis orthonyx. The sequence goes on from JAWWEU010000001.1 coordinate 30,352,407, forward strand.
CCCGCTGTGCCGGGCACTTGCATCCCTCAAAAAAGCCCTGCCAGCTGCACAGGGGTTCAGTCCGAGGAATGTGCTGCCACCCTGCCCAGCTCCAATCACTCCAGTGGTCCAGCCTTCACCCTGGATGCACCGCAGGGGAGTGAATCAGCCTGAAAAAAACCCTAAAGTTTTGCCCCTGGAAACTTTCCCACCACTGTAGTGATGTCCTTTAACCCCTGCTGCTGCCCGTCTGGACCTCTGCACCACATGCTTCCCTCTCTCCTCTTCCTTGTTAGCGGTAGATGTGTCATAGCACTTGCTGATAATTGACTGGGGCCGTGCTGGGAATTTGAACCTACATTTCAAAGAGATTGTTAACCTCCTTTTCCATCTCTTTGAACTGCTTTGTTTTATTGTAGGTTAAAGGAAACACACGGCTTCTTCCTCCCAGAACCCCTTTTGACGGGAGCCTGGCACATTAGAGCTGGTGGATTTTTACCAGCAATGATGTTACTAACATGGTGCTGCTAAGTGGCATGTGATGATGCATTTTGGTGCAATCAAGCTGTCCTTTGATTAAAGATAAAGAAATGGTCCAGAGATGGGCAAGGGACTGGCAGAAGCACCTGACATTACATGGGGGTCTCTTAGCCAATAGAGAACCAAGGAAGGGCCACAGGTTATGGGTTGCTCACTGAGAAAATAGGTTCAAGCCCCTCTACGAGTTGGACTTTCTGGATGGGCTTGGACACACAAATGACAACTTTCTGAGGTGTATTTGCATTGGTGTTTTAGTCACTTTGTGACTGCAGGTCAGTAGAGGGAGGTTGTCCTGACTTTCCTTTCCATTACACCAAAGCCAGAATTTGTGCAGCCCTTAGATGTATCAAAAAAAGATCAAAGACCACCAATTTTCACACAGATCAGTGAGCTGAACCAACCCATCAGGTGGCCATGCTGCTGCTAGAAAAAATGCACAGCTAGAAGAGGACAGTGCCCTGCACCATGAGCACTCCAAATCCCTCTTCCCAATAGTAGTTGGACACTATGAGCAATGTCTGCATCCATCTTAGGTTCAAAAGAGGTATACTGAATCCTCCCAAGTACCTTTGACCATCTTGCCTGCTTATAACCTAAAATTTGGCCCTGGTTGGTCTGTTATGAAGATAGATGTATGTAGGACTGTGAAGTATTAGACTTAGATTAGACAATGCTCTGCATCACCATACCTGTCACCTGCACTGGTAGGTCTCCATTGACAACCGGGGTCATCCTTAAGCCTATGGTCCTAAATTCCTTGCATTGTTAATTACGGCTTCTCAGGTCACATTAGTTGTTGTCCTTCATCCCATGGTAGGTGCTCTACCAAGCATCTCTGAGAGGATGGAGTATGTTCAGTAAGTCTTTGAGAGGAGCTAGCTCACCATTATTTTCTCACCAGCTGGGACAGAACCATGTATGGTGGGAAGGAAAACGGTCAAGGATGGAGCAGAGCTCTGGCATGATCCTAAAACTGAGTTTGGGGTCCTTCATGGGGCACACACCACTATGGCTTTGATGAAAGCTATAAGGCCCGAAACGCTTTCTAGCCAGTGCTGTTTCACCTCATTTGGAATTCATTTCAATTGCCCTTGAATTTGGAAGGCAAGTCTTCCACATCTTCATGGCTCTACTATCATCTGTCATTCAACCACACCAGGCTGTTCAGTTCCCTCCTGTTGATGCTTGTCCATACAGTAATTATTATAGCTCAGAAAATCCCTAGATTTCAACTCAGACCTGCTCACTAACCAAACCTAAGTTCTTAGTTTCAGCCATTGTGAGGGAGGGCATGTCAGCATAAACTTCAGTCAAATATTTATGCTAATATGTCCTATCTTATGGTTGCAATGAAGGAAGTGCAAGTGTAGAGTTACCACTAAATGGTAGTGGTCAGCCAGGATTCATCAAATCTCATTGCATTGATCAAACATCTGAAAACTCATATTAAAGCATAAGTCAACCAAGGCTGCTCCGTAGCCTTTGGGATATCTCTGAAGAATAATATTATGTAGGCTTTTTTTTGCTTTCATGGATGTTATTTTTTCTATTTTGTAAGTGATTAGAAAACCTGAAATAATGGACAGATTTATTTGCTAGAAAAATGGAATCTCTGGAGGTAATTCTCAGATCCACTAATCTGCTGTCTCTGTCAAAGGTAAGAAACTCCTGAAGAGGGTGTAGCTTTTCCTGTGAGATACACCAAGGATAAAAGCTTCTTGGTTGGTCCATACCTGCAGTTTCCTTTGCAGGAAAAAAACAGGCAAGGTTTTCTCCTATTTTGCTCCTAAACCTAATCACCAGTGTAAAAATTCATCATTTTCCCCAGAAGTATTCAATCACAGAAATTTTCTCATTTAAATATTTTATGAAGTGATTTTTTGCCTTCAGAAAGCCCCTCATGCAACAGCTGTCTGTTTGTCATAGTGCCATCTAGGACCTGCATCCCAGAGACTGCACCGGTGAAACTGCCCTTTAATAAACAGGAAAGGAAGAGGGCACGGAACATATACCTACAACATCCCATGGGAAATGCCTGGATACTCCATGATGGCAATCATGTCACAATGCTATTTTTACCACTGTTTGTTAAATGACTTGTGGCAGCATCCTCAACTTCCCAAGGTAAATACTCCTCCATGTCTAAATTGGAAAGGATCCTGCCCCAGGGATCTTGGAAACAGAGATGATCTCCAAAGGGGATATTGTCACAGAAATATGAGAAGATTAAGACTCTGTTTTAGTCAGTTTTCTCCAAAAGTCATCACAAAGTCAGAGCTATAAAGTATGTATTTTTCCAGTATCCCAAAGCAGAGTGGTAGCCCCACATCAGGTGGGACCAGATCCCAATGTCACTAAGGGGATATCAAAGTTATGGTAACAGCCCCATCAACATGATGGAAATGAGGTCACAATTCCTTTCTTTTCTCTCTTCAAGACACAGCAGAGGAGGTCCCCACAACCATCTTTGTGTCAGGACATGACCCCATTTCAGTGCCACAGATCCCTGCAGTACCTGCTGCAGAAGAGAAGCTAGTTGCCCCATCTGAAGCAGCAGTTTCACACGGCAGAGTAGACTATGCAGTTTCCAGCAGAGCTCTGGAGCCAGCCAAGCACCATTAGGCTGGTTTTTCATCCATGCAAGGAAGTCCTGGCTCCTGGCAGGCTTATTAGTTTTGGCACCAAGCTCTGCTGACACCCAGCCAAGGCATTCTGGCTGCAGTTGGACCTGCCTGGCTTCTTTCCCACCAGCTCGAGTCTCTCCTCATCACACCTCCCTACCCTCTTCATTCAGCATTGGCAGTGCAAGATTTTGTGCCTGACCAACTGAGCAATGGGGATGGCTACAGACTCGGGATTAGAGGGACTGTTCAGGCTCCAAACCTTTAATAAATCCAAAGATTCCTGAGGTTCAAACACTTCCTGGAAAAGTACTTGGTTGTCCAAGAACAGAGGTTTCCCTTCCATCTTACATGGTGCTGGGCATCTGGGCATAAGCAGGGATGAGCAATTTGTTTTATTTGCCGTTATCCCTTATCTTCCCTCCTTCAAACTCCCAGGATATGTTTGAAAGCCTAAACAAAAGCTGAATGGCTCTTTCCAGGGATTGAGCTAATCTCATAAGCAGTTGGAAGAGATGACAAAATCCTGAAGCTGACAAACTCTGGAGATCCAGTACATAGTAGATCTTCCCTAACAGCTGTGAAACTCTACTCTCAATTTCTAATCATAAAATGATAGAATGGTTTGGGTTGGAAGGGACTTTAGAGATCAACTAGTTCCAATTCCCCTACCATGGGCAGGGACACCCTCCACGAGACCAGGATATTCAGAGCCCTGTCCAACCTGGCCTTGAATATTTCAGGAACGTGGCACCCACAGCTTCTCTGGGCAACCTGTGCCAGTGCCTCATCACCCTTATAATAAAAAAAGCTTCCTTGTCTAATCTAAAACTACTCCCCAGCCTCTAATCTGAATCTTCCATAGCTAGCTTCAGCCTGAGCAGATGACTCCTCATCTTGACCCACACAGATGTGGTGATGAGGTCACAAAATTAATGACTGACAGGCACAGATGATGCATATCAGCTACGTTTGAACTGCTGACTCCCTTCTGAAGGCTCATTCCCTCATTAACCACCTTCCAGCCCCAGGCACTGCCTGGAATGCAGCAGGCAGCATTTTTAGCAGTTTTGCTGAAATTAACTGGGGGATCTGCTCTTCTACCAGGCACCTGCTGTGTGCTGCAGGTTAAACAGGGAGCAGACAGCATGCAGAGGAAACAAAGGGGATGATCCGTTGGGAAGAGATAAGAACAGAAATTGTCCCATGATGGTAACCTTGGTCACAAATCACCCCATCACTAGGTAAATAGTGCTTGCAAGAGATAGAATTTCTGCTAACACCAGTCAGGGTCTCCATTTCCTGGGACAGGCAGAAGTGAGGTTCAGAAGGGAATTGGTATCTAGTTAGGGTGGCAGCCTGTGGATCGATCTCCTTTACAGCCCCTGCAGCAAAGTGGTGCTGCCAACACACCAAACTGTTGAGAGATGTCAGAGTGACATGGGTTATCACTGCATGTTCAGAGGTTGCACACATTCAGGGGTGAAGAGAAATTATTAGATACCACTTCTTTCCATAAATAATGATACTTCTTCTGTTCTTGAGATGAGTTTGTTAGGAAACCATGACACTGCACCTCCTCATTGTGGTGGGTAGCACTCTGTTGACAGGAGGAGGGTGCAATGTTAGCATCATCAAGGATGCAAGTTGCTGTAAAATACAAAGTATGGCAAGTCTCTGGGCATTCCTGAAGCAAAAGCTTGGAGATCTAGTATGGGTATTTGCATACCACTTGGTCAGGCAGTGCCGGTAAATTTCCTGTGATGATTCTGCTAGCACGAGTCAGCCAGACCTCTGGAGAAGTAGTGTAGCCACCAAATTCATGCATGCAGAGATAAGGCACTTCACCAGAGAAGAATACATCCATGAGGGCTAAAGGCAATGGTGCTGGGAAATGAAGGGGATCACGTGCACTTTTTCTGTCCCAATGACAGGCAAAAGCCCTTTTCTCCTGATGTATCTTGTCCAGGAGGACTGATTTTGCTGGGAACAGAGAATGAGTTGGAGTTAAGATTCAGTCCTTGCCTATGGTTAACCTCTTTCTGGCTTAAAAGTTTAGGTGAGCATGGGTGTAAACTGCTTTAAAACCAAATTAGATGTTCAGCTCATTTGGTAGATCCTTGATGGGGCAAGACAGTCTGTCTCAGGCTCTAAAAGCCCCTAGCCTGAGGTTCAGAGGCACCTTTTTAAATATTTCTTACATACAAAAAGAGTATAAAATCAGGACCAGGCTTATCACTGGCTGTGCTCAGCAAAATCACAGCCAGTGACTCAGAAATCCCTGATAGACTAGTCCCTGTTCGAAAGAAGGCAGCATGACAAGGTGGATGGAGCAGAGAGCTAATCATATGCAGCAAGGAGAGAACTGTCTGCTGTAATGACATCTGTCAGATTAATAGACGTAGTTAACTCACTGCCAGGAGCCATCAAGAAATGACCCAAAGAGCCATCAATATTAAATCTAACAAGTCTTGGGGAACCTCAGGGAAAAGGAATGGGCTGGCACAGGGCTTGGGTCATGGCAACCTGGGTAGAGGAGAAGGGAACAACTAGAAGGGTGAGCACCATCAGTTCTTAGCAAGACAATACAGTAGGTAATTTTGGATTTCGTCAATGAGCTTACAATCTGGACGTATGTCCATAAACAGTCAGATGGCAGGGCAAAAAACCTTCATCAGCATTCATCACACTTGAACCCCTGAGCCTCTGCTGATAAAGGGAGCTTGGCAGTGTCATACCTCACTGTTTCTTCAAGGTATTCTGCTTTTTTTCTTCTAAATTGCTTTGGATGAGATTAACAAAACATGCGTTACATGGTGTCAGAACTGGCTCCTTGCTGGATCTTGAAATGTGTCTGTAAAGGAATGGGATTGTAAACCTTTTCTTAACAGAGAAGGCTGAATGTGGACAGCCATGGAAAAGCAGATGGAAGCAAGTCCAGGTGTGGAGGATTAAAGAGTTCAAAGCCCAGAGGCAGACTCGGGAAGAGGGACTGGGGAGGATGCACTGGAAGAAGGTGCAGATGGACTTTAAGGGGGCTGAGAAGTTGATGGCGTTTGCATGAGCAGTTCAAAGGTCTGTGGGATGGGAAATGTACTGGACTGATATATAGGTGCATCCTTGGAAGGAGAGAGAGTAAAAGGGATGTCACCCTGGAAGACAAATACTCCCAAGAGAAACTCTTTCACCCCTAAAGGATGACAGGCTGCTTTGAACTGCAGTGACTTAGGGATCGGTGAGTGCCAGCCGAGCTGATGTGCCAGAAGAGGCTGACCAAGATCTCGGGCAGCCAGAACAAAGAAAAGTCCTGCAGAAAGGACACCTTCTCACCTTAGTAGACAGCAGACAAGAGCTGCTGGGAGGTGATGGGTCAATTCTGCTGGCCACGCACCAGAGGCTGGGGAAATCACAGAGGGCCAGAGATTAGCTGCACACCTGTCAACATAAAGGTTTAGGAACATAATCTTATTCATTAAAGAAAAGGCTGAAACAAGTTGCTACATATGATTATTTATTTAGGGAAAAGTTGTCTGATAGTGAGGCAGAGAAAGGGAGGTTCTTCAGCTGCACTGATAATGAAAATAAGAAGACATGAGAGGTGGAAGATAGAACTAGATTAATTCAGCCTTTGAAGTGGACACCAACTCACTGCTATGAAGGTAATTAAATATTGGAAAAGCTTATCAGGGAGGCTGCCAAGTCACCAGGGTTTCCTATGTTGAAATAAAGATTAGTTATCTATGAAAGGAGATGCTCTAATCCAATTTCTGGGAAAAGTCTATTTTCTGTGTATGGAAGGTCAGATGAGATGATCCTCATGGTGCCTTTTGACAGTGCAGTCTGTGAATTCAGGAAGCATAAACTCCCCTGTGTAAGGTTCCTTCATCTGGTACATGACGTGTCAGGCAAATCAAGGGGAAATACATAACACAGGCTGAGATCCCAGCTGAAGAGCACACAGCCAATGCTGGGAAGAGAGCACAGAAATTCCTGGCTCTTATCCCATTAGCCTACTGGAAGATAGATAAGCATGCACATTTCTTCAAACCTCATATGAATCACAGAACTACTTAGAGGGCTTTGGTTTTTGCCTGGTATTTATATTGCAACAGCAATAAAGAGATGCAGTCTGACTCTGCTGAATTGATGAGGGCAGAAAGAGTCCTCCACTTCAACAAAATTTAAAGTCTTGCTGAGGATATGAGCAAGAAAGGGCTCACCTGCTACTTGGCAGGGACAGCCTCCAAACTCAGTCCTCCAACAACTCAATGAGATCATGCACCCCATTCCTCCATGCCAGAAACAGGAGAAAGTAAAGCAGGCAAAACTTGGAAGACCAGATGAACAAAGTGATTGTGACAGAGAAAGAGGTGCAAGCCCCAATGGGATGTGAACAATGCCAGGATCTCTCAAAACAAGGCAAACATCTGGATGGTGAGAATGGCCAAGAACCACAAAGAATAAGGGCTGTGAGTCATCCAGCCACATGGAGCAGTGCCCAAATATGCCAGATGGAGCAACTCTTGAAATTGCCTGTTTCTTCCTGCTGACTTTGAAGGGAGTCAGAGGTGATTAGCCCAGACAGCAACATTAACACCTGAGACATCGGAAGTCAGGTGAGATGAACTCCAAAGAGCCAGAGGAGGCCCAGACTGAAGGGATCAGAGCAGAGATATATTTTTCTAAGGCAAAAGGCTCTCTGACCGTTTCTCAGATGTGAAACAGGATTTTCAATATAATCTGTCTTGAGCAATCTACAACTTCATCTAACAAGAAAAGGGAACTTCAGAGGGACTGAAACTGACAGCAAAATCAGGTTGCTGTGTGGTTTTCTACACTGTCTGAGCTCAAAAGTCCCATTCCAGCAGTGTTAGGGATGAAGTGTGGTAGCCAAAAGTTCAGACTGGTATTTTTCCTCTTTTTTGTTTTTTTTTCTTTCTTTCTTTTAATGATATATATTTAAGGGGGGAAAATAAAAATAAAAAATAAAGCTAAGACATGCTAAATAATGCAGAATAAAGCCAAAATATTTCATTATGGACAGAAAGGGAATTCCAACCATTAAGCTGCAATGAAGTCACTTTAGGTAGTTTCTAGTATTTGGTAAATTTTTTTAATCATTTCACTGAAACCCCCTTGGAAGACCCCTCTTGCTTCAAACAGAACAGATTTTTTTTTTATCTTCTTGATATCAGTCAGTGAAGCACAAAATCCAATTTCATTTCAGGTCTCCCAGACAGCCCTGGGCATTGGTGATGCAAGAGGCCCCTCATGTGTCTCACATATCCCTGCACAAACAAGAGAAGAGAGAGGATGGAGCCATCCTAGGGAACACACACACTCTTTCACACCGCAGGAGTATGTTTGCAAGGGTCAAATCAGGCAGGGTTTCAGTCTTTCCCTCTTCTGCTATCTCAGGTCCCTGTTCCCGATGGGAACAGGATTCTTTCAACCCTCTCCTGTATCATGCTGCACAGATCCTTCTCCCTGGGGCCTGATCCAGTTCTGCAGTGACAGGACAAAAGGTATCCCACAAATGTCAGGGGGTGAGCTTGCCAAATGGCCAGGGGTGGACCTAGTGGGAGGGAAGGACAAATAAAAATGTATTGGCCAATCAATAGTTCCCCTCAGTGTCCCAGGAAATGCCCAAGAAGATGGTGAGGACAGGTGTTGTTTCCTAGAGTGATTTCCTCAACTCAAGACACATTACTGCATTCTTAAGAAGCTCCTAAACTGGGGTTGGTTTCCAGCAGGCCCCAATGGATTGAACTTCATGAAGATGACTGGTCTCTCATGGAATTTATGTGACTTTGTTGCACTGCCATGATTCTTCATCTAGGAATTACTCATTGCATGAAAAACCACCTGTGCATCAGAGAGAGAGAAAAAAAAAGAGCAGAATAGATAAAGAGTGGAAAAGAGAAAGAGTGGATGAGAGATGGAAAAGGAAAAGGAAAAGGGAAAGGGAAAAGGAAAATATAAAAAAAAATAAGCCTAAAGCAGTGCCCATGTAACTCCCTCGCTGTCCACAGCTTTCTGTCACAGCAGAGATGGAATTACAGCACTGGAGGAAACTCAATGAAATAATGATTACCCTTTGGATTTAATTAGCACAGAGCTGAGGCGGTGTTGAACAAGCATGTCTGTGCGTCAAAACATTCCTCATGGTGCCAGGGAGCTCAAACCCAAACCATTCGTGCCTGCCAGGCTCAAACCAGGAATGGAGGGCAGAGACATGGCTATTTGTGTTCCAACCATAGCGCCAGCCAGGCTGCAGCACAAGCCCCACCAAGGACATGGGGTCAGAGATGGTCCTTTAACCCTCAGATGAGTCCATGGCTAGAGGACCATGGCTAATCCTCCAGGAGAACTTTGTCATGCTGTACACTGCACAAACATATCAAGGGTGACATTCCCTGTCCCAAAAGACCAGGTGGTGTTGAAGGGAATACCATCTCATCATGGGCTTCATGTCCTCTATCTTACAAGGTGCAACTCTCAGGGAGAGATAAATTTCCTTCCCATGCCAAAAAGTCACCAGTTATTGACACTTCATGGGGAATCAGGATAAAGTAGGGAAGTGTTTCTATGCTTGAGACATGGGAGAACCACCCCTGTGACATCCAGCCTTCTCCAGCAACCAGGCGGGGAAAGGGCAAAAGGACATGGAGCAGGGCTGTAATGGAGGTTCAGGAGGCAATCACAGACTCACCTCTGCTCTGAGGGTCCCTCTGAGTTTGCAGAAAATCACTACTTGGAAATCTGTTTTCCCCCTTCTTTTGGCCACATTTTGTTTCTGGTACAGGACAAGACCTCAAATGAAGAGCACTCAAGAAAGCTGGGAAGCCCAGCATGACCAGGAAGTCCACAAAAGCAGTTATCATCAGGTACCTGATATCTCATGTTCTCCAAAGCCAGTATCTCCTTCTTCTTGTTGAGCAAATAAAGGCAGAAGGCACAGAGCTAGGATCATCATGTACCCAATAAGACTTCCCAGGAATAAGAGCTTGTTCTTATTTATTGTAATTATAAGCCCTGTAATTATAAGGGCTAGTAATGCAAAGATGTTGGAGGTGAGTAAATTAAGGCAGGATTTCACTTGCAGACAGAAAACAGACACTCAGAAGGAAATGTAAGTCTTGGGTTTCTCAGCAAGGCTGCTGAGACCAAGAAGAGAAACACAGCTCTCTTCATTTTAATTAACTCTTTAAATTGTAAATGATTTCATGCTAATGGCTGTACTTACAGAGCTTCTGCTCAGCCACAGTCAGGGAGATTTTTGAAATTGCTCCTTTCATATCCATGGAAAAGGAGCTAAACAGTGATGTGTGAGCAGAACTTGACTGCTTCTATCCTGATTTTTAGTCCAGTCCCTGTACCATAGAATCACCAAATCATAGAATGGCTGGAGTTGCACGGGACTTTAAAGAGCATCTAGTTCTAACCCACCTTTCATGGACAGGGTCACCTTCCACTAGACTAGTTTGCTCAGGGCCTCATTCAATTCAGCCAGGCCTTGAACACTTCCAGGGATGGGGCATCCACAGCTTCTCTGGGCAGCCTTCCTCTTCCTTTTTATTACAGTTTCATTTACCCTGCATGTGTTTGTCTTTAGTCCTGCAGGTATTTGTGTGATTTGGTGGATAGCAGCAGTGTACAAGCACTGTCCCCTAAAATCCAAAAGCTCCCTGCTCATCCTTCCATTACCTGGACATATTTGTTAACAGCTTGGCAAGGTAATCACTGCACAAATTATGCTGCTTAACTTCATGTGCAGCCCTTGAGATCCTCACACCATGATTGGAACACCAGACAAAATCCACAGGACCTAGAAGCCATTTCTTCATCCCTCTTCCCACAGGGATTTTCTTGAGATACACAGAAAAGAAATGAGTTGGTTCCTACAGCTGGCTAACAGGGGGCTTGGAGTAACAACATGCATACTGTATTAGGCATAAATGAATAACATCATCACCTACAGGGTCTGCTGAGTGCTGGCAGCTGATCTCAGATGGTGTGTAGCTGTGGTCTTAGGAAAGACCATTAAAATTGTGTGAAAAAATTACAGCTAATTGCACTGTCACAACATTAGCACTGTAGTTTCCAAACACTTAGAACAAAAGGCTATTGTCACTTCTGGCAGCTCTCAGCATCATCATGCAGGGCTGAAATTTCAAATTTTCCCATTTAATAGGACTCTATGGAGTGTTTTCCATAACCTGGCCAAGCATGACTGTTCTGCTGGCTTGAAATAGCTTGGGGCCAAGTGTGATTTGCTGTTTTGTGTTGTCAGGCAAGACATGCAGCCTTACAAGTGGGAAGACAGCCACATAGCTCCAGGCAGATTAAATGAGCCAAAATTAACGACTTTTTGATGAGTGGGAAACTAACAAATTAAGGAACTCACTCCATTGTCCTCTCACCTGCATGTCCAAGAGTTGAGCCAGTATCTATTAAAGCCTTCTCTATTCAGCTGATTTTTGCTCTGTCCCATGGTCTGTAAGCAGAGGACTTGGAGCCGGAGTTGTTTCTCTTCTTTCATCCATGAGAAGGATTTTATTCCTTTGAAAGAAACATCTGTCTGCTTTATTTTTCAGCTTGCCATACTTCTCCTTTTGCAATAAATAGGATTCCACTCTGGACAACAGGGGACCTCAATGTGCCACTCCTAATTAGAAGGGTGTTCAGGAGAAAATAGGAGGGAATTACTAAATTCCTCATAAATCATTTGCAATGAAAGGGGCGGGGAGGATAATGATTTTAAATGGATACTTTGGCAATTCCTTTAATGAGAAGGAGAAGGTAATTACATTGACCTTGAAGATCACATTATTCTCCTTGGAGCAGACGAAAGAAAATACAGAGTATCGCCTAGGTGCTTGCTAAGCAAGGGGTGAAGCTATTGAAGACTGACACAGTCAGTAGCTAAATAGCCAGTTAATAATACCTAAATGAGGCATTTTCTATGTTGTGTGACTCATTTTCTACCTCCTAAGTGAAACATAGAATCTTAAAATATTCTGTGTTGAAAGGGACCCACAAAGTCTAGCTCCGGCCCTGCACAGGATACCCCCAAGAATCTGCACCTGACATGCACCTGACAGAATTTTCCATGTGCTTCTTGAACTCTGGCAGGAAAGTGTTTGTTCTTGTGCCTGATTTTCCTTGTCTTTTATTTTTTTTTTTTGATAGGTTAGGACCCTTGGGTTTGATTACTGTTCCTTCTCATGGAGGCAAATGAAATGGATTGGAGGTAAGGTTCAGGGTTGTCTTTTATCCAGAAGCCAATGAGCTTTGGTAGCCACAGAAATTATGACCCCAAACCAAGATGCTCCTAGAAAGCAACCTTCTGTATTTTCCCCATGGAGCAAAGTAGAGAAGTCCTGAATCTTCCCTTCCGACTCTGTTGCAATGCCATCGTGTAAATCCAAAGCTGTGTTACAGTGGGCGGGGGTCTTTCTTATTTAGAGCCACTCTGAGTTATTTGAGAAGACACACTGCTATGACTACTGAGGGTCTCTATAACATGAGAGAACTGAGATGTTGGACCAAAAACAGAGACCCCTCAGGAACCAGAACAAGAGACGGGAGCAGAAGGTAGAGATTTATTTTATCCCATGTAGGTATATTCATTCAAACTGGCAGACAAGACTCAAGGGAGGGGACCACAGACTGCTGTGTGGGAATCAGCTCATCCAGGAGTGAAGATCTGAAACAGGAGGATCAGAAAACCATTTAATTCCCTCTATTGACTATTAAGGAAGCCCAGAGTGACCAGCTCCACGATGGTCCAGAGCGGTAAAACAAGGCGGGGGTGTAAAACAAGCCACCATGGGACTGTTCAGAGAAACAATTTATTTCATCTCTGTCCCCAAACCGAAAATTTCAGAGCAAGTGCAACAAGAAATTACTCCCATTTTCCTACTGATTCCACATATTTTCCAGATCTTTCACAGTTCTACATGGGTTTCCCTGTGAAAGAAAGGTGCAGGCAAAGATGGAAATGGGAATAAAGCTATCAACCAAGCCAACCTCTCTTCTCCTCATTTCTCCTTTTGCAATAGCCACCAAAGGTGTGAGACTGGAAAAAGAACAATTTAAGAACTGAAAGGAAACCTTGGTGTCTCACTGTATGATTAACTCTTTCAGAGACTGATGCTTTGGGCAGATGCTGTCATACATGTGTCTTAAAGATTAGGACTGAAATTCTCCCCCAGAAGAGCTGCTTTACATCTTGTCACACTGAAGTTCTGCCCCTTCTTGTATCACCTGGAAAAGGAACAGACGTCAGCAGCATCTGTCACCAGTGCTCATTAAAATATAAGCCAAATGAGTTGGAATAGTTGGGCAGCAGTAAGGTGGCATGGCAAAAGGCGAGGCTCTGATAGAAGCAGTATGTGCTACAAGTAGAGCAAGGGTCATGCTCAAGGTTGAATGTCAGATACACTTGAGATATAAGAAAGTCTGCTCTATGTGTGAACAGGTACGTCCTTGCTCTTCTGCCATTTATTTTCTCCCAGGTTGTCCCATTTATGCCAGAAACTTCCTAAAGAAAAATCCAGTTCAGTCTGGTACAGGCGGATGTTATGATCGTCCACCCAATATCTGAGCTTTGTCTAAATTTGCTGTGTTGACCCCTCATATCTCCATCCAAACAAATTAATTTCTTGCCTGGCAACATCCCAGTGGGAACCACTGCTGGGTCTAAATAAAGCCCAAAGGAAGTTTGTTAAGAACTGGAAAGAGAAGATTAAACAAAAGTAAGCCATTTGAAGCTTGTGAAGGGTATTGTGGGTTTGATGGGATTAGGAACTGCTGTTCTGCAGTGTGGGTGGAGGAGAGAACTTGGCCCCGTGGGAACATGAGCTTGCTAACTTTCTCCTTTCCTTTTCATTCACACCAACCAAAGCTCAGAGATCTTGCACTGGGAAGACTCCTGCTGCCAGATGTCAAAATATTGATCAGTGAAGACCCAGTAAGACTGTGCTCAGGTCTTTGTCCAAAATATAATCTCTGACAAGTCTAGAGAAGGAAGAGGGGCAGGAAAAGTGTGATTAGCTGAAGTGTAGGAGCCTGAAGCAGAAAAAATTGTAAGCATACGACCAGCTCATTCATACTGCATGGTTTCCTTCTTACCTCAGGTTAAACATAGTCTAAAGAATGGCTTTTTGCTGAATCTGGCCATAGTCCAAAGTAATTTAATTGACTGTTAATTTAATGGCAACTGATAGCAGAAGGCATTTTTTGGTCTCCCCTGATGGTCCTATGGTTCCCTCTTGCACCCATCTTCTCCACCTACCCACTGCTGTATCTGGGTGGTCACACCAGCCTGCCCCCCCCTACATTAGTCTCTTGCAGCAGAGCTTGGCACAAGGGGAATTTTCCCCATAAACCTCCTTGTTTGCAAGTGTTTCTGGGATCAGACTTCCTCCTAACAGACAGAAAAAGACCTCAAACACGACTGGGACAAACTGAGGGGACCTGCAAGCAACAGAATGGAGAAAGCGTGAAGAGCATTTGAAACCAGCAGAAGTAGGGTGTGCAAAGGTGTCATTGACTATGGTAGGTGTGAAAGGTGTATGTGGGAAGGAAGTGAGAGCAAACACACAGCTGTGGAGGGGAACAGCACAGAAGCATGTGTTTGAAGGAAAGCAATCCCCAAGCCCCATCCCAGTTTGTTTCACACAAATTTCTCCCCAGTCCTGTTAGAAGGGAGCTGCCCTCCAGCACGCAATGGCAACCAGCCACTTACAGTGAATTTGTTGAGCAAGCCACCAAACAACTCTCCCAGGGAGGACAATCATTATGAATCTAATTAAAGCTTGTCAGACAGCTCTGCTCTGCTGACCTTCCTCCGTGTGAATGAGATGACCTCTGTTAATTTTATCTGACATGAATCATTACATCAGGGCCAAATCCCTACATGGGACTTGACATCAGCCAAAAGATGGACAAAACAGCCAGAGCTCTGGGAGTGCAGAAGACAAGGAGGGCCTGGCAACCCTACTTGTTCACACGAATGAGTCTGGTTGTCTCCCATCCCAATGGGCTGAGGATGGTGCCCGCTGCGACGTTGGTGAGACAGCAGGCTGGCAGAGCAGAGAAGGCAGAAATGGCTGGAAAACTACATGTCTACACAATAGCATCAATAATCCTCTCCTAGGAACACAGGACCAACTCCCACTGTCATTCATCTCTACCCACTGCAGTCTTTTGGAGAGGAGGTGGTTATTATTAAATGGTAAATCTACTTAGATGTGGAACAAAATTTAGAGTTATTACTTACACTTTGCTAAAAATGAATGGGTGGGTGTTTCTATCTCCCTACCAGCCTCAGGAAAGAATTCTGAGGCATGCTCCATGGCTCCATGGCTGCAAGGAGTGACGCTGTATTCCTGTACCTATCCCTGCACAGAGCTGTGTCAGGGCTCAGTGCTGTGCTAACCTGATATCTGCACACAGCTTGGAGCATAGGGGAAACAGCAAAAAATTGGTCTTGGAGAAGCTGTCTGGCATAGCAGAGAGATAAAGAGGTTAATATCACTGCCCTCAGCTGCCTATTGGGAATGCTTCATGCCCCATGTTATCCCTTGAAACCTGCTCAGAAATTCAGCAGAGATATGAGCCAAGCCACAGCCCAATCTGGCAACATAGGCAAGAGATAATTGAATGGATGCTCCAGGCCCCAGAGAAAGCCCTGGCACTAATTGATTAAAATGAAAAATGGGAGCAGATTTTTGATCAAATTGTCCTTCATAAGTTCCCTGAAGGAATGAGGCTTGCAAGAATGAGACAGGAATCTAGTTAATCGATGTCTCTTATTAGTAGCATTTATATAATCCCTCTGAAAGAACATCAAAGAACTGCTGTGTATTTGGTGGCAAACATGGACCTGGGTGACCTCTGGGAATTTGACAGATCTGTAGTGGATCTGAGGTTGAATCAGTGTGACGGATTTAAAACTGTGGTAAATTCCCAGGTAAATAACCAGGAACACCCACTAAAAAAATCATTGCTCTATGTGACAGCAAGACCAAAACTGAAAACTTCTAAGAGCACCAACCAACGCAAGATCTCAGCTTGTTATTCTCTTGTTAGAATCTAATTCCCTTTTTTAATATAAAAGATTTTAAGATAATTTTCTTGTAGTTACAATGTGAAGCCCCTGTAAATCTCTCAGGATCACATTGTCTCATCCTCCACACCAGAATCTACAACTCTCTCCCATAAAAAAAAGTAAATGCTTTGTCAAACCCCAACATTCTCAATTAGCATGATCAATTAATTAGCACTCATCTCACTGCAATTAATTTAACAGGTGTCTGTTGTACAGCAAATATTTCACCTCCTCTGCTTGTAAGGTCCCATTTGTGAAAGGCACGTGGACCATGAGGTGCTCTCCTGGCTCACACACTGTATCTCCAAGCCATCCTGTCAGGTGGGCACTCAGGTGATTTGTGTGATACCCTTGGCCTGATGTATGAGAAACTGCAACTGAAACTTGATTAAATTTTTTAGTTTCTTCTCTGTGTTCATCTCTGTTCTCATTGTGGATGGAAACTGTTTGATTTTACTGCATATGGGGTCATTACAGATATCTAGTCTTGGAATCCAAAATCCATGGAGATAATGTGGGGGCTTTTCCTTTTCTTTTGAGTAGACATTCACAGCAATCTGCTCTTGGAATCCAGGTTCTATCTGGTGAAGCAACAAATGGTCTCATCAAGGCACAAGCAACAAAATGTGGGGTTCCCCCCAATTAGGATGTGAGTGGGTGATTCCTTGAGCTCATTTTAGGTGGTACAGAAAGAATAGAGCTTTAGGAATCTCTCAGGAATTGCATGAAGACCTTGGACAAACACGAAAACCACAAAATGGGGAGCAACAGTCAGTTGCTCAGCTCAGTCAAAGTCACTTGACTATAGCAACATTTTTCTGACTCCTGATTGTCTACCTGAGAGTGAAATAATGAAATATTTTAGAGTCAACCAGTCCGAGATGATCCTTATGCATCCATACATAGCCAGGTATTTGTGAGACAGGGAAGAACAATTAGTGGGTGCTTTGATGCTTCTGAAAGGCATTTTAAGAAGACATGAAAAACCTGTTATTGAAGAAGGCTTCCTGAGAAGCCAGCTTCCAAGAAGGCTGATTTGAAGCTCCTTCCTTGGTGATGATGATAGCTAAGATGGAAAACACCCAAGCTGAGTGTTTGATATGAAAACAAGTCAACAATCAAAGGAAAGAATTTGTGAGGGAGGCAGGGGGTTGCTTTGTCTCTTTCAGGCTGTTGACTAGGAATTGGTCTCAGGCAGGAGATTCAGGGTTACTACATTTTTACTGTAAGGACTGACTGTTCAACACCACCTTTTCTAGTAACTCCATTGTCTCCCTGAATCTCCACATCTGAGGAATTTGGTTCTTTTTCTTTGGGTTACTTTTTTTCCCCCCATTACCTTTGTATTGTTCATTACACTAATTGTCTCCTGTGTCCTGTGTGATTGTAACAGTGATGATCTCCTGCCTCACCTCAATGTAATTTTACTGAAAACAATGGGCTTACATTCTTTGCTTAATCAGACCAAGAGTCCCAGTTAAATCAATAGCTTTACCTTTACCTTATTGGTAAATCAACCAGCTTACCCCATCTGCAGGTGCAGCCATATGATGCTACTCAGGGCACCAAGTCACAGTACTGCAGTGGAAAATCAAGGCCACTTAATATTGTTAGGTTTTATTACAGAAAGAAAATGCTCCTTTGACTTGGAATTCAATAAAGATATTCATATTCTGATCTGACTCCTTCATATCAATGTATTATCTCTGAAAGATAGAAAGATATTAATTCTATGTGTAAAGAATGTCTGGTAAACTGCCAGGTTTTCTCTTCTTTTTTTTTTCCCCTTTCTTTTAATTACTGGAAAGAAAGATGGGGAGCTGGTTCCCTACCTAACATCTGGAGTTAAAACTATTTCACAATGAGACACAACTTAAGCAAACATCCTTCCCCTTATCTCTTACAGTTCCTTTAGGCTCATTTTGATGTATTTCTTTCTTAAGAGCAAATCCTGCATAGTTAATACACAGGGTGATAAAAAAAAGCAATGTTCCTTATCCAAACTGATGTACTTCTGCTCTGAGCACAATTTTACCAGCCTGTTTCCTAAGGTCTCACTCATCTTTCTCTCCATTTTGTATTTTCTAAGGTGGTTGCATATGAAATAAACAGGAGAAAAAGGAAAATCAGGCTGAAAGGTGGGATGTAAGATGTGGAGATGTAGAGTACATAAGGTACAGGGCATGGTCCTTGAAGATGGGTAGAGGGAGAGGCAGCAGTGGTTTGCCATTGGCATTGGTTTTGACAGTGTTAGAATTTCACAGGTGCTGCACTTACCTCCTGTCCCAGTCCTATTCCTGTGTTTACTGTCTCAACCTGCCACAATTCTACCCTGGGGGTGAACAGGCTTTTTGTATCATCATTGATGCCATTGATTGAGCCCCGCACATTTCAGCTTTGAGTTCCTCTGTCTTGTCAGTGCTTGCATGAATTTTACTTACCCTAGGAAAAGTCAAGGCATAAAGGGATGAGCTCCTACATGGTGTGCAGAGGTCTCACCAATTTGCTGCTTCATCTGTCTTCCATGAATGTTCCCCACAAAATAGTTATTGGTCTCAGACCACTTGGGCTAGGAACCTCTACATGAGGATTTAGACTTCTTTACTTTTGCTTTCAACCCCCAAATAAACCGGCAGCCATGGATGTCATGTCCCTAATGCCTGAAGACATGAGCACAAGGTCACGTTACTCTGTCTTGAGATACTGCTCATCAGCAGCCTGCAGATAACGAGGGTAATCTAGTTTAGGCTCATCCTCTCCACTCCTGAGCTGAACTCAGACCAATAACAGTGCTTTTGCCTGGCAATGAGTTTACATCCAAGAATTGCTGTGGCTCAGCTGAATTGTTGTAATCTGCTCACACAACAAGCACCAACCATTTCCAAAGCTGTTGTAACAGCTTGCTCCAAGGACAGCGGTTACAGCTTGAGACTGAGACCATTTAGCTTTAGAGCAAAGGCTTCTCGAAGAGCACTGCTCTCTTTAAGGCTGGAAGCAATAGGCTCTTGACCTTCATTTGCTTCAATAGCTATTGCTGAGAAGAAATAGGACTATAGTGCAGAGCAATGGCTTAGAGATGCTGCATTCAAGAGGGTCCCTTTGCAGCAGGGATGTTTACAAAGCAGGGGGTAGCACAGGAAAATGTTAGCCCTAGTTTCATCTTGTTCTTCTGCATATTTGATATTACACTGTCCTAGGGCATTTTAAGAAACTAAGTTGGGTGGTTGTTGTTTTGTTCATTTTGTTTGGGTTGGTGGTTTTTTGTGGGTGTTTGTTTGTTTGTTTGGGGGTTTTTTTGGTAATCCATGAAATTTTCTCTCTCTTTATCTTTGATTTCATCAAAGGTTTCCATTTCTTCAGCCTATTAAACCCAGCAAAGGGAGACATTTGAAAATGCGGTTGTGTTTTGCAGAGTTCGGCTGCAATGGATTTCACAGGCCACTCTGCCCCTATAAAATAGGAACATCATTTGCTCTCACTAGACCTTGCTGAAATACATCAGTTTAATTAAGGAATATTTTGTAAGGTTGGAAAATAATTATTCTGCATACAACTTGGAAATGACCAAAAATTGCCTCATTAATGTTGATTCACTGTAGCCAGCATATAGTGAGTGGAGACACGAGCCCTTTGATGAATGGCACTCCCTCCATGCCAACATGCTCAGCCATTCCTAATGGCTGAACACAGCTCATTTTATGGATGCAATGGTGTGAAGAGGAGGCAGAACCAAAGGCACACAACCTGACCATGGGCCAACATGGTGGTGGCATCAACACTTGTGTGGTATCCTAGAGACGGGAGCTTGGGCCGTCCCTGGGGTGATGGCTCTTCCTACTCACAGCCTCCACCAAGTGCATCCTGGGTTGTGCCCTGGGGATGAGGCAAGAGTGACAAATTAAGAGAAAGTAAAAAGTTCAGATTAAAATTGGGAATTGTCTCCACTGAGGCTGCCCTTTTATTACCACTGACCACAGATACAAACTTTCTCTAAACCAGGAGTCTCTGATCACTCTGTGAGTCTTGGTCCATGGTTCAGGGATGGCACATGGTCCACAGCACCTTTCAGCATCAGACACAGGTCACACACAGGACGGCACAACATCATGCCACACATGCTTCTCCCAAAGGGACAAATCAGTGTGCCTTGGGTTTACACCTGCAATGACAGGGAAAGCCAACACCATGGAGTCTCAATCATGATGAGGACAGGGTTTGCCACCATCAGTGACTGCAATGCATATGTCAGGACAGCCCAGAGGAGGACATGTCCTCTAACAGAGGTGTCCAGCCTGTACTGGACAAATTCCTTCATGGAGCTACAGGCTCTTGTACAACAGCTGAGATGGCTAAGCCTGTTGTTTCTACTCTCCACTGGCCCTTTGGGGAGGTCTCATGGATTCACAAGCATCAGTGGACCAGAGGATTAAACTATTCTTCTGGTACACCACATGGGAGTGTGAGCTTCAAAAAGAACCAAAACACTGCCCAACACCTCTGGAGTTAATTGTCATGTTAAATTGATTTTTTGTGTACATCCTTAAATACTTGGGGGAAAATCTTTTTTCTGACTCAGCACATGAGGCTTGGTGAAGTTTTAGTGGGTCTGTATCTCAATACATGAGAACTGGCATAGGCAATCCAAGTCCATGGGGGGTTGTCTCATTTTATTTTAGAGCCACAATACATCATCTGATTTATCCTAAGGCAGTCATGTGAAATGGGTTGGGGAATTAATCTAGCAGTGTCATTTCTCTTCTGTGACTAAAACTGGGAGCTGTGAGTGACTCAATCAAATGGAGTGGAGACGTTTCCATTTAGATTTGTGATAGAAAATGAAGTTAATCCCACCCAGAGATGGATGTGGCTTGCATATAGCAACACAAGGATGCAGGAAAAAGAGACTCTTATATTGTACATATACATCACAGAAGAAGATGGAGATTGTACTAAGAAAGCAGATGGAGAAGCAGGAAAGAAGAAAGTAGCTATGCAGCCAGAAGACCGTGCTCAGGGTGACCCAGTGAGCCAAGGGATCATGTTTGGAGCCCTTTGCCATTCAAATGATTGCATCTGAAATTCAGTCTTAAGAGCAACTAGGGCATCTTTATGACCCTTCATCAGTTGTTCCTCCTTTATTCTGTAAAATAGTGTCACCTTCTGCTGCAGCACAGCATGGGAAATGTCTCTACTGCAAAGTGGTTTATTGGGTACCAGTCTTCCTCTCTTCTTTCTCCTGAATTTAATTCAGCAAGACACATCCTGAATAAAGACCAGCATAAGCCTTGAGAAGAGCTGAAATAAGAAGTGAGCTGCACTCTCCTCTCATGACCAAAGTTCATCCATACTCAGAAAAAGCAAAACTGCAGGGACAATTTTCCCAGGGACAGAATGTGATCTGAAAGACTGGATCCTTCAAAATCCCAAGGGTCAGTAAATGCTAGTCCAGTCTGACCAAGAAATCTTTGATAGTAAAATAAAATGTTTCCCGAGCTAAATGTTTCCTTATCCAAAGCCACTTTTTTCCTTATTCACTCATTTTCAGTCTAGTGGTAATTTTTATTTTTTTGGGGGGTTGTGTGTCATGGCAAAAAAGAATAAAAATAAGGAGACCTCAGTGGCCACACTTCTAAATTAGCAGTTTCTAATCAGCCTTCTGTCTGATGACCTCCTCAGATGGATATGTCCTTTTGGAAAAAGCTACTCTTTCTCTTATCCCAAGGAATGAATCAAAACAGAAACTCCACTTTAAATCATGTTCTTTCTAACTTTCTTCCTCTGGAGAGAAGGAAAACAAATTCTCTGTGTAGGCAGTGATTTATACACACACAGTCTATCCAAAGCAGCAAACAGTAACGCACGCATCTCTAGTTTTCAGGCTTCACATATCATAGTCATGTGTTCAAAGATATCCATAAAAAAGAAAAATTTTCCATTAGAGTGCTTAGAAAGGAGCTCTCTTTCTGAACCATTGGGAACCGGCTGGCGCTGGCAGGCCAGCAAGACCCTTTTCATCTCAGACCTTTAAGTTTCCATCTCTTTGCACATGTAATTTTGCACCTCATTGCTCCTAATTGAGTGGTTTTGAAAACCCACCCCATAGGGCTATCCTTCTCTGCCATGGCCACAGTGTCAAAGAAAATAAGTTCTTAGACACTTCTGTCTATAAATAATTCTGCTGCCATGAGGTTATCCACAGGGAGTGTTGACAACTATCTCATTACTGGTGTAGTTCTCCACTTTCTATCAAAGTGCTTGTTTCTTTCCCCAGCTTATTCCCAAAAGCAAAGGTGCAGGATTGCAGGGTTTCCTAAACAGCATTTCCAGCAGCTTCTTCCTCCCACAACAGATGCCACAGCCAGCACAGGAGCTGTCATCTCCATAATGAGGCTCAGGAACGAGACTCACATTCACCTGAAATTCTCCACAGCAATTTTCTACAGTGAAAGGATGTCAGGTCTGGTCACACAGCCAAACTCCAGCTCTGGTAACCTGCTAACTCCTGCTAACCCAAATTCCTCCTCATAGTTTCATCAGGACACATGAATCTTCTTGCTAACTCTTTGCTGTAGTTTATCTCTGAGACGGGTGCATTTTGGCAGGGAAAAGTGATTTCTGTAGATTTGCCCATGAAAACCAGTTGTGAGTTGGGTGAGCATCAACAGCCTGGTTTCCAGCAAGGAAGAGTTGTTACTGAAATGGAAGCTTGGAACAAATAATGTAGGTATTCATAGTAGCTATTGAACAGGACTCAGAAGCTGAAAGAGACTTAGCTTGGATATTAGGAATAAATGCTTTATTTTGAGTGTGGTGAGGAATTGGAACAGGTTGCCCAGAGAAGCTGCCACAGTGTTCAAGGCCAGGTTGGATGGGGCTCTGAGCAATCTGGTCTAGTGGAAGGTGTCTCTGCTTATGGTAGGGGCATTGAAACCAGATGACCTTTAAGGTCTCTTTCAGACCAAACTGCTCTATGACTCTATGATTCTAAACTTCAAGGTCACAAAACTTACTGTCTGACCCTCCAGCCCAAATGCCCAAGCAACCACACACTAGGTACTGCAGGCAAACCTTCACCTCCTGCTATCACTTCCCCACAAGCCATCACCATGAAGCAAATAGTGCAGCACAAATTTAAAGTTTCTACATGGCTTTTGTGCCAAGTCACCAAGTACTTGCATGCTCTGGTTTTTAGCACCTTTATATTTAGTCCATAATTAAACAAGCATAGGGACATAAATAGCTGACAGCTTAAAAGCACCATCTTACACTCTTCTTGCTTTGTAAACACAGACCTTACATCTCCCATAAACTACAGAGCACTGTTATAACTCGCTCTACCCAGCACTGCTGTTTCTTGCCTGAGTCCAGAGTATAGGGTAATCAGCTAAACTGCTTTTTTTTGCCTTTAAATTTGGGGTTTTTTTACAGAAATTATCTTTTTCCATCCTGAAAACTGCTGGGTATATCTCTGAGCTGGAACAGAGTCTCATCAAAGCACTGTGCTCAAGTCAAGGAATTACAGGGATATATGTGCCGATGTGATGTGAGACACAGATTTTTATGACTAAGTTAGAGGGAAGGACTAGTCGAGCTTCTCCAGAACCGATCAACTCTGATGGAAGAAGTTAATATGTCTGTCTTAGCCTGGAAGTCCCCCCTGCAAAGGAAAAGTTCTACTGGCAAAAAAGGCCCTGGGAGATGGACAGATTGGATGGATGGATGGATGGATGGATGGAGGGATGGATGGATGGATGGATGGATGGATGGATGGATGGATGGATGGAT
>JAWWEU010000001.1:30377359-30389825 GCA_035583155.1 Acropternis orthonyx
GATATGAGCATTTGGGTCTACAGAAGCTTCAAGGTGCAGTGCTCAATATGGGAAAGCCCTGAACAAACAGGGTGCTTGTGCCAAGGTGCCCCTGCCCTGAGATATGGGACAGAAAAGCTTAATTCAGGGTCTTAGAGCACCATCTGCTGGTACTTTCCCCCAGAAGTGTCAACTACCCAGCAGAGAGCAAGGGACAGAGAAGGAGACTACAGCTCCTACCACATGGCAGAGAGGGGCAAACCAGGTTTGCTTGGGTGAGTCTACTATCCCAGCAAGGATTTTGGATTGTTTTAATAAATCACTGTTGTTGACTTGCTGGTCATCAATGGGAGGAGGGTAGACTGCTCCCACCCCATCCTGGGAACCAGCAGGCTGTTGGTAGGCAAATACCCTAGGTCTGGGTAGAAGGCTTTGCTGGAAGGGGAATAAGTTGAACCTCTTGACTTTCTGAGATATTTCTGACCTCCAGGGAAGCAAATGAAAGGTGGAAAGACAGCAACCACCTGCATGTCTGCTCTACCTTGAGAGAGGACCCAAGCTCTATGTACCATATGAGGCAGTCCTCAGTGTGGCACATCCATCCCAGAGATCAGAGGATTTTGACCCTCTGCTTGGCTTGGCAGTCACTGACTGCTTGCCCTTCCACTGCACAAGGACCTGAGTTTCACCAGTTGGCCAAGGGAATCTGACATCTGACCCCTCTTGTGTGTCCCTTAGCATTTATGTTGTCTTTTCTCTTCCAAGATTTAAAAATCTAACTTAGGTCTCTATATGTGCCGTGTTAGCCTTTAGGGGCTTCAAAGCAAATCATTCTCCATAAGGCATTCTCAATTATTTCCTCAACCATGTTTTGCCTCCTTTGCTGCCATTCTGTGAATTTGTATTCTATTTTTAAAATCACAGTCCCACAGGCCGTAGTGACTTTCAACAACGGCTTGGCTCTTCATGCCTGAAATAGTCTACTGTGTGGAAGATAAGATAGGACAGGTCTATATGAGGGACTCTTGGCTGTTGGATCCCATCTTGATCCCAATCATAGATCTCATCTGTTCCACCACACCTCCAGGACGAAGGTAGCTTGTTAGCAACAGCACAGTGCAGCAATGGCAGGAAATTGCATGGTATTTTTCTAAATTTTAGACACCCACATGGCACAGAACAGAAGCTTATCCTAAGAAGAAGCTTCCAAGAACAGTGACGTGGGCTCCAAGGTAGCCACTTGTTTCATCTCATCTGTCTGGCTGAACAGGTAGCTGTAGCAACTTCTTTGCCTCCAAAACAAGCTCTTCTCCTGGAGTTCCCTCAAACACTTCCAAAAAAACATTTTCCTGCATTTGGGAGAGCTCAGGCTACAGAAGGTTTTTCTTGGGAGCCCCAGGAAAAGCAGTCCTGCTGTGCATGGAAGGTCTCCCAGGGCTAACCTAGACTCAGATTACACACAGAGCTGTCCTATTTCCTCCCTCACCAGCACAAGCCAGTAGTAACTAGTGTCCCTACTAAGAAGCATAAAGAAAAAATCACAGGTGAGCAGATGGACTTGGCAGTGCTGGGTTAACAGTTGGAATCAATTACCTTAAAGGTTTTTTACAACCTAAAAGATTCCATGATTCTGTGATTCAAGTCCTCTTTTCAGATAGCAACCACAGCTCAGAAACTGCTTCAGCCTTGGAGCCAGACCCATTGAGCATCACTCACCACCACCAAATGAACATAATCATAAAAGAGGTATCATTAAATAAGAGGGTGGCTGGGTTAGGGTGTTACACACAATGGTACCTCTTTGGTTTGTGCAATGGTGTCCCACCTTTGAAAAAGAAGTAGGACTGTTCATCTGGGGCTCAGACCAACCTGGTCTACTGAAAGGTATCCCTGCCCATGGCAGTGGGGTTGGAACTAGGTGATCTTTAAGGCCCCTTCCAATGCAAACCATTCTGCAATTCTATGATTTAAGGACACACTGTGTTTTGGAAAGGGGTATTGAAAGATAATCTATTTTCCTATCTTCCCAGAACCCCCAGAGAATTAGACATTAATCTTGCATCCCATATTGCTGAAACAGGAGGTTTCCCTCCTGCTGGCAGCAATCCCCTCCCTCCCTTCCTCTCTCTCTCTCAAGACCAGTCTCTCTGGGATAATAAGTAAGTTCTATTAAGAAAATACCCAGACTCTGCTTTCTTGAGGCCTGTTCATCATCTAGATGAGCTCTAAGTCCCAGATAGCTCCTCCTGCTCATCTGAGAGCAAACTATGCTGTCTAAGAGATAAGGCAAAAATTAAAACCATGTTTTACACCCTGGCTCCCTCTTTCCCCTGCCTCCCTGTACCCGAGTTTTCTATCCATACTTTCAGTTAGAAGGTATGTCAGGCTTGTGGAACTAAGCCCAGACTTTCCCGAGAAAACACACAAGAGTCAAAGGCATGTTTTGAAAATAAATATCAAAGCTGGCAAGCAAGGGTGATGAAAGACGGAAATAGCATTGTTAGAAGCTGGTAGGAGTAAACTAAGAGGGACTCTGCATGGCAGTTTCACACAGGACTCAGCCTCCTGCCAACAATATCTGGGGAATATTTCTCAAAGACAAAAGAAAGAGCACTGAGTATCAGGAAGGGAAGAAATTCGAAAGGTCTGTCTATGCCACTCCAATAGCATGAGGAATAATAATAGAGTGGGAGAAATAAGTGTGGAGAGAGGGTTAAAAAAATAATAATGAGGAGAAATGGCAACAGAAATGCACGTCAGAGTTATAAAAGAGACAGAGAAGGGAATTTTATTCATGAGCTTTCCAAATGCATTTGCCATTATCGCAGGCATGAGAATATTATTCTGCTGCTGTCAGGGGGCATGTGACAGGGCTCCAGCCGTCAGAAAATCACTGCCAGCTGTCAGAGGGCCAAGCCATTAAGGGCAATGGGCCAACACCAATCACACTGTCAAGAAATACACTCACTTGTCAAGAGATTAGCAGTCTGGCCTCCAAAGCCTTCAGAGACTGCTGGCTTCAAAAATGGAGACAGTCATGTGAATAGCACAGTCCCTGGCAATGGAAGCTGTGGGTAGAAATGCTCCTTTTAAGTATGGGAGTAAGGAGTACAAGAAGGAAGGTGTTAAACTATTTCTGGCGGACTCCGGTATGTAAGAAGCACTGAGTAGTAGATCACGTCTTTTATTTGATGGCATCAAAAAAACCCAATTCAATTCATCCAGAAGCACTGCTTAGCCCTTGATCGAATGGGCTGATATATGACACTGACCTCTGAGTGCATTGCAGCTTTCTTTGGGAAGACTGGCATGAGAGAGTAGCAAATCTGCACTGGAGTCTCACTGAATCTTATTCTCCTTTCGTTCAAACATCAGCAATACTCTAACCTACATCAGTTGTACCTCTTTGTGAACCAGGCACATGTTTTAGGTAGTAAAACTGATGCGGACAATTCAGTCCTACAGAAGTATAGTTTCCCAGCCTTGTTCAGAGACGGCTCTAGAGAAAAGCCAGTCCTGGGACCAGCAGGGCTTATTCTATGAGCCCTTTTCTTATTTAACAGGTGAGAAACCCAGACTTGGCTTTTGAAGTCTAGCCTACAGGAGAGTCATTGTATCCATTTCCCTGAGACAGTCACACTCCAGGTTCTAACAGAAAGCTACAAAGCTATTAATACAGATCACAGAAATCACACAGCATTCAAAGAGGATGTTTTAGGGTTTATGCTAAGCATACTGGGTCAAGTTTAAACCATACATAAGTGCTGCCTAACTTTGAGATCACACCTACCATGGCATTTGAACTCAGAAAACCACTGAGTGATTCAGAATGTCCACAGCTGCAGTAATTCAGTATTATATAATATTGACTTACCATTGCAGCCATAATGCTTAACACAGGCAAAATCCAGAATATGATACATGCTAATGATATAACTTTGTATGTTGTAATTAGGCAATTCACACTGTAATTGAATAATTATATCATACTTCTGGATGAAACTTTTCAGAATAGTTATAATGGACCCACTCTCACCTACAGTTGTGATATGACATATCTATGAACACTGGTGTGTCATAGAATCATTTAGGTTGAAAAAGACCTTCAAGATCACTGAGTCCAACTTTTGACCAAACACCACCATATCAACTAAACCATAGCGCTATGTGCCACATTGAGGCATTTCTTGACACTTCCAGGGGTGGTGACTCCACCACTTCCCTGGACAGCCCATTCCAATGCTTGACAGCCCTTTCAGTGAACAAATTCTCCCTGGTGTCTAACCTGAACCTCCCCTGGCACAGCTTGAGGCCATTTCCTCTTGTTCTGTCACTTGTTGCCTGGGAGGAGAGGCCAACCCCCACCTTGCTACAACCTCCTTTCAAGTAGTTGTAGAGGACCACAAGGTCTTCCTTTCTTTTCTCCAGACTGAACACCCCCAGCTCCCTCAGCCACTCCTCCATGTGATTCACTCTCTAGATCCTTCACCAGCTTTGTTGCCCTCCTCTTGACATGCTCCAACACCTCAATATCTTTCTTGTAATAAGGGGCCCAAAACCAGACACAGGATTCAAGGTGCAGCCTCACCAGTGCCTGCCATGTACAGAGGGACAATCACTTCCCTAGTCCTGCTGGTCACACCATTTTTGATACAGGCCAGGATGCCATTGGCCTTCTTGGCCACCTGAACACACTGCTGGCTCATGTTCAGATGCTGTTGATCAGCATCCCCAGGTACTTTTCTGCTGGGCAGCTTTCCAGCCACTCTGTTCCCAGCCTGTAGCACTGCATGGGGTTGTTATGACCGAAGGGCAGAACCTGGCATTTGGCCTTATTGCACTTAATACAATTGGTCCCATTGATCCGGCCTGTCCAGATCCGTCTGTAGAGCCTTCCTGCTCTCCAGAAGATGAACACTCCCGCCCAACTTAATGTCATCTGGGAACTTACTGAGAAGGTCCTCAATCCCTTCATCCAGAACATCAATAAAGATATTAAACAGGACTCACCCAAACCCCAAAGCTTGGGGAACCCCACTAGTGACTGGCTTCCAACTGGGTGTGGCACCATTCACCACCATTCTCCGGGCTTAGCCATCCAGCCTGATTTTAACCCAGCGGACAGTGCACCTCTCCAAGATATGGGCTGCCAGCTTCTCCAGAAGAATGCTGTGGAAAATAGCATCAAAGGTTTTACATCAAAGGTACATTACACCCAGGTAGACTACATCCAGAGCCACTACATCCACTAGGTGAGTCACTTGGTCATAAAAGGAGATCAGGTTGATCAAGCAGAACCTGCCTTTCCCAAACCCATACTGGCAGGACCCGATCCCCTTTTTGTTCTGTATATGCCATGTGATGGCTTTCAAGATAATATGTTCCCTAACCTGCTCAGGCACCAAGGTCAGGCTGACAGGTCTGTAGTTTCATGGATCATCATTCTGACCCCTCTTGTAGATGGGCATCACATTGGCCAACTCCCAGTCATCTGGGACCTCCCTGGTTAACCAGGATTGATAATGAATGATGGACAGTGGCTTGGTGAGCTCCTCTGCTAGCTTGCTTAGTACCCTTGGATGAATCCCATCCAGTCCTATAAACTTATGAGTGCCTAAGTGGCACAGCAGGTCACTAACTACTTCCTCCTGGATTGCAGTGGATCTGTTCTGCTTCCTGTCCCTTGTATACCAGGTTGCCCTGAGGGTAACTGGTCTTAGTCTTGAAGAGTGAAGCAAAGAAGGTATTAGGCACCTCAGCCTTATCCTCATCCTTGGTGACAATGTTCCTTCTTACATCCAGTAGAGGATGGAGATTTTGCTTGGCCCTTTTTATTGTTAAAGTATTTATAAAAATACTTTTTATTGTCTTTCACAGCTGCAGTTGGATTGAGTTCTATCTGGGCTTTTGCCCTTCTGATTTTCTCTCTACATGATCTAATGACATCCTTGTGCTCTTCCTGAGCTGCCTGTCCTTTCTTCCAAAGGTCATAAGGTCATAAACTCTATGTTTTTACCCTGAGTGCCAGTGAAAGCTAACTGTTCAGCCAGGACAGTCTTCTTCCCCGGTTTAGATTGGGTATCAGGAAAAATTTCTTCACCAAAAGGATCATCAGGCTTTGGAACAGACTACTCAGGGAAATGGTGGAATTACCATTCCTGGAAGCATTTAAATGGCATATAGGTGTGGCACTTAGGGACATGGTTTAGTAGTGGGCTTGGCAGTGCTGGGCTACTGGTTGGACTTGATCTTAAAAGGCCTCTTTCAGCCTAAATGATTCTGTGATTATATGACTCACTTCTATGACATCAGCTCCACTTCTCAATAGTTGATGCCACAAGTAGGGTCCTTGGTACAAAAGCTCCAGAAAACATCTTTCTTTCCCTGTCTAGTAATGACCTCTCCTACTGAAGCTTATCATCAGTCATTTACTGTGGAAATAGGGGACACAAGTCACCCCAGAAGAAAGCTAGTAGTAGAAATGCATTTCTTTTATTTCCTTTTACCTCCTTTTTAGTTCATAGGTCTGAATATCCAAGCTATGCTAATAAAGTAAATTTGAATTGTCTGAGCAGCCTCTTTTATTAATGACTTGTTAAAGAAAAGAGTTTGGCTGAGGTGTAAGTTGATTAGCTCACTGGTAATTAACTGATATCCAGAAAAGTAACAAAGGATTGACAAAAGATTGTGTGAAGTAAATAATGACTTGATCTTTCCTTTCCTCTTCCTTCCTGCAGTAATGAGAGAAATGTAACATCACATGAGCAGAATGTGCTTCATTTCCAGGCTAAGCAGAAAAATTTGTCATATGCTTGGGGTAAATATTCCATTTTCCCAGAGATCAAGGAAGAGAATAGCAGCTTCCTTCCCCACTGTCAGTGTAGTGTGACTGATGATATTTCAATTTTTTTAAAAATTCTTTTAACATTTGACATTTTAATGTATCTGCATCTACTTACCACTGAGACTGTTTGCTTTCTCCTAGTGGTTTCCCCCCTTTATTCCAGAGGTTTTCAACAGCAATATGAGGAAGTTGCTTTCCCTATCCATGAGACCAAGTGCCAACCAGTGCATAATTGGATGGACAGGGTTTTATAGTACACATACACCACCTTCCAGGTTCAGACACTAATTGATTCATTACACAAAATGCAGTTGATGAATGGTTTGTGTGTGCTTCTTTCCCTAAACTGAAAGTTATAAGAAAAGAGGGAAACATTGGCAGTAGTTAGTTACTCTAAATCCATTCCCACTGCAGTTTTGGGATAAAAAACGCTTCAGCTCTTCTCCCTCACAGATCAGATTATCCTGTCTTCCAGCCAGTTTCTTGCTTCTTGACAATACTTTTCTTTCAAAATTTGCCTTAAGTAACCCTCATATCATTGGGAGTTCCATTCGTGCAATTGGTGGTCGCAGAGCAGTCCCTGACCAGTCCCCAGCTGATCACAAGAGAGCTGGAGAGGGACTTTTTATAGGGTCATGTAGTGATAGGACCGGGGTAATGGCTTTAAACTGACAGAGGGAAGGCTGAGATGTGTGTTAGGGAGAAATTCTTTACTGTGAGTGAAGGTGGTAAGGCACTAGCACAGATTGCCCAGAGAAGTTGTGGAATCCCAAAGTCTGGAAGTGTTCAAGGCCATGTTGGACAGGTCTTTGAGCAACCTGCTCTAGTGGAAGGTGTTCCTTCCCAGGGCAGGGGGCTTGAAACTAGATAATCTTTAAGGTCCTTCCAAAACAAACCACTCTATGATTCCATGATTCTATGGTCACACACCAAAATGGTATGAGTGATAGGGATGGATATACACCAGGAGCTGGCCCTTGAAATCAGTGATGCCAGAAACTTTAGCAGCATGAATGTAGATGGGAGGTCCCTGCTTGAAGAACATTGGCTGGACAGGTTATCACACTGATACTGACAGCCAAAGCTTGCTGTTCATAGCCCCGTGCCTGCACAAGGTTGCTGCTATTACCAGGAGGGTCCTTCTTAATCCACCCAATAACTTCAAAAACTCCCAAGTCACATAAAATGTGGAGACTCCAAAATATTTCCAGCAGGATTGAAAATATGTTTGTTGTACAACAAATCTCTTTCCTCCATGCCACAGCAATATCATGATACTGTGTATAGATTCTTATTTTAACTGCAAGCTGCCAGTGCCCGCCCTTCTCTTTCCCAAAAGGAACTGGTTGTAAGAGAGAACCAGTGATGTGTTCTCCTCCAATTTCATTCTCAGATCCATTCACAAGGAGGCAGCTAGGACATAAACAAAAAGAGAGGAGTATTGCTCCTGTTCTCACTATCCAAAAAATGATACTGTCATTTTTTGAGATCCCAAATGGACTCAGTGCTGCCTATTCAAGCACTGGAGAGAGCCAATGTTTCACAGCTCTCATCCTCCAGTGTATCTCTCCTCCCAGATTTCATCTAAGGAGCTTTTAATTTGTCCTAAGAACACATGACTCCAATGAGTGGTAGAATATTCAGCAGGAACTGGCTGTTCAGGGAAGTGGTGGAGTTACCATCTCTGGAAGTGTTCAAAAAAACCTGTTGATATAACACTTGGGGACATGGTTTAGTGGTGAACATGGTGGTGCTGGATTAACAGTTGGACTCAATAATCTTAGAGGTCTGTTCCAACCTTAATAATTCCATTATTCTGTGAATCTATGATCCTAAGTAAGACTGCTTCCCATAAATGCCTCAATTCAAGCCAACTGAGGACAAAGCAAGTCCAAGAGTCAATTAGGTACATACCTTCCATGGATGCTGTGAGTACAGAAAACCTAACAGGAGCTTCACTGACCTCAAACCACAGCAGAGTACTTTTCAGAAGAGAGTAAGGACGTAGGATTCATGATCTCACCCAATCGGATCCAGCCAAAAAACCAGACACTTAAGCTCAATTCAGTTCACACAATCATAAACATTTAGTGCTCTTGGATACAAAGCAGCTGAGCACCATATGGGATATGGCACTGGATTTTGGGATCTTCCGGTGATCCCAGGGAATCCTGCCTGGCCTTCAGCTGTTGCTCTGAAAGAATCTCCAATGACACAAAGTGACAGCATTTAAAGACGTGAACTGAGCCTTTAAGGCAAGATACAAATTGAGACTAACACCACAAATATTGCTACAGAGTTCGTGAGAGACTCTTCATATTGAGCTCTATGTATGTAAATCAGCAGGCAGAAAAAGACAGCTTGCTATGTTTTTCCTGAAGAGAAAGCTGTTTACAAGTGTAAACAATGAATCGTTGTAGCATTTGCTTTTGCTATTTTAAAGCACTAGAAGAATTCCAAAGCACAAAGACGGACAGATTCCCGGATTTCTTTGAAAGTCAATGAGATTTAGGCACATGCCATTTGTGCTTCTGGAAAGTTTCCCTCCCATGACAGACTTTCATTTGATGTTTCAGCTTAAACCAGTGTACATTTACTACAGACATTCTGAAGATTATAAGGGCTCTTATTCACATGTAAGGGTGAATTAAGCTCAGATAACTGAAGAAGTTGCCAGACTGAGCTGTCGTTCCACACTTCTCCCAGTGTCAGCTGCTTCTCCCTTGGGAATGGCTGAACAGCAGGTTTATCTCTGCCCTTACCAATTTCAGCCCTGCAATTTAGTGCAAACTAACATAGGTTTTGCTTCCTACAATACACTGTGTTGAAAGCTGCAGGCACTTGGAGACACCTATGCAGGCTACACCTATGCAGGCTGTGTGCTCACAGGATAGTAACCACCAGGTGCAAAAAAGCTTCAGCCTAATCCACTGCTAAAAAAAAAAAGCAAACATCCTCACTTTGGTAAAATGGAACCTGCTGTGGATGGTACTACGTGCCTCAGATTTTGATTTTAAAAGTTTTGAGATTCAACTTGTTAGACCAGAGCAGATAGGCTTGTGCAAGGAAAAAGATGGAGGAAAAAACCACTGCTCTAAAGTCTACTTTGAGGATTGGATACAGGACTGAACCACCCTCTGCATGAGGCAATGTCCTGTCCCAGAAGGTTGCACCTCCTTCCCTAAATACTTGCACTCAGTAGCCCCCGATTCCATCAACACTATTCAGGTGATTGCATTCATATCTGGGCCTGTCAGTGCTGGATGCTCACAGCACCCACAGAGCTGCAATCTGTAATGCTGTCATTCACTATCACAATCAGCTTCCCAAATGCATACAATAGCCTCGGGAGTATGACTAAGAACAGCTAAATTACAGTGGGGAAATTATGAAAATTTGTATGGCTCTAGGACATGAGTCCCTCTGGTGATGATTCACAAATGCCTGACACCATTTAACTCTAGCACAGATGTTTCTGCTTTACCTAGAGATGAAGAGGAAATTGGATCTGCTCAAGCCCACTGAAGTTTCTTTGATCAGATCCTTCTCCACATCAGGAAACAACTTCTCTTTTTCTCTCATTTAGATGCCAATAAATTTCTGTGATATCTCTTCAGACATAATTATCTTCATCCCAGCCCCAGTGCTTATAAAGAACCCTCAAACTTCAAGGCACATTACAAAGAGTCTGATTCAGCCTGTGTTCATGTGTTCATTCCTGTTTTTAGTATCTTACTCATGCTATCTGCATATAAATCAATGGGATAAATTAGATGTCACGCAGGACCAGGCTTGCAGAATCTAGAGGTGTTAATGACCTTTTTCTGTAACCAGTATGGACTAGACAATTCAGAAAGCTGCCAACAATGACATTTGAACTGCAATGTTTTTAGAAACCAACATGCTTGTGGGAAGTGAGACTTTAGAGTTGAGAGCCACAACTTGGGATATCACACCAAAGATGATGTAAATGCTATGATGCAATAAAAAACAGTCCTAGAAGAAGGATAGGTTCACAAGATGATCATAGCAAGATGTTCATAGCAGAACACCTCTGCTATGAACACAGGCTGAGAGAGTTGGGTCTGTTCAGACTGCAGAAGAGAAGGCTTCGTGGAGACCTTAGAGCCACCTCCAGTATCTGAAGGGGCTACAAGAGGGCTGGAGAGGGACTTCGTACAAGGGCATGGAGTGACAGGACAAGGGGGAATGACTTCATTAGATATTAGATTAGATAACAGGAATGAATTCTTCACTGCGAGGATGGTGAAGCACTGGCACAAGTTGCCCAGAGAAGCTGTGAATTCCCCATCCCTGGAAGTGTTCAAGGCAGATTGGACAGGGCTTTTCGCAACCTGGTCCAGCGGAAGGTGTCCCTGCCCACAACAGAGGGGTTGGAACTAGATGGTCTTAAAGGTCCCTTCCAACCCAAACCATTCTGTGACAATTACTGTAAAATTTGAACAGGTAATTTGTAGTACAAAATTCAGATTTATTTTTGTGACTGGTATCTTTATTTTACACTCATTAGAACCAAGCAGTGAAAGATTTTATGTCAATTTTATCTTCCCCTTTGCACATATACACTGATGAAAGGAAGTAAGTACAATCTTCTCCAACATATATCACCATAATGAGTTCTAGTCAATCTCCTTATTAGGTCTCATTTTATGCAGAAATGAAACAATCAGCAGCACAAGCCACGATAAAGTGTTTGCATAGAGCAGAGAGACATAAAAATGTTCTTCTTCAGGTGACATTCCCTGAATTTCACTGATCACAAAAATAAGCTGAATATGTGCCATTTTTGAACAGCAGCCCTTTCCTATTCCCAAGCAAAATACTATTGGATTCACATACTAAATTAAAAGCACATATCCCTCTGGTGGTGTAAACTGACATGACTCAATAAACACCAATCATTTAAGCCATGAGGTTTCAGGGCAACATAAAACTGTATGGAAAGAGGATCCTTTGCCACAGGCAACCTGAGGCCACAGGAAACTACTCCATCAGCATGACAAGTACATTTTTAGCATTACTGAAAATAAGCATTTCAGGAGCTTTATGTTTGTTTTTTGTTATTTCACAAGAAGACATTCCCTCTATAGGTTGTACAGATCGGACAAAGAAAATCCAACACCTGGACAGAGATAGGTTTGACACTTTAATCAGATAGACCACATTTAGATGCAAATAACTTCAGGCTGTCACATTATATCCAGTGCAGTAATGGACATAACAATGCATAGATCAAGGTTACAGAGGGAAAGTAATGCTTTTAATATGTATTATTGTAACAGTTGAGATGGTCAAAGTCGGTCTTGTGGAGGATGAATTTACCTCTACAAAACATTTTCAGGCCGCCTCTTCAGTATTATCCTTCTGAGGGGAATAACCGAAAGTTTCATCTGAGTTCAACAGCAGAGAACTACACCACAGAATAAGTCAGAAATAAATGCATATTGTGATAGAGAATACTACAGAAATGTGCCAAATAAATAAAATTTCCCCAATGATTAAAATAAGGACTAGCTATGTATTTTTCTTGTATTTCTATGGACATCCGGTTAGTACCGGGTGCTGTAGACAGTCCCGAGGATTTCACTGTCACTGTCCAAGCTCGCTCGGCCGTGGCAAATG
>JAWWEU010000001.1:30395411-30464533 GCA_035583155.1 Acropternis orthonyx
TTGGATCTACCTGGCCAAGGCACCCAACACGTGTTGTAAGTAAATTTTTCCTACTTGTTATTTTTCTTTGCTCCACAGACTCTGTCATTTTCCTAAATTTAATAAAAAGAGAAATTTTTCTCACAGTACTCAAATGAATCTACATTTGCTTCAGATTAATGAAATTCAAGAGGAATATCTGTGCTTCTAGTTAGCAACAGTCTTGAAAGAGAGGATGACAATGATCAAGTAGCCAGTCTGTCACTGAACAAAAAGTCAAGGTCCCCAGTCTCTTCTGAGATGAATTAGAGCTGCAGGTCAGGCAAGGCAAACTCCTGATGCCTTGCTTGTGAAGACTTTTGCTTGAAGACTCTCTGCTTGCTGAACTGCCTGTGGGATCAGAGGCTCTTACTTGTCACAGGACCAAGATATGGCTGAGGTATCCATACTGCTGTCAGAACCTGATGCTCATAAGCCAGTGTACTTCAAGGTGTTTTGAATACCTGAGCACTTGGAAGTAAAGGGATTAACAGCCCTTGAAGGTGACAATAAGAATAGTAGCAAAATGCCTATTTTGCTGCTTACTTTGATTGGTGCCCATATTAATAATCATTTATGTAATGCAGTACTTCCATGGTCTGTTTTGACAGGCAATATTATTGTTTCTATTCATGGATTAAGAAATAACCCTCTACTGTGTCTACACTGCAAGCATTCGAAGGGTAAACCTGGAAGTAGAATGTAATTCAACTTGTTATCCCCGGTTCCAACTTTATCACCCCAGAATCCTGCTGGAAGATCTTTCAGAGAGATTGAATTGCATGTTTTGCTGAATGCTAAGCTCTGAAATTAATGGTCTTATATGCTATTAAAAAAAATAATTAACATTCTTAATTACTATGCTTAACTTGATATGTGAAACCATATGCCATTCTTTCTTCTTTCCTCTTAAATGGCTAAAGCCTTCAGAAGCCTATCCATCAAGAATTTTATACAGAAAGTACAAGGGGAAGAGAGACGGGAGACACATTAGAGGCTGGTTCCCAAGAATTCTAAGATTGTAGGGGGAACATCTCTTTTTAATTTTCTCTTTCTAGTGATTTCCCCACTCTCATCCTCTAATAACCTGAGGTTCTGACCAAGCCAACAATGCTGAAATTCCAGTTGTGAAACTATAGTTATAGGTTTTTTCTTAATCACTGGAAATGAAAATATTCCCACAACTCTGTAAGTAAACTTTATCTTACATAATTTCCTATCACCTTAATTTTCCCTGTACCCAAGAGAGCTGAAAATCTGAAAAGTATTAAAAACTGTAGTCTTATAAATATCATTATAGGTTAAGTGTATTTTAAGTTATTTTTCAGTAATTCCTTCACTGTGACGTAAGAATTATGGCAGTGGATGTTTCGCTTGTCAAATTAACTGAGCTGCTCCGAGCCATGACAGCAGCCATGAAGTCAGTAGCTGATAGTGACAATTCTGCACTAGTCATGCACAGTCATGAAGAGGGTTAGTCTTATGCTCTGTCTTGCCCAAGTTAGTGTCAAACCTACATGAATCAACAGATTAAATTGTTGTGTGTGTATAGACAAACAGTTAAAGTAAAAAATGTGAGCTAGTATGTGAAAAGTGTTCCCTTTTTCCTTATAATTAGACTTTGAAGGCTTAAACTTCAGAACAGCTTCACTAACACTTCAGGGTATCACTGGGGAAAATAAAATAAATAAAGCAGCTGAGCGTCAACCACTTTTTATGGCAAAAGGCTGGAAGCAGAAATTTTTGATATGTCAGAATATGAGTCATTTTTAAGGGCAGTCATTCACACTGAGCCAGTTCAAGATGCACATCTTTCCAGGAATTGTCTTCATCCAGGCTGCCATGTGAAAGAAAAATTTTGTTCTGCTTCAGCAGTGTAAAGGCATTAGGGCTTCTGGGCACTGCCATCTCTAAACATAATTCCTCTTCAAATTCTTTGCTGGTTATTATCTTTCTGGTTACAGCTGAACTAAAACATTTCTGTTTCAGAAGGAATGATAGTACCTGAATTTCTAATTAATTTTGAATGCTATTTGCAAGATTAATATGAAGATGTGCTTTGGTATGTGGCCATGATTGTGGTATCTCACTATATAACATTTCCGTTCACAACCAAGAACCACAACCATCTTTTCCACTACATCCTTTAGTTCCACTTTAATTATGTGCAGTGGAGTACGACAACACTTTTCACTCTGATATTTCCTCTATGGAAGGGTTTCAATAAGACACAGACCTCTAAGAAACTCTTGGAGAAGTTACATCTTACAGAATTGAAGATTACAAGGAAACAGAGATGCTGTTGGCGACCTTAAACACCATGAATGGAAGATAAAATGACTGGGTTAAACACCAGGGAAAGTTTAAGACCTTTTAGAAGAACACGTAGAAGTTCCCTATGAAGTGTTTTAGTACCAGCAGATGAAGCTGCTGCTGTTGAGTATTTAGCATTTTAAATTGAGAGAGAAGCAGGCAAAAATAAAGTAGCAGAATTGTGAAAATCCTTGGATGGAAGGCACACAGAGACAGCTGAGATCCCATTGAGCATGCTGGAGATGAGTACATTCCTATTAAAGACAATCTAGTGTGAATTTGAATTGGGAATTTCTGTGGCTTGCAATAATAATCACTGGTAATTTTGACACACTGATTTTAGTGGAGCTGGGTTTAATCCAATTTCCTAAATTACATGGCTGTTTAACATTGACATTCTGTCTATAACAAGAACAAAAGACTCTGGCCTGAGGTTTAGTTCACTTTTAAGTGACAGTGAGGCCAGTTAGAAAGTTATTAAGTGAAATATAACAAACACAGTAAAACTGAAAAATCAAGAGGTAGAAGTAAAAAAATAAATATTTGTAAATAAAAACTTTCTACAGAAATTTATATTTTGTTAAGACCATAGAAGTATTGAATATTTAAAAGTACTGAAAATAACTGAGAATAACATTAGACCAATGCAGATGA
The DNA here is from genome assembly GCA_035583155.1 of Acropternis orthonyx. Classification (NCBI taxonomy): domain Eukaryota; kingdom Metazoa; phylum Chordata; class Aves; order Passeriformes; family Rhinocryptidae; genus Acropternis; species Acropternis orthonyx. The sequence continues at coordinate 30,398,397 of JAWWEU010000001.1, forward strand.
AACAAAAGGAAGTCAATATAAAATTTGCTTGCCTTTCACTTAAGGTTGTATTGATTTCTAAGGGAATTCTATACTGGCTTCCTTCCAAATTTCAATGAACAACAAGAAATTCTAAAATCATAATTATCAAAAATAACACTAAAAAGACTGAGAACTATCCAAACTTTTGCTTGGATTTGTACTTTAAATCTTTGCACATTGTAAGATAGACTGGAATTACAAAATACAAGCGATAGACAAGAAAAAATTTCTCCTAAATACGTTTTAATGTGACATTTCTATATTTCAGTTTTGAGTTTTAATTTTTTTTTTTTTTTAACCTCATGGAAATAAGTTTCCAGGCAAATTAAATTTCTTTCATGGGGATATCTATCTCTCTCTATATAGATATATATAAATCAATATATTTATATTTCTCTATTCTGCTATACAGGATTTAACTTATATTACTCTGAACTTGTTCCCTTTTAACTGAAAATGTCTGTTTCTACACAAGGAATAATTTTGCCTTTACTTTTTCCTCCTTCCTTTTTGTTGTGGGTTGACCCCAGAGAGCAGTTAAATACCCACACTGTCACTTACTCTTTGCTCCTTCCTCCCCTACAGCCAAGCAGGGCAGGGGAGAGATTAGAAAGGCTGAAACCAAAACCAGACAGCTTAATAGGTGAAGGAAAGATTTTAAAAAAAACCAACCCCAAAACCAACTAAACAGTTCAATCTAATTGTTTACCACCTCCCACAGGCAGACTGATGCCCAGCTAGTTTCATGCAATGGCCACCTTGGAAGTCCAGGAACCCCACACCTTTCTTCATCTACTCCAGTTTTTAATGCTAACTATGATGTTATATGCTATGGAATATCCCTTGGAGAAATTTGTGACAGCTGTCCCAGCATCGCCTCTGTGGAGAGATGGGAGTGCAGGATGGGAAAGCAGAAGCCATTGATGCTGTGCATCCTGTTTAACAATAGGCAAAATACTGGTGTACTGTCAATGCTGATTTAACCACAAATCCAAACCACAGCACCATAGGGTTTGCTCTGAAGACAATTAACTCAATACCAGCCAGACCCAGTAGAGTGTTAGAACAGCTTGCCAGTTTTTCAGGCCACTCATCAACTGCATGTTACCTACCTAGCCTGTCTTTTCAGTTTCCAACAAATAAAACATACCCCATTGTCTGTTTTGATTGTAGGCGTTTTGATTTTTTTTATTCCAGAATTGAGATGTGAGGAGATGTTATATGTTCACAGTTTATACAGTTATTTGTGATCTTTTGATATGAGACTAAAGAAATTTACTAAGTTAGACTCATTTCAAATAGTTTTTTTTCCCTTCAGAGCTGATTCTTGGTTGAAGGAACCAGGTAACCACAGGGTTTGACATCTATGAGCACTAGAATAAAATAAAAACTAACTTTCATATTTCTTTTTTACTCTGTTTTAAAGAAGTAATAATGGAAATAAAAACCATTACAGCCCATGTAGCCGCCATTGCATACTTAGATAGCTTTGACACTTCCCAGCACTGAGGGTTGCTGAAAATGGAAGCCAGGAAGCTGACACATAGTAGAGAGCTGGAACCAGAAAATATGGTGGGGGTGGAACTTCCATGCTGTGCAAATTAGTGCTGGAATTACATCAGCCTCTTACAACTACTGTTAATCCAGTGTTCTCTGCTGCTTTTCTATCAGCTGAAATGAATGGTAATTCAGCAAAACAGCAATAATAGACTTGTATTCTGTGTGTTTCACAGCTGAGTTTCATTAAGAGCTTTAATCTAAACACCGCCATGGGAAGTCTCACAGAGCTAAAATGGGAAGTCTCTTAAGGGCTCTTCATTTCAAACTGAGGTTATATCTCATAAACACTATTTGGTGATACTTTTAGAATCTGAGGTGTTTGGGGTTTGGTGGGTTTTTTGTTTGTTTGTTTGTTTGTTTGTTTTTGTGTGTGTGTGTTTGTGTGTCTTCTTCACTTGCGATGATATCTTTAGAAAAGCATTGCAATTGCTTTTGACACAGTAAGGCTTAGTTCACAAAGTTCAGTTTTAATGGGCTGGAAAGAGGAACAGAAAGAATTATTTTGGAAGGTGGAGATAGGGGCTGAACAAAGTAGGATGTAAAGCAAAGTATACACTGATATTCCCCCAAAGAATGGCAAAACAGTGGAAAGGATTCAAAAGGTTTATTTCAGAGGTGAAGATGTTGGAAACTTGTAGATCCTAATGGTGCTGTATGTCCAGCACCGGGCCTTGGAGCCAAAGGCAAAGGCAAGGCTTTCATTCATTCCTCAGGTTTTATCATTCTTTCCCCCTGCCTTTGGCTGCCAAGGCCTTTCAGCACATCTGTGAGCATTCTCTCTCTTGTGCCTGGGGAGTAACCTTCTGTGGAATGCATGCAGAGAAACATCCCAACACTGTGTCTGGGAAAGATGTCTCATTCCAGGCAGGAAAGCTTCCTTAGGGAAAGATAACTGCCTCCTCCATAGAAATATCTTCCACATCAGAGCTATTTATCCCTACACAGGGACTGACTGTCCTTTAAAATTCACTGCTGTAGAGATGGATGCAGTTTACAGGAAGAGCTGGAAAGGTCACTGAGTGGTAAAGCTGCTTAATTTTTGTTTTACGTTTCTGAGTTTGTAGGGACAGGAAAACAGAAAGTTCCTTTATTGCTATGGGAATGATGCACCCATGCCTGTGAGTAGACCTTCATTTTGAGGGCAATTTCCTCTAAAAAGTAAATTTGGTAAGCCAATAGGCAACCTTATGATTATGTAGCCCTGATACATTGGGAATACTTAAATAATTGATTTGCTGTTTGATTAGATACTTTGGTTACAGTTTGCTTAATTTTTCCAGGGGGTCAGCCATTGTACAAACAAGAGGCCACCAAACCTTCACACCCACCACCCTCCTCCCAGGTCTGTGTTTTCTGTAAAGAAGAGATAACAGCAAATGCCAGCAGGTCCTGTATTGCCTTGCAAATGAAGCAGCATCCCAGGTTTCAGCTGTACCAGAATTCATCACCTTGCACTTATTTTGCATGCACATATTATTGATCTGTTCATTACCATGTTCTTAAATCCTGTTTTACTTTTCTATTAATGCTGGGGCCTGAAATCTCAAGGCAAGGCTTTGTGGCAGGAGTGAACTTAATTCAAGCACTTTGTTCACAGTGGATCAATTAAAATACTCATTCACTGTAAAAGTTTGTATTCAAAGAACATTAAAGCTATAAATTAAATGAACAGGTTCCAATATACTTATAATTAGACTTCCCATAACATATTTATCTGGGGTGCAGCTCTACGGTGTAACAGCAAATGGCACTGGTGTATTAAGAACAGGGCAAAAAACACAACACTGTGAAAATGGTTCAAGGGATAACACTAAAAACACCACATGAATTTATCTAAAGAGAAAACTGTAGTTAAAAATGCATTTTTGTATGTCACAGTTAATGACAACAAAGAGTGTCCTAGCTGGTATGATTTCGAGTCATTTTACAGTGTGACCCACTTTTATTCCTGTTATTGCTCTTTAGCATGAGCTACCAGCTTGTTGTGCCTCCATTTCTCTGTGCATTGAAAGAAGTTACATTATTTTTCCAAAAACATTGTAAACCTCTAGCAGACAGCTATTTCTCACATATCAAAACTCACTTTTCCACCAAATACCAAGGGGTCTTCCCAAAGGTTGGGAAGAAAGGAAAAGAAGAATAAAAAAGAAAAATTAACTTTAGTACAATTTCTAGGCAGACAATATATCCTTTACGTTTGTAGACAGATTAGGGCTTTTTGCTTTTGGATTTCTTCTTGGCTTGTGCCAGCTGTGTTGTTTTGTGCTGCTAACAGAATGCAAAATACTTGTGTATTTTAATACCTTTCTTGAAGCCAGAAGAAATCAGAGCTTACATTTTGCATAAAATGGTAATTTCTTTATAGAAATAGTCATTTATAAAAATAAAATTTCTTCAAGACAGTCAGAACAGCATTCAGTGCCCTGGGCCAAACATATATGCAAATGCTTTGTGTGTGCATTTTTATAAGTAGGACATTGTCTCAGCCTTCACCTCATGCAGTAAACTCACAGTATTGTCCTTCAGTAAATGTGAAATTCACGTCTGATCAGGTATGATGTAGAATTAAGAAGCAAAGAACTAGCTTTTGTTTCTGTCAATGAACTCAGGCAACTAAAAATAGAAAGAGAGAGACCTTCCCAGAACTGCAGATTTCTTCCTTGAAATCTCTGAAGCAAAGTGTACACCAACAGAAGCACAAAGGCAGCAATGCTCTGGCCCCACTGCTTGTATCCACACAGCAGCAAAATTTTAAACTTGAGTAAATTGCATCTATCACAGTAGGAGCTGAGGCTTTGCATATGCTCTTTTATCTCAGTGTAGCTTACGGATGTGAGTCTCAGTGTTTATTACCCATTTTACTGTGCTATCCCATACCATTTTCAATGCTTGTGCAGGAGCACACAGTTTGTTTGAAGTATCTGCCTAAGCTGAATGCTCTTACTAAAAATGAAAAGAAATTGGATTGAATTGAGATTGCTTCTCATTCTCTCTTTTGTGTGCTCTTCATTACAATTTGCTTCCTGTTTTCATCCCTTGTAGAAATGTTTTAAACAGTGTAATCAAGATCTACAATCACATAACATTGCTCCTAACCATTACAAGTCTAGAATTACTTTTTCTATAGATTTTCCAGGATTTCCAGGAGTCTAACAGCTCATATGGATAATAACCATTGTTAAAACTTAGAGTATCTTGTGTTTTCTATTTCTTTCCACCTTTTTGTTAAGAATACATGCATGATTATATTTCCTAATTAATTCATACATATTTGCAACATAATATCTATATATATTTCTATATGCAATGCTTATTATTTTTCCTAATAAGAAATGCTGTGTTTGAAATGTAAAAAATGTTATTTTTAACTGTTTTGTGCATTGCCCTCAAGCAAATACAAGCTCCAAAATTTCTAGAAATCCTTGAATACTGAGATGCAAATCTAAGTCAGTTTCTTAATTAGTGAGCATTTTGCATTCATGAAAATTTGAAACTTAGGTCCCTCCTATTGAATACCTTCTGGGTCTGTTTGTTACTAATACAAGTGAGCTAGCTGGGGATGTCAAGACTGGAGGCAGCCTGGACTGCAGTGATCATGCCTTGGTGAAGTTCACAGTCCTGAGGGTCAGGTAAGGAATAAAGTCAGGAACTTTAGCTGGAAGACTTCCAGCTCTTCAGGGAAATAGTCAGTGGGATCCTGTGGGAGAGTGCCCTCGGGGATGAGGGACTGGAACCGAGCTGGCAGATCGTAAAACAAAGTCTTCCATAGAGCGCAAGAGCTGGAAGTCCCCAGGAGCAAGAAATCAGGCAAGGAAGGCAAGAGATCTGCATGGTTGAGTAGAGATCTGATGGGCAAACTAAAGGGAAAGAAGGAAATGCATAGACAGTTGAAATTAGGACAGGTGACCTGGGAATAGTATAGAGATGAAGTTTGTTTGTGTGTAGGGGTGGTGTGAGCAAGGCTAAGGCAGATGTGGAACTGAACCTGGAAAGGGACAGAAAGAATAACAGGAGGGATTTCTAAAGGTATGATAACCTGAAAAGGAAGGTCAAAGAAGGTGTACACCTGCTGCTAAACAGTGCTGGAAAACTTGTAAGAGGGAGGAGGAGAAGGTTGATGTACTCAGCAGCTTTTTTGTCTCAGCCTTCAATGGCAACCTTTCTTCCCACACCTCCTGAGTGGGGGGACAGCAGGATGGGGACTGGGAAGCAAAGTCCCTCCCACTGTAAATAAGGATCAGGCTCTTGACCATTTGAGGAGCCTGAACATACATAATTCTATGGAACCAGATGACAAGCATCCCAGAGTCCTGAGGGAATTGGCTGACATAGTTGCCAAGACACTTGCTGTGATATATGAAAAGTCATGTCAAACAGGTAAAGTCCCAGGTGAATGGAAAAAGGGAAACATTGCATCTATCTTTAAAAAGGGTAGAAAGGATGACCCTGGGAACTGCTGACCTGTCAGCCTCCCCTCTATTCTGGGAAGATCATGGAGCAGATCCTCCTAGAAGATGTGCTTAAGGCACATGGAGAACAGGGAGGTGATTCAAGACAGCCAGCACAGCTTCACCAAGGGGCAAATCCTCCCTGACCAACCTAGTGGCTTTCCATTATGGAATAACTACATCAGTGGACAAAGGAAGGATTACAGGTGTCATTTATCTGGGCTTCTGTGCAGCCTCTGACATGGTCCCCCACAACATCCTTCTCTCTAAATTGGAGAGAGATGGATTTGATGAGTGGACTGTTAGATAAATAAGAAAGTCATTGGATGGTTGCATCCAGAGGGTAGTGGTCAATGTTTCAATGTCCTGATGGACATCAGTGACAAACGGTGTCCCCAGGGGTCCATATTGGGACCAGTGTTATTTGACATCTTCATTAATGGCATAGGTAAAGGGCTCAAGTGCACCTTCAGCAAGTTTGCAGATGACACCAAGCTGGTGTGGTTGTCATCCTTGAAGGATGGGATACCATCAAGAGGGACCCGGGTAAGCTCAAGAAGTTGGCCTGTGTGAATTTCATGAGGTTTAACAAGACAAAGTGCAAGGTGCTGCACTCGTGTTAGGGTAATCCCTGGTATCAAAACAGGCTGGGGAGATGAACAGATCAAGAGTAACTCTGCTGAGAAGGACTCATGGGTGATGGTGGATGAGAGGCTGGGCGTGAGCTGGCAGTGTGTGCTCACAGCCCAGAAAGCCAACTATATACTGGGCTGCATCTAAAGTAGTGTGGCCAACAGGTTGAGGGAGGTGATTCTGCCCCTCTACTCCACCCTGCTGAGACCCCATCAGAAGTGCTGCATCCAGCTCTGGGTTCTCCAGTGCAGAAAGGACATGAACCTGTTGGAGACAGTCCAGAGGAGGCTGCCAAGATGGCCAGTGGGATGGAGCACTTCTCCTATGAGTAAACGCTGAGAGAATTGGGATTGTTTAGCCTGGAGAACAGAAGGCTTTGGGTTGTCATTATTGCAGCTTTCCAGTACCTGAAAGGAACCTACAAGAAAGATGGAGAAGTACTTTTGAAAAGAGCATATAGGGACAGGACAAGGGGGATTGACTTCAAACTGACAGAGAGTAGGTTTAGATTCAATATGAGAAAAACACTCCTTACTATGAGGGTGGTGAGGCAGTGGAACAAGTTGCCCACATAAGTAGTGGATGCCCCATTCCTTGAAGTGTTCAAAGCCAGATTGGATGGGACTTTGAGCAACCTGGTCTAGTGAAAGGTGTCCCTGCTCATGGCAGGGGGATTGGAACTAGATGATCTTTAAGGTCTCTTCCAATCCAAACCATTTTATCAATCTGTGATTCTATATATTCTTCAAAACATAAGTATGAGACACCAAGACATGTATTTGAAAATCAGTTTACAATGTGTGTACACAACCAGTTTTATACTGTATTGATCCAGTTGAACAGATAGTATAAAAAGTGAATTGAGAAAGACATGACAGGAGCTGTCTATATTGATAGTTTTCACTGAGGTTGCTTGCGGTATCCTGGAAGGTTAAATGTTGGCTTATATTTTTATATATACTACTACTAATTTAAAACTTCAAGACAATGACAACCTCTATTACAAGAAACATTTGCTAACAATTTTATTTCAGAAAGTCGAAACACCATTAAAGCCATCATATGCTACACTAGAAGGAGGAAAGAAGTGCATACTCATTGCTTCTTCATAAATTTTCTGAGTTACACTGAAAACTTCTCATTCAGCTGCACTATAGTGCAGTTGACTAAATGAACAAAAAGCCATCACAGAAGCTGTCATTTCAATTCCTTACTCATTTCCTCTCTTTCTTTTTCACAGTTTCTGTTGAAAAGACTTATCTCCCAGCTCCTAGACAACTGCAACCTATGAATAAAAAATCTCAACATCAAAAATGTCTAGGGAAATGGAAAAAGAAAACCACTAGTGAGAAAATCTCAGACATCTCTTCTTGGGACCTATGGATAGTGGCTTTAGCAGTTACATTAATTTAATGGTGACACAGAACACAGTACTCCTTTTTTCCACTTCTTCTGGGGCTGAAATGGTAAGCTGTACCCTCTGCAAAGGATGTTAAGCTCATCTTCAGTGAATGCATGAGTAACCATTCAAATCAAAGAATGTGCTGGTCTCAAATAGCAATCAGGAACCCCTGCTTTTCAAAATAATTGCAGGCTTTTGGTTCTCAAGTTTGGCAATGTCAGTAGAAAAATCTCCTTGGTCACCACAGAGTATTATACAAAGCTAGAGATGGGAAGAAATGGTAATTGTTTGAAAATGGAGTGTTTAGTTAGCTGCGTGCTGGGAGAGGCCTGGCAAAACCCCACTTGTGCTGAATAACTGACTTCTTTAAAGAAATAGGTCTGCCCTTGTGCTTCCCTACAGACACAATCAAAATTTACACCACCTGGTGGACTGCATTTAATATCAAGGGCCATGAAATATCAGGGTTAGGGCAGTATCTGTAGTGAAGTGTCATAGTACATTACTCTGAGACATCAGTGGTGATGGAATGTGTGAATGTTAAGAAGATTTCAAGGGGTCTGAATTCCAGCTGCATCCAGAACTCTATCATTAAGACTTGAGGTGTTAAAATCTGATTGCAAGACTGTGGACAGGGGTTGAACAAATGAAATACATAAGATAGAGTTGGACATCAAGAAATTTAAGTCTTACCCTTTTTGCCATACTATTTTCAGGTGTTCTGTTTTTGACTGGGACAGAGTTCTGTCCATCTTAATAGCTGGTACAGTGCTGTATTTTGGATTCAGTATCTGAGTAATGTGAACAACACAGTGATGGTTTAGTTGTTCCTTGGCAGTGTTTACCCTGAGTCAAGGACCTTTCAGTTTCCCATACTCTGCCAGGGTGCAAGTGTACAAGAAGTTTGTGGGGAGCACAACCAGGATGGCTGACCTGAACTGGCCAAAGGGATATCCCCATACAGCAGAATGTCATGCCCAGTACATAAACTGAGGGTTTTAAGTTTGATTGGTTGGGTTTTGTTTCAGTTTTTAAATTGATCTTATCTTAGCCCATGAGGTTTACCTTTTCTTTCCTGTTCTCCTCCTCTTTGGGGTGGGGAGAGGGTGGGGATGGCGTGATCTGCAGTGTGGTACTTAGTCATTGTGTTGGATTGAACCACAACATCAGGTCTGACAAGCTGAAGCGAATTTGACAGAAGACAAAACATTTTAGCCCTGTCTTTATTTCTGAACAGTCCTGCCTTTTCGAAACAGACAGTGAAAACAACATTTTGGGGTGAAGTGAGTGTAGGATGATGCATAATCAGACTAATCAAGATCTGCCTTCCTGTTGCCTAATAATTAGTACTTTTGTTTCAAGTGATTTGTTCTACAGGTTTCCTATCAGTTTGGAAAGTTGCTTCATTTGAAAGTTTTCATATTTTTTATGAGTATGTACCTCCTAGATTTCTTTTTTTCCTGCCTTTGAATATTTAAAAGCCCTGTTCTCTTTACCAATATTACTAAAATTTGACTCGGAATTCCTTGGTTATGACTATCCATATTCATGTAAATATTTATTCAGTTTCCATACATGCAAAACTTTAAACATCTGCTGAGGCCATTGAAATTCACTTTTCTTTGGTGAATTATCTTGCTAAGGATCTGCAAGCACAATGTGCTTATGCAGATAGGATCAAAATTTGCTAGCAATGAAACCTTAGCTTTTGGTATATTAAAGAAAACTGAAGTTGCTTATTGTTTATTAACACGTCTCTGTAAACTTGCTGTTCTCATGTTAACAAAGGCATAAGAATGCCTTCAAATTATCTATATGATAAAAGATGTGTTAGTGTGTGTGAGTGTGAGGTGAAATACAGGGACAGGGAGAGAAGGAACAGCTTTCCATGATTTTTGGATCACTCATCTATGTCTCAGATGAAACACTTGATACCCTTAGAGACTCAATTTCACTACAATTTTAATATATCCAGCCACAGATCTTTTAACAGCTACTGAATATTGTAATAAACTGAGAATTGTCAGCAGAAACTGTGTGGATTATGAGGAACCGTAATGTCTTGTAACAAAAATAACTTTCGATCTGTCACAAGAGTTTTGAAACAACAGACACATTCTGAAATTAAATACTTAATATGAGTGTAGTACTATCAGTCAAGAACTCATTTGGGTTGCTTTCTTATAGTCCCTGTGAAATTCTGCCCTCCCTCCCTAGCAGAACATCTACTCTCTCCTAACAGAATCATTTGCAACCAAATTCTTCTTACACCTACCACACAGAGCACAGCTTTTGTGATAAAGCTGCACTATTCTGGGCAGCTTCTGTCTTTGTCCAGGGTAGGAGAGATGCAGACCTGTGGCAGCTAAGAGAGAGGATTGCGTGTTTCACCTCAACTCACAAGCTGCTCACAACAGTCACATGTGGCTAAAGAGAGAGTCTATCTTTTCAAATAACACTGGGAATGATAATGTATGAAATATCTTAAAAATTGTGGTTCAAGAGATGAATTAGATGTTCAATTAGGTTTATACTCTTGCTTTCATAACCAGTAGGTATACTGGGATAATACACATATCTTCTTGCCTACCTATTCTTTTATTAGATTAAAGGTTGAGGGATATTGTCTGTCCTTTTGGTCTTGCAAGCCTAAAAATAGTTTCTGCGGGCCAATACTGCATTTGGGTGCTTAGAATTCAAGGAAATTGTTGCTTTCCAATTGAAGAGGCTCAATGGTAAAAATTTATTCAAATGACAGGATTTAAAATCATGCTTCTGAAAATCATACTTGCAGGGTTTTGGATCAGGGAACCAGCTGGAGATATGGGCATCCCAAATCACATATTCGCATTGTGATCATCCTCATTTTTGAAGGCACAGTGCTTATCTCCAGTGTAGGTAATAAAAACTGTGAGTAAACTGTGTTGAGATACTTCTATGAAAGGGTTATTTAGAGAACTGAACCACAGAACAGTGAATTTTTTCTTCCACTTGCTTAGGCAGATTTGAATCAGTTCCCAAATGCAAAAGACAAGATCTAAGTCAAGCCTTTTAATGTTTGCCTGTTGCTATTCTGGAATTTGATGTATGTGACAGTTCTACTATGGAGAAAACATCCATTTTGGTGCTCTCCCTGCCAATACATTTTTTCTGAGCCTTCAATTTCCTGGAAACATACCCTGCAAATCAGCTATGGAACAAATACTAGATAAGAGCAATAATATTAATTTCCTCTCCCTCCTAATCTACATGAGAGAATGTAGTTTTCATGTCTTCCTTGGTACGCTGTCATAGCAATTTATCCAGGCACCTGCTATTAAATACTTAGCTCAGTAAAATGATCCTGTCTTCATACATTCGATTCCATTAAGTCTGTTTCTATGCATAAAGAACCTAAAATAAATAACAGGTGGTACATGTGGGCTCACTCAAATTAGGTGAATCTCTCCACTCTGCAGATTTTAGGCCATTTTGATTTTGTTCTTCTTTAACAGTGGAAAGGTACAATAAGTACAGCAAGTATAAACACATTGGCTACAGGAACGTGGAGGAATCATGGTTAGATCAATATGAATTGAAGACATGCCTGAAGGCTGTGTTTTAACTTGAACAGTTGATACAAGCCTTTTTTTACTTGTTTTCACGTGTATACAATTTTAAGAATAAAATTACTGATTTGACTGAAATATCTGTAGAACTATAAAAGTGCTCAGAGAAAACAGCTAAGTGTATTCATATACATACAAAACAACTTCTACAGCAACATTCTCCCCAGGAGAAGAAACAACCATACTAGTAGAAACATAAGAAAAGCCATAAAATTCAAGGTTCATATGAATTTTAGAGAACATGTAGCCACTTGAAAATGTTACATTTCTGTTAAGGTGCAGCCCCTTGTCTTAGATTGTTTAATGAAATAATACTATTCACTGACTTTGAAATATCTTCAGAATTTCACTGACTTCTTTTCTGGTTGTTTATAGAAATATAGATATTGTGTTTTTTTGGTTTTTTTTAAGAACAGATAAAAAGTGAAACACTTAAATGTAATTGAATTAAAATGCTTGCCAATCTTAATTAAGTTTCTTGATGTAGGTTCATTGAGTGACATTACATACAGTCATGTGATACACAGTTTTCATCAGCTTCGTCATGGAATAACCATGGAGTGGTTGTTATCAACCACTTATGTATTTCCTTAGCAATTTACTTTATCCTGGACAATGTTACGTAATCTTAGTATAGGTGGTACAGCTTCTGTAAGCAGAAAAGGTGCAACCCTTCTGAACAAATATGATAAGGCAGGCACAGCTGATTAGTTAAAATAGAGACGTGACAGGCAGCAGAAATTTATTAATAAAAGACCAAAACTTCTGTTAATGTTTTTGAGACAAGATTTTATTTGAAGTTTATAATGCCAGATAGATCAGCTAAGGTCAGTTTGAACTGTTTTCAACAGATAGTAGTAGGGTAGTAGTGGGCTGACTTTGGCTGATTGGCAGATACCCAGACAGCTGTTCTCTCACTTCCCCTCCACCACAGGGCAGGGGGAGAAAATAAGGCCAGACTCAACATGGAGAAAATTAATCTATTGCCTATTGAAAGATATTTGAATTAGAAGAATCATAGAATCATTGAAAATTTTGGGTTGGAAGAGATCTTCAAAAATTGCCTAGTTCAACTCCCTTGCCGTGGGGCATCCTTCACTAGATCAGATTGTTCAAAGCCCTATCCAACCTAACTCTAAACACGTCTGGGTTGGGGCATCCACAACTTCTCTGAGTAACTTGAGCCAGTGTCTCACCAATGTCATCATAAAAAAATTCTTCCTTATATCGATTCTAAATCTTCCCTCTTGCAGTTTAAAACCATTTTTCATTTTCCTGTCATTATAGGCCTTTGTAAAAAGCCTCTTGCTGACTTTCTTGCAATATACCTTTAGGGCCTCTTATAAGAAAGGCTGCAATAAGGTTCCCTAAAAACTCTCTTCTCTAGGCTGAACAACTCCAACTTAAGTAGGTTTTCTTCAAAGGAGAGGTGTTCCAATCCCCTGATCATTTTTGTGGCTCACCTCTGCACCCTTTCTAATAGGTCTATGTCTTTCCTGTGCTGGGGACCCCAGAGCTGGATGCAGTGCTCCAGGTGTGGTGTCACCAGAGTAGAGTAGAGAGGGAGACCCACCTCCCTTTACTCACTGGCCGTGCTTATTTTTATGCAACAGAGGCAACCATTGGCTCTCTGGGTTGCAAGTGCAGATTGCCTGCTCAGGTCCAATTTTTTTCCCAAGTTGCCCTCTATAGATCTGCTCTCAGTGCATTCATCCCCCAGTCTGTACTGATACAGAGTTTTTTCTTGACCCATGTGCAGCGCCTTGCACTTGGTCTTGTTAAATCTCATGGTGTTCAGAGGGGCCCACTTCTTAAGCCTGTCAAGGTCCTTCTGGATGAAATCTATCCCCTTAAGGATATCAGTTTTACCACTTAGCTCAGCGTCATCTGCAAATGTGCTGAGGGTGCACTCAATGCCACTGCTTACGTCACTGATGAAGATATTAAACAGTATTGGTCCCAGTACAGACCCTTGAGGCCACTCATTACTGGTTTCCAGTTGAGACATTGATTGTAATTCTTGCATTTGTACATCCAGTCAATTCATTATGCATTGAATAGTCCATCCATCAAACACGTATATCTTCAATTTAGAATATTGGGGGTACAAGTGTCAAAGGCCTTGCAGAAGTTCAGCTAGATAACATCAGTTGCTCTTCCCTTTTCCACTGATGATGTCACTCCACCATAGGAGGTCACTAAATTAGTCAGGCAAAGACAAACAGAGAAACACAGGCAAAAACTAAAACTCATTCCCCCACCCCTCTTATACCAAAGGTCAACATAATTCCTTTATTCCTGACTCTTCTAACTCCCTCACAGCTCCCTAAGCCCCTGAACTGCACAAGGGAATGACTAAAGCAAGGTTTTGGTGAGCCCATAGTAGTTCCACTCTGCCACTCTGTCTCGTCACACTTCTCACCTTTTCCACTGTGGTGTCATCACAGACTACAGTCCATCAGGATAAACATAATACAGTGTGGACTCCCTGTGGGCTGCAGCTTTGTTAATGACCACCTTAGTGTATCATTTTGGTCTGGAGGAGAGACTGCTTGGCCTAAACAGGACTGTCAGAGGACAGTCATCCTATGAGCTAAAATCAACAATCCCTTTTGCCTTGCTCAAATACTGTTAAATGCAACGTCTTGTCCAGTATGAAGGAGTCTGTACTTTAACATTATGTGGATGAAGGAGGTGTATATTTACTACCTAAAACAAGTGCCGATTTTAGGGACCTCCAGCACTTCCCAGAGTGAGTTTCATATCTCCAAGATGTTATTTGGAGTGTTGAAGAAAGTCAACATCTAGTTTTGCAACTGCGGTGCCCTCAAACAAGTTCTGTAGACATCTACCTCTTTCTTCTGAGTATGTTGTGATCCTACATTTCTAGTTTTAGGCCTTTATTTAAATACCTAAAGATGGCAGACAGAAATTGCCTGCTCCTCTTGGAATAGCAAAGACAGAAATATTGTATTTCTGTGTAAAATTTGTTTATGTACAAATAATTTCATGCTTCTTGTTTTTTTCCCATGTTACATATTGATGGATGCTCAACAGGATATCTTAATTTGATAACTGGAAAGTTGTTGGATTTTTTCCCTTCAATTTATTATCCCAGAGTATAAATCAATCTTTAAAGGAGAAATTGCTTTCCCTTAAAAATAAGTATCACATTTTGTATTGTGTAATTCTGAGCAATAAAAATCATACTGTGGTAATGAGAATAAAATTGAAGCAGGAGTCAGGCTGGCAAAGAAATAAATTTGAATAAGCATCCTAATACATAATAACATTATCCAAATAATACATACAATGAATATAAAAGGATGCTGACTGCAATTAACTATTACAACAGTGAGTTGTGGCATTTGGATGCTGCAGAAAAAGCACAACATTTCAGAGTTAAGGTAAACATGTCACTAGATGCTTTCAGTCTTTTACTGTTTTTATTTTCAATTTTAACACATGAAATAATTGAAATAATTCAAAAGCATGGATGAAAGCACAAGCCATACATATATAGAATCACAGAGTCATAGAATGGTTTGAAGTGGAAGGAACCTTAAAGATCATCAGGTTACAACACCTTGACATAGGCAATGACGATAATCAAGAAAAGTCTAAAAAGGGGGTTTGACCCTGATGCTCAAACTGGTATTTTGTTAATACAGGTGGAACTACATAAATAGAGAGGAAAAAAGTATACTGGGAAACTGCCAGTGGTGGTTTGACTGACTTTCTATATTTATTTATTTATGAAATATTTTAAATATTTGTATTGACTTGAATTTTGTTGCTAAGATAGGTAAACACAGCCAAATTCTCATTGATTCTGCCTCCTTGTGTCCAGAATATCTAGATACATCTGATTTCATGTAGGATCTTTACTTCTTAGTGTTGATATTCACTCACATGCACAAATCAGCCTTTCCAGCATAAACGAGAACTTTGGAACTGAGCTATCCATGGAATTTTGTTCAAGGAAAATGACAAGATAACATATCTTTTATGTTTTTACTCTGTACACATTTATGCCAATGAAAATAAATTATAGAGAGATTCTCAGAAAATGTATCCTGATCAATGCATGTTACTTTACAGATATTTTGAAAGCATTTACAGGGAAAAACAAGACGAATTATTTTTAACTCCAGTGAAGCTCAGTGTGTCTTAGGAAATGTGCCTTACTATGTAAGAAGATAAAATTCTGAAATTGTTAATTCTGACATACCATTTATTAAGTCTTTAAGACAGAGATTCTCTTCATTATTTTGTAACAGACCTTGGTGGGAATAGTAGATCCAAGCTATTCCTGCTATCTGCATCTGTTCCATGAAACACCTTTTTCACTTAAAGATGGGAAACTCCACATTACACTCTGAAATAGTAAATAAATTGAAAGGTCAAGAGATTGAACTGGACACAAAAGGAAAGGAAGGAGCTGTTTGCAATTGTGTCCTACATAAACTATTAGCCATCATCAAAATGAGATATGTGTGAGACCTTGTTCACCAGCAAACTAAATGGTGATGTCAAGTGCCCAATACAGCGTTTTTGTGATTACAAGTCACTTTGTGTTTCCATGGTCAGCTAAAAAAGAGAAAAATGACAATTATGTGCAATTTTGATTTCTATGAGTTAACACAAGAGGTAATGTTCTTTATATAAGGGGTTCTCTCAGTATAGCCCTTAGAAAAACCATGCAAAACACACAATAGATGTAGTAACTTCTCTGAACATGACACATGTACATTTCTCTGTGTGATTCTGGTGTTACTAATTCTTTTCTCCCTTGTCCATTTCTGGTGATTTTATTGCCAGGCTTGAAATACCAGTTTTTGTAAACCTCTATTACTTCATAACTAGTCTAACTCATACATATGAAGCAACCTTGTCATCTGGAGGACTAGAAGCTCTTAAATCCCACAACATACCTAAAGCAGAACTTAATATAAAATTTAGGGTCCTCTCCCTACTTCTGTATGAAAAGGTATATGATGAAAGTGTTCAATAACATGTGAAATAAATATGCAGTTTTAAAAACAAAGAGGATTTTATTTGCAACGTGTTTCACCAACAACCTGGCAGTTAAATGTCTCCCTGCCATCCGATCCCGTCAGATCTCGGATGCTCAGCAGGGGTAGCCCTGGTTAGTACTGGGTGCTGTAGACAGTCCCGAGGATTTCACTGTCACTGTCCGAGCTCGCTCGGCTGTGGTGAATGGACCTTAGGACTTAAACGGTGGGGCCAGTTCTGCGCACGCTGTGCCTCACCTAAAAAACCCACTGCGCAGGCTGGAAGGGCACACCCACGTGGGGAGAGCCCTTCCCCAGATCTTCATTCGCGAAGTCTGGCCATACAATACAATACATACTGCATATGCATCCTGAGATATCTAAAGGAAACGATGAACACTATTTTGGAAAAAGTCAGGCTGTGTGATTATAGAATGCATTTCAGTGTTGAAGACTGTGATAAGAACAAACTCTTTAACCCATGTGATCCATTTTTTATGGTAATGGTTCTGGCAAAGAAAGAAAAGGAGGTGACAGATTTCTTGTTTGCTTCCACTCCAACAAACATCCAGAAACAAAATAGTCAGTCAGGATTCTCCTCAAATGCCATGAGGACAAATACCATTTTCCTACTTATTTTCTATTTAAAATCACACGTAAAAGACACCTTCCAGTTTAAAGGTTCATTTAAAAACAAAACAAAATCAACAAAAATTCCAAAAACCAAGAGAACATTGTTGTCAAAAAACCCCAGCCGCTATTTCAAGTAACAACAACAAAGACTACTTTCCAACCCTTAGGTGCTACAGGGGTTTTACTCCCCATGACAGCTGGCATATCTTACTACAGCATGTTAAGTGCTTTAAAAAAAAAAAATAAAAAAATCTATGTATAGAATTCTATCGGGTTATTTAGAAAAGGATGCTATTCACTATAGAAATTATATTTGTCCTTTTATTCCTTCCCAGTATAGAACAAAGACTTTGCAAAGCAAAGGACGTTCTCCACTGCAGGATCAGTTTTGTGAAATTCTGGGTCAAATGTATTGGAATCATATGCCAGAAAAAGCTGACAGTGTACGTTTTACCAAAACAACATCACTGCACCAAACCACTTCCTGGTGACTATTAATGCATTATAGAAGTCTTGGTTCCCATTCCTTCTGCTGTAAATATCCGTGCTTCTCAAATTACATGAATATGTCTTTCTGGAGAATGAATGCATAAATTAATATTTTGTCTTTGTGTTTAGTTCCTGGAAATAAGATTTATGAATGCGTGCTCCACTGGAGTTTTTGTGGTGTCAGTTGTGACATTTTGGTTCTATTTTTCTCAGCACGCTTCTATGTTAATGATGTAGCATTGTCTCACATGGGAGAGAGCTGCCACAATATCGGTCATGATAAGTAAAGAGCACAGTTGGTTTTGTCTCCCAGTTGCTGGGTGCTGTATTTTCTCACAGATGGAGGTAAAGGATTGGTAACCTTTCTAAAAGCTAACAGTGGCTGCCTTCCAACTGCCAGTTTTTATTTCTGGCTCACAGGTCTTGTATGCAACTCAAATGCAGCAGGAGTCAAACAAAACAAAACAAAACAAAAAAAACCCCTTTAAATAATAAATGACATTTTAAAAGTAACAACATTAGTAATTAAAAATACGGCCTGCAAAAGGCTTTTCTTTTCCCTTGTGGCAACTGAGACAAGATCCCAAAGAAACTACAGTGTTAGCCCAAACCTTGGCTAGAACCTTTGCAAATGGAAGTTAACCTCAACCATATTGAATGCTGAAGAGGAAGAAGCAAAGAAACGAACAAAACAAAAAAACCCCACACCAAATCCAAAATGTTTAAATATTTATTTTTTAAAGATAAATCTTTCCTCTGACCAAAAAGATGTCTATAATTTGGGGTTTTTTCCGTTGTCTGTCCCTTTTATTCCGTGAGCTGATTTGTTCATTGCTGGATTTTAGTGTGTAGTCTGCTAAGGAGAGAAATTGGCACATTTATTAAATATTTGAATAGATACTTATGTAGAGCTGGGAAACAATAGAATATCAAAGGGATGTTTCTTCACACAAGAAACATGGCATTGAGTTTGTATTTCTATATAAAGATGAGGCTTAATGTGTAAGTGCTTGACAAACTGCTTTAATCTTTGCCTACAATGGTTAGTTGTGGTCATTTGGGGACTACAGTACAGCCCTTGGGTCTCTACCATCTCTAATGTTTGCTCTTCAAACTAGCTTTTAAATGCTTGGTTCCACTCTGGAGTTCTCACTGTTGAGGTGGGTGCCTGAAGCTAATTCTTCAGGGTCTTGAGAAGGTCTGGTGTTGCAGAATAGGCTTCACCACCTGCCAGCACAGAAAACTAATGAATAATTTAACATAAAACAAATATTCTGGTTTTGTAAAATTCCTGCTTGCCATTGTTAAACTTAAAAGTTCCAGTTCTGTGGCAGAAAGTGATTTCTTTTTTTTTTTAAATCTCATTCTTAATGTAGCTAAAATGGAAAACAATTCTTATTGAAGTAGAACATTATGAGTTACTGAAACAAAACAAATGGATTTAATTCCCTTTGGATATGTAGGAAAGTATTTCTGCACCATGAATGTTTTGTATATTCTGACTTTATATTTTTCCCTAGTTTGGGTAAAAAGATTTTTTGAAAATGTTTAAATTTTCTACAGGTTATGGGAACTATTTTATGCCTGAGTCTAATTTCATTGCAGAAGAAGTATGGTCAGTGAAAAGCCCTACTGACAAAGAAGAATGTGACAGTGCTTATTTGTCCTACATACCTTCAAGAACTCTTTGGTCTCATTAGGTGCTTACACCATTTCAGTGCACTGCTTTGTTGCAATCTGGTATTTCAGTTCTCTGTGTTTGCTTTTTTTTTTCAGTACAGTGATGGCACAGTGGACATGCTCAGCTCTGTGAGCATAGCTGCAAGAGAAAAATATGGTTAGGTCATGCGGAAAAGGAGGTGATCTTCTTTTGTGTCTGCTCCATGTCAACAACTCTAGTGCTACCACTGTAATGAATAGCTGTCTGGGGAGAGCAGGAACCATCCCATCAGAAAGCAACACAAACAGGGCTGCTCCATGATGGGGCCAAGCGCAGATTTGGGCATAAGTCAGGTCATGGGGTAATGGGGCTGAGCTTCAGCTGCCCAGAGAGTAGGTCAGGCAGGGTCTGGGTAAAATTTGCCATACCATGAAAGGTCTTAGTCTGACCGACGGGAACAATTCTGCCTCTAAAATTCCGGGGTTAAAAGGGAATAGATCATTGTGTAACACAACAAGAGAAACACTTCAATTAAGATGTTTATGTGCTTTTTCTCTATCCCTTTATTCCATTAGAGTCACCAAGATGAGGGAGTACTCTATGTCCAATATCAGAATGCAGTTATGTAAACAATGGAAGAGGTGCCAGTAGACAACCCTTGGGTACAGAATACTTGAGGGTCTGTGCTGAGCAGTGACAGGTGGTCTGCATGGGGAACGGGAGGACTTACACTGAAATAAATACATCCTTATATCAAAGGATGCATTGAACAGAATTTAGTGAGGGAAGCAAGACTAGGGAGGAAGATGATGAGATAATGGGATGATGGTGTGATGGTAATCACAGTCCCATCTGTAGTGTATGTTTAAATAGAAAGTAGGTAAATAGCCAAAAGAACAGATGTGTCATTGGGTTTGCTGCTCCTGGGTTTAGGGTGGGTGAGCCCCTTTTTGGAGGAGGGAAGTTTTTCTTCAGTTTATGCACACTAGCTTGTTTGAAGTCAGTATGTTTTGTAAAGTAAGACAGAAGCTGGCAAAACCTTTTTAAATCTCTTGGCATATTTTTGTTTTGCATCTCTGAAACTCCTCTTAGTACCTGTCTTGTTTCAAGGTGCCTGTCTCAGGGTTTGTTTGCACATGAACTCTGTTTTTCAGGCACTCCAAATGGCCACAGAGATGTGACAGCCTGGGCTCTGAACTTCAAGCCAAACATGTCCTGGGCATTTATAGATACAATACATGCTTCCCTCTGTCAGAACAGTCATATGGTAGTAAAAACACAACTATTTTAAATTTTTTAAAGCACCTTCCTGCATTTTCTGACGTGGCCTCCCTGAGTCTAGAAGTTCAATGTAGGCATGTTCTCAAGGGTACATTTGATTTGTTTCCATCATTATCTGAATAAAAATTACCTTCCAACAGTAGACTCACTTGTAGTGCCAAGCCTCAAAAACAAAAACAAAACTATTCATGGTAAGCTAGCGACAAGGTAGAAGAAGCTGTCCTGGAATCAGTCAAGTGCCATGACCTGGTCTGGTTTGTACCTTTCTCATACTGAGCAATACCATCCTATTTGCTCATTATGTAGCATTCCTTTTTTTTTTTTTTTTTTTTTTGTTCTTTAATACTTAGTGCTCTGATGTTACAGTTTATTCCTTACTTACAGGGTTGATGTTTCAGGTCAGTTTAGCCCACACAGC
The DNA here is from genome assembly GCA_035583155.1 of Acropternis orthonyx. NCBI lineage: Eukaryota > Metazoa > Chordata > Aves > Passeriformes > Rhinocryptidae > Acropternis > Acropternis orthonyx. Next base: position 30,419,565 of record JAWWEU010000001.1, read on the forward strand.
ATTAAGGTTTGGGGGTCTCTTTTGATGTCAATATCTATATGAGACATGCCTTATCTTTCTTGCATTCACTGTCATCCCTGTAATAACAGTTTGTCTTGTAGAATACGATGAGTGAGTATAACTAATCTTCACAGATTTCCTTTGCTGAAAACATGTAGAGTAGTATCAATGTAAGCAAATACTTTAAATTCAAGGGAGCCCTGTGTAGTACATGAGGACTTATAATTATCAGTCAGGAGAATCATAGGGGTGAATTTGTTGCTGTTATTAACAGAGTACTGTGTTTCAGTTTGGATCAAACTTGAGCGATATATCCAATTATGTGAAATACTGCCTTGAACTATTGTTGTCCATGACTAGTATGCATCATCTACAACATGACTGGTTTTGAGATAGTATATTCTTATGCTGGCATTTACAGCAGCAAGCATCTAGACTATTGCTTTGGGCTTCTCAAGGAATTGGTGAAGTAATTTCTTTCTTGGCTTCTGGTCCTGTCTCCGTAGGTTCTGATACCTTCCTAAGAGTTAAATCCTTTGCTTTTTGTTTTCATTAGAGATCTGGTAAGCAAATACTTGTCGCTGGGCTTTCCTTATGGGACTCTTTATTTAGAAAAAAAGCCACCCAAATCATGAGAATCTGCCCATTTGTAGCTATTTTTCCTGCTGTTTCTTAAAACAGTCCAATTTTTGCTTCACACAAGAGCTAAGAGATTGAGATTTCTGTCCCTTATGTCGTTAGATGTGAGATATCATTATCTCACGTCTTGGATGACATAGTCTGCCATCCAAGCATTCTGTGCATTGTGAACTCTGACACAAAAATACTGTTGTTTCTTTTCAGGCACTGCTCAAAAAAGACAGGTGCCAAACATGCACAGGTCTCTGTTTTGCATGGGGATTGTTACTTTAGAACTTAACAACTTAAATGTAGAATAATATCATTAATATCGAATTTTTACTGCCACACATGGACTGTCACTTGTTTCACTTGGTCATCCTGCTGTATTTTGCCCTTTTTGCCAGATTCTTTGAACAGCAGCCAGAGACTGTTAGGTTAGGTACTGCCCAAGTGAGTTAAATAAAATAAAATAAAGCCAACTTTCTGCCTTCAAGAGCTCTGCCTGTTCTTTCAGTAGTAAAGTGATAGCTGAAGGAAGCATCATCAAGTTTAATTGCATGTGATCAGCTCAACTGCCTGGCTGAGGCTGAATGATTTAAAGATGGCATGACACAGATGAGTTCTACAGTGCAATTTAAGACAAGACAATGTCACAGGCTCATAGACTTTAAGATGTAGAGGGATTCCAGTGTGTAAATTTAATGACCTAATTGGAGGAAGCCACATCACAAGTTTCCTCTGGATATTTATCAGGCTCCTTGAGGGAGCTCCCTCAGCTGAGGGGACAATACAGGCAAAAAGGTAAAAGAAGCATTAAAGTAATTGATGATTAGTGTAAAGTCAAGTGGAGTGTACTGAACAGTGCTCACCTGTGGGGATGCATTTTAGGATGAACACTTATATCTTGCTTTTTGTGCTGCGGACAAAAAGAAGTTGAAATAAGGATTTCTTCTTTCAAAGAATAGCATAGCAGAAATAAAATCATAAGCCAGATGGGTGGTCTCTGCTGTCATGCTTTCTTATTTCTTTAATGATATTAAGTATTTTTGAGTCAGTGGCAAATACTGTTGCATTAATTTATTTCCTTTCCCAGGTTGTAAATGTATATGCATGACTTAAGCCTGAAGACAATATCATCTTGCTGGTTTGATGCATTTTGCCACAACTAAAGATTTATATATTATTTTTAATTCTTCCTTTTTTTTTTTTCTCTTTGACACTTTCTAATCCATGATGCAACTCTACCTTTTGTCTCATGACAGCTTAATTTTCCGTTTTCCCAAGAGCTTTCAATTAAAGACAGGGTCAAAGGCTCTTGGAAAGTCAATTTGTCCAATCATCAGTTCTCATTTATCCATCACATTATGGATATGCTTAAAACTTGGCAGATGCTGTGCTAATGGCCCACATGTGTGTTCGTCTACTAGTACTTGTGTAGTTCTTAAGTGACAATAAAATTCTTAAATATGGTTTAACAAAGCGTTTGATTACTCTATAATTAGCGCTTCATATTCAGCACGTGTACAGCTGGCAGTTGGACATCTGCCACTCCAAATGGTAACCGAACAGTGACATTTGTACAGTTTAATTTTTCTTATGTGCAAGCTAAGGCAGACAGGTTTATGAACTGCATGATATGAATTTGCAGAAATGGGAAGATTAATGTAAAATAAATGATGGTAAAGGAACACTACTGAGTTTTAAATTACTTTAAATGAGCTTTTAGTCACAAATTAAAAACAACTGTTGTCATAATTGAAAGACAAAAATGTCTTTAGTTTGGGATTTGTTGTTTCTTCATGTGTGTGAAACTGCTGCTTATGTAATGCATTTTCCACATTTACTGGAGCCTTTCACAGGTAGGGAAAGCTGGGGATTTTTTAAACAAAAGAAAGATGGAATAATCACTGCAAAAATATTCAAAGGAACTCTGGGAATTGTCTCAGCAGTATATGGTCATTTTATCTTGCAACACATGCAAGCGCTCACACATTTGACTGTTTCTCTGACTGTCTCAAGAGAATCATGGAAAGGTTCATAGCTAATGAAAGGTTAAGAAAATGCGAAGTGTTCTTTTAATTCAAAACATGTATCAAAAAATGATGTTGATAATGGAAGAAGGGAAACCACATACAAGTGGTTATCAGGGAAAAGCTACCTACCTTAGATTGCTTTTTCTAGGTGTGGGGCTCTTTACACCTGCCTCATTAATTACAGACATTTTTTAGTCCATTAGCAGAGAAGCTGAGCTGCTGCATGAATTAAAGGTGCTCTGTTATTCTGTGGTTGTGGAAGTACTTCAGAGGGAAAGAAGGTGTCAGAAAGAAAGAAACTTCTACAGAAGGTTACAACGGGGAAAAAAAAAGCAGAGCAAAGCTTCTTTAGTGTTGATCCTTTACCATTAATGATCTAAATATTCCTATATAGGCAAGATCTGGGTGGAGTCTCAGTGATTTTGCTGGGCTCTGTTAGATTTAAGGTTTCAGACACAGACCCTTTTGTGCACTTGAAAATACAATTATAATACACTGGGAGTTTTTGTGCTAGCTCAAAAACCTGAAGTGTGTAACCAGGATACTTTTTTTCTGTTTATAACATTGAATTTCCTCAAAGAAATATGCTACATGTGCACTGTGATCAGTGTCTGAAAAACTGACATTTCGAAGGGATCAGTGCAGTCAGCATCTGCAGAATCATTATCTCCTTTATGGTCAGGTCCATCGTCCTCTGGCAGAGTATGTACTTCAGTGCGTCTGGAGTTTGGGAGACAGAAGTAGTCCTTTCTGCCAGTCCTGCTGGTGAGATACACACTTTGTGCCCCCCTTCCCCCAGCATTACAAGTTTCCTCTTCAATTCTTTGTCTTTCCAGCAACTGGTGACTCAACCTGCCCTGCACATTGCAGAGTTTTCCTGAAGGAAATTCCAGACTTTATTTCAAAATTGAGATGAGTGTCCAGCAGCATGTCTATTTCCCAGCTGTGTCCTGGGGCTTTATTTTATTTTATTTGGTTTTGCATTATTTCTTCATTCTTTGGGACTTGTTTTCCAAACTTGTATCCTTGGACTGACCCTGGAATAATACATGCAGAATGTGTGTTTCTTAAAGGATCTCCTGCTGGCTTTGTGAGCAAGAGAGTATATTCCCTTGTAGCCTAGTCCAGGTAACATTGTCCTGATTCTCTTCCTTAACCAGAGGAACTGGAGAAGAGAATAAGAGTGTTGACTGATTCAGCTGGGCAAGGTTCAAGACATTAGTTTGAGACGTGACTTTTAGGTTTGAGAAGGGAAGATTTGGACTTTTTCAGGTAGGAAAGCAGAGAAGCAGAATTAGGAAAAGACATGGTGTTAGGGGTGAGCTGAACATCTGCCTCTACCTAACACATGAGGTGAGTGAAGCCAGAACACATAAATCATACTAGCTGGGCCTCCTCCTCCTCCATTTCTCCTTCACATCAGCTTTTCTGTGAGTCCTGGGTGTATGGCACAAGACACCAGAGGATGTTTGTGTGAATTCCAACAAGTAGGATTTCAAGGTATCAACTTTACAGTCATAAAACATGAGCCTAGAAGCTCTCTGATTTATACAGTTCTTTGTTGAGCTTGTTATTTGCAGTGGAAGCTCAAGATGCCACTACTCTGTAGGCTGGATTTTTAGTAATTGTTAATTCCAATTGGATAAGGATTTTCATTGGGACAAGAACCAGTGTCCAGGAATGAGATGCAGTACTAGCTCAAAGAAATCTGCTACAGCACTGGGCATTAAAATTAGTCTGAACGTTGTCAGTATCGGGACAGAGTATTTCTGTATTAGATCTGTCATTTGTTTATCAGGTTTTCTTCACCTTTCCTGCTCAATTTGTTTTTTCAGGCAAAGACCTGCTTCCCAAATGGAAAGCATGCTATTGTGATGCCTTCTAATGGGTATTTTAAGCTTACAGTGAGGAAACCCAGGGATAACTAAAAAAGTAAAATTACTTGCACGTCTGTTGAGAAAGAGGATCTGCAGATCTGGCTTGCTCTGAAGTCAAATGGGTCATCTACAACAGAGAGCTAAAATTACCAGTAGAACTGATTTTATATAATCATAGGTAAAATCAGTGTATTTTCCCTCTACACGTACTTGCTCTTTCTTACACAGCAAACATTCTTATGTTGTGTGATTCTCATTACAGATTTGATTGCCCTTGGAGAGAGTTTCCAGTGCTGGCCCCAGACCACAGCAGACAAGCTACTCTGGGGGTTATTGTACTCAGGAGGAGAGTTGCAGGATGTATTTCTACAGATACTCCTGCATTCTTCCCACAGGATACAGATATAATTTATTTATTTAGGTTTTAAATGTAATAGACTTAAGAAAAAAACCCCACAAATATATAAACTCAGAGTTGCTCCAGGTAATATTTTGTTCATGAATGAAAACTGAAGTTTTGTGGGGTTTTGTGGGTTTTTTTTTCCTCAAGTCTTTTTCACAGTTGTGGAGATGACCCAAATAAGAGAGAATTGACTGTATATAATGTAGTGACCAGTGTGTGAGTAAACTGCCTGGAAAATCAGAGAATCGAAACTTTCTGCTTTATTTTTTTCAGTGTAGTAACAGATATTTAGAAAGAAGGTTGGCAATGCATTTCTTTTCATAGCACCCTGTACCTGCACATCTGGCTTCTGCACATGGGTACAGTTTAGCGCCATCTCCTTAAAGCTGCACTAGCAGCAGCAGTGTGGAAATCTGTGGCTTTCTTTACAAGTAGCAGAGTGAAAACCAGAGGATTGTTGATGGTTTGTGTCACTTGTGCCTCTTTTGAGCTGGTGAGTGCAGTGTCTCTAATCAGAATCAGTTCAATTGAATTGTGTCAATGCCTTGGAAAGCAGCAGAGAAGTGCACTGTGGTAGTGAAATCATACAGCAGATGTTGTTTTCGTTCACTTAAACAAACTGCTATGGCTTTGTGATCTGTGATATCACAGTTGCTTTTCACTCTGAGGTTTGGTGGCTGTTAAATCTTTCAAGGCCCAAGTTTTACATTCCTGTGAGGCTCCTCAGAATTCCTCAGAATACTTCAACACAGTGTCTAACATCAGCACAGTACTCAAATGCTAAAACTCTTGAGTCCATCAGTTTCATTTTTCGTGTCCTTTTATTTTGTCTATTCTAGGCTGTGGAGCAATATCTTAAAGCTATTTCCGTTTCTTAAACGCATTTCCTTCTGAGCTCTTCTGTTCTTTTTCCTGCTTTTAAACTCTTCCGTGCTGATTTCCACTCAGCTTTTGTATTATTGTTCTTTTTCTACATTGTCTCAAGCATTTCCTCTGATAGTTTTCCTCTGCCAGTCTTTGGGCCACTATTTGTGCTGAGAACCTTGTTAACTTGTATATGGTTTTCAACTATTTTGTATCATTATTTGGTAAAACTAACTTCTACCCAAGTGCTCGCCACTCACCTTATGAACTGTTATTGTGCAGGTACTGTATTAAGTTATCACAAAAAGACAGTGTTTCAGACTTGAACCTTCAATGTGTTTTGTTATTCTTCCTCTATTTGGTTTAGATTGTGAGATACTTAAGATACTGACTTTGATCTTACTGTCTTTGTGGAGAAAAAGATTCATTTTTCCCTTCAGATAAATAACTTTTGCCAAGATTTGTGGGTGGATAAATGACGGCCAATTTTTTTCTTTTCATTTTTCAAGCAAGAACAAGAAACTTGTTTTGAAATTAGAATTGGACAGTGACTAAAGAGTACAGCTGGAGTTAGAAGTTGTGGACTAGGAGCAACAACCTTTGGCTCTTGGGTCAGTGAATTAATTGGGTACTGTTGAAAGTTCTTGCCAGAGATTGTTAACTGGAAAAAGTTATGAAAACTTTAGAGAAAAGAAGTAACTATGTAAAAGAGATAAAGCTGGGTATTTAGAAGTGAAGAAGATGACTCCGAGTCATTTCTGAGATCAGTTGCCTTTTATCACATGTTCCATGTAGCCTTAGGATTTTTCATTTAAGGCAGCCCTGCAAGAAAAAAAAAAAATTTACAAAAGGGATTTTTTTATTAATATTGCTGATAAGAGGTGGAATGTCTCCAATCAGTATTTGAGTGGTTGCTATATACCTGAATCAGGCTATCGTTGCTGACTGGTTTCATTATCCCCATGTGTTCATCTACATTTGTCACATAGCATGTCACCTTTGATTTCCTACCATCCAAGTAGGGCAAAATGCAAAAGAATGGAATGAGTCATTACTAGAAGAGGCCTTAATTGTTCTGAACACCCAGGCAAAATCCACACTGATAGCAAGAAAAGGAGGAAAGCAAGAGGTTTTGGATTTTGAAGAAAGGTTACTCAAGCTAAAGCTACAGATACCTGGACAAGAGCATTGGCACACATTATTCTCTGCTGTTCACCATCCAGTAAGCATACTGATCTCCCCATAGGCTCAGCTCATATGTCACTGCATAGTGCCTGTAAGACCCCTACCTGAGCCTCTGCCCTGATACCCACAGCTTCTGGGCCTCAAGTAGGTGTCTCCCTAGGCAGGACTGACAGATGCTGGGCTGGATGTACTTGGTAGCTCAAAGCTGTCAGCTGCCAAAAGCTGTGCATTCTGCTCTGGACAAACCCTTAGACTTAGAGGACTTGGTGCGGACACTGAACGTGAAGCCAGGATGCTGACACCAGCATAGAAGAAGAAAGGTTGGAAGGAGTTAAAAATGTTGAAAATTAAATGGATGATGACCATAAAATCATATTGGTCACTGCTTAGATTTTGCAGGGGCTGAAGAGCAAGTTTCTACATCTCAGTTGTTTTCTTCTAGTCTGACATCATCAGTCTGCCTTAAAATAACATTTAAAATACATTTTATTTTGTTTTCCAGTCAGTAAAGGCTATAATAGAAGCAAATATGCCCTTCAGCATCAAGCTTATTGCATGTAATACCCTAACTTTACATAATCTCAGGCTAATCTCTTCAGACTTTGATTGCATTTTCCAGCTGTAAGCACTTGCTTTTAGTGAGCTTTCTAGATTGGTATTTCAAATGATCTGCCTATGTCAACTGTTTTTTAGATTTGCTTTTAAAATCCTTCCAGGTGTACTTCAAAGTAATTGGTCTGCTTACTATCATCTTAGATGCATGTTTATTAGGGAAATGGGTGATGTCTTTTCATGTGGCTTCCCATATTCTAGGAAAGCAATATTAAAATATTACAAGATGACATATCAGCTAGTTGTAATGCAAGTTTATTCCTTGTAGTCAAGTTAATTGTGGATATTTTAAATTGAGAATAAAATGTCCTGTAAAGAAGCTGTGTACTATCATATTTGCCTAGGCTGCTTCCTGCAGTTTCAAAAAAATGACCACTGATAGCACTTTTGTTATATCCTTAAATACTGTTGTCTTTCTTGTAATGCTCCCTCAAAATGCAAAGCCCAGTCATTAATGCCCCAGAATGCCCTGCACTGGTGCTAGGCATAGGTGTCATAGACACAGAGCTAAAGCAACATAATTGGCTTCAAAAGGGAGGAATATGGCTTTTTAGCTTAGGTGTTGCAGCTATCTTTATTCTGGCCTGGCACCTCAGAATATTTTCTTTGCAATTGCTTTTATAATTACCTGTTAAATTTCACAGTTGGTCTTCCATTTTTAATCTGCCCTTTTAATGTTCTTTTGGAGAACAGCAGCTCATGCTGATCTCAGACTTCACTCATGAAAGGCGTTAAGACAGATTCCTCTAAAAAAATTAGCAGTTATTCTTCTTTAAAAAAAAATAAAAATCACTACAAGTTGTGGGTCTTTGAATGCTTTTTCACTTGTGACAGCATTTAAGAATTCCAGGAGGAGGACTCCATTATGGTCAAAATGAGAATTGGTAACAAAAACATTGTTTCTGGAAAGTACCCAGCTTTGATTCTGACATGCTTTCTACTTTGAAGCTTTATTTATGAGAGGTGGTGTGGTGAACTCATTAGTTTTTATTGTGGCAGGTAAGGATGGTCTAGTGGGTAGAGGAACACTTTGGTGTTTGCAAGTCCTGGTTTCAGTTTTATGAAGTTTTTTGTGTGACTGGGGCACTCTCATCTAGCCTGTCCTTTCCTTGCAAGGATATTGAGAGTAAGTACACAGAAGACTGGGGTTGCTTAGACCCTGCAGTAAGTAGAGGCTAAACAGGTAACCAGTGTGTTTTGTATTTGAGGAGAAAGAGCAGAAACTTTCTTAGCTCAGCAATGAATTTTTCCCCATCTAAATTTAAATCTGATTAATAAACAGAAATGTTGTATTTATGGGATTGCAAAGATATCTTCAAGGGTATCCACTTCTTATGAAAAAACAAGTAGAGCTTTAAAAGGCAAATTTGTGGAGTATTAGCTTTCAGTCGTTTATCTGTAGTGTAATATACACAAGAAGCAAGGTCAGTATTGGTAAATTCTCCTGTTAGATTCTAATTTTCGAGTGTCTTTATTACACAGTAGCAAAGGACTTTGCAGAGATGAGAGTAAGGGAAAGGATAGCTTAATTGTAACCTAGGGCAATTCAGAAGCAGTTTCTTATAAGTGCTTTTGTAAGACATGCATACCAAAGAGGCTTGTGCATAAGAAAATACACCCACACTTTACAGGTTTGAGCAGAGATTACTTGTGTGTGTTTTGTTAGTCAGCAGTGTCAAGAGCTTTTCCTTCTAATTACCTTTTGATTGTTTCGAAGAGCACAAATGTAACATGAAATAATATAATCAGAGTAAAACCATCTGTAGAAATATTAGCTAAACTAGTATGATGAATGTCAAGGGAATGAATTCTGCAGCTGGAATATGAAGTGTGTAAGGCCATAAATCAGAACTTATCACTTGACACAGTATGTCAGAACCGCTTAAATGTGCACTGGGAATAAAAATCAAATTGTGTTGTTAATAATTAATTTTTTTTCTAAAATTACCTCATTACCCTTCCCCAACCCAATAAATCACTGAAATGGTTTACCTCTTCAGAAGGATATCAGTGTACATTTACATATCCTGGAGTACTGGAGGTCCAGCAAGGCAGAAGCAGCCTAGATGATGTTGAAGGGCTGCCCTGCACACTGAATTTAAATCTAAAACCTTCTGGTTGGCCATCAGCTCTGCAGCAGCAATGTTGCCTTCAGTTTTTTGGCCCTCTCCCAGCTCTTGGACTTCCTAGGAGCAGTGCTCTGCTGGGGCTGAGATGCGTGCGACTGGAACGCTCACACTCACCGTATTCATCTGTGTTGGTGCTAGCATTCAGAAGGAGCCTGTGTTCCTGCCTTGCTTGCTGCCCTTCTTTGCACACGGTGGATTGTTTTCTTTGTAACTCTTGCAGTGTGTTGTCCATTCTGTTTGAAACTCTGCCAGGACTCATGGCTTCTTTTGGGAGATGTTTCTGTTGCCAAATAAGCTTGGTTTCTAGATGTTCTACCAAAACTTCCCTGTTCTTTGTCTGTTAGTGCTGATCAAAATGCTCTTCATTAGTAATGCAAATAATTTTTTTCAGTCCTTCTCCCCCATAAGTCTGTTGGATTCCATGTTGCTTCCTTGTAGCTACAGCCTGGCCAAGATTTAGGAAGCTGTTCCTTTTCCTTTTTAAATCGTTCTTTTCCTTTGTAGTACTCCTAGTTGTTCTACCTACTCCCTCCCTCACATCTGTCCCTTACAGTTCGACCCAGAATAGGATGACAACATCTGTACAGAGCTAGATCAACATACATTGCTCTGTAATGTACTCACATTTTTCTATGCTGTTTTATTTATCTTTTAATGTTATGATTCCTATGATCTATCTGAACTTCCTCTCTAGATTTATGATTTTATTGTAAATACGAAGATCTAATAGTCTCTCTGTTAATAAATTAGTTTGAATTGTTGATTATCTTTACCCATTTTTATAGATCTCAAGGAAGCTTTCATATGTAGCTTATATGGATCAGCAATTTCTTCAGTATTTGTTTCCTTCAGTATTTTTCCTATTTTGTTATGTGTTGACTAATACAAGTTGCAGCTGAATTGCTCAAGTTGTAACTTCAGTTAATTCCCCGGTAATCAAAATCAAGGCTTCCCTAGTATTTGGAAAGGAAAATTACCAATGGTAAAAAATAGAACTTGTCACTTAAAAATACACACTCTAAACACCCTCACTCCCATTTTTATTTTGTTATTTTATATTTTAAGCCAGCATTGGTTGTGTGCTTCAGCCTGGAGTAAGGCTGTGTTGTATTTCACTGAGTAACAGGAAGTTTATATTGCTCCTTCATGCACATTAGCAAATAGGGAGTTCGGTAATTACATATTGGCAAAATTCCTGTCAGGATGACTTGGTTTTCTCCCCTTGAGGTCCTTCTGAAATATCAAATGGAAACAGGAGTTTTCATTTCCTGACACTCCAAAGTGCAGTTATTGTAGACTTTGAAGTGGAAGATATTAAAACTGGCTGGTGGAAGTGAAAATCTTAATTACTGCGCTGCCCTCCTGGTGATAAGCCATAAGCGAAAACAGTGCTAGATTGAAGTTAGTGGCCAAACCAGCCAATTCTGTGTAGTTGGTTCTTCTGAACAATCTTGAAATGCTCTTATTTTTAAAAATCAGTGATGTAAACCTCCTCTGGGCTCTGGATTAGTTGTTATTGACTGATAATATATAGCATATACTGTATGGAAACTCTTTGGGTTTTATTTAAATTAATTCCTCTGTTGGCACTTTGAATGCTGTGATAGGCAAGCTATGAAATACTTGTTTCTTAGCAAAAACTCCCATATTAGATTTGAACAAGTTTCTTATTCTTATAAGGAAATACTCTAGATTCCTCCTCAGTCTTTAAGGTGTTAGACTACCTACTCCTTCAGTTCATATCTAATTTCCGAATATGGTTATCTCTCTCACTGTTTCACCTTATGTGGTCCTGCTGGGCCACAGGACTCATCTTTATTTCAGTATCATTCTCTGTGTGTTGTCTTTGCTTTCATATCCGTAGAGTTCCTTCCAAGGGAAAGAAAGAGTTTTCTTTAAAAGGGAGTGTACCTAATGGTAGATGGTTATGCTCTCAAATGTGCCTTAATTTGCATTGCTTTTCAATTTCTTTAAACTTGGTAAACTCTTTAATAATGAGCTGTAGTTTGTACCAGAAATGCATGAGATGATTCCAGAAACAAAAGTCATGAAGTAGAATTCCTTGTATCTGAAAGCAGCTAGAAGGATGAGTCAACTTCTGCATGATGCCATCTGACAGGCTTTGTTTTTTATAATTATTTTTAATTTCTTCCTGCAGTGTTGGAAAAAGATAAAGCTACATGATCCAGGAAGTGCACTAAAATTGACTGTGCAGAGCACCACAATATCCAGACAATGAAATGGATGTTTTCCGCCTTAAAATCTTGTTTGTTTGCTTGTGTGTTTTACTTATAAGGATATTTTTACTTTCTTGCAACTTAGGTGTCTATTTTAGACAATAGGAGTCACTTTCCTTTCTCCTGTTTCACAGTGAGATGCATTTGCTCTTAAGGAGAGGCTGAAAACTCTTTCTGTAATGAATGTTGTGTTTCTTAGTCCTGCTTTTAAATGAGCTTTTTATATACAGTCAATGTTTTAAACTGACAACATTTTCTTCTTTGCTCTCTGAAGGTAACATTTTTTTCTATTTGTTTTGAGTCTTCTAGAAACCATAAGAGAGTGAAAAGTCTTGATTTGTTTGACAGAGAGAGAAAGAGCATTTTAAAATTTGAAAAAATCCTTGTGATTGGTTGGTAAATCTTGCAGTCATTCTGTGTACAAACATAAGAGAAAGCATCTGTTAACACAAGGTAAATCACATTGAACACCTTGTCAAAAGCTGAAGATAATAATTTTTGCTTCCTTTTTATAACAGCACTTTTCCTCTCTCACCAAACCAAGCATCTGTATTCTAATTCTCAGTGTTGTTCCTGATGTTTTTACATCCTGTTTATTATTTCTTTATGGCCATGTTCCATTACAACTTATTTACAGCTTTACTTATTTTTTTCATTTTGACTTCTCATCCAAATTTATTGTAGAAATTACTTTCTAGTGTGGACTTAACTACATATTTGGAAAAATGGAAACTTTATGAAAGTAAGGTCCTTCAAATTTGTGTATTTCCTGACTGTATAATGTCTGTATGACAGTAAGCTATATATTGTGCCTGTGTTTTCCTGTACATACTATTTCCTCTTTTAAGTTAATATTCTTTGTATTTGAGGTTAGTCTTTGTACAGATCTTTGTGCACTTATGATAGTATATATACTCTTTTTAGGGCCTGATGATGACTTTGAATGTGCATCCATCATAAAAAAGACTTGTCAGATTTTGCTGCTGTATTTGTAGAACAGAGTGCAGGTGTGGTTTAACAGTTACATTGTTCTCCTTCCTACAGACAGAGGCCTGTTGGAGTGATGTTTTGCATAAATTTGATTTTGTTCTGGTAACATATGGCATTTGCTCAATGAATAAAACAGTACTTTGAGACAATGGTTTGCATTAAAACAGTCTTGAAAGACTTCTGTGAAAATTGTGCAGTCAGTCACGCAGTCTGCATTTATCATGATTAGACATTAAGTTAGCCCAGTACCTAGTACCGTGTATAGTCTTTGTGGACATGCTCTGTTTTAGTACTGTGATAGGCCACCACATCATGCAGTCTGATTGTGGAGATTTCTGAGCTTCAGCCTGAAAGCAGGTTCATCGTGCTGCCCATTTCTACTGGGGAGCAGTTGTAAATATTTCCTCTTTAGTGGGAAGTTTTCCTCTTTATTCTAGCCTGCATCTATTCAGGGTTAGTTTATATCTATTTAGTCTTTGTCAGTGTTATCCTCTCATTCAAATAGCTCCCTCTTGTCTTTGGCATTGACCCATGATGTATTTACAGAGCACAGTTTTAATCCACCCAGCCGTTTTGTTCAGTAGCTGAGCTGAGCAGTTCTTGTCCCTTCTAAAATTGTAGTCTCCCATTCATCACTCCTGTCTGAGTGGTGCTTCTCTGCTCATGATGTGCTTTTTCTTTTCTTTTATCGATGACTAGAGAACAGTGTATTCTACTATTGACTTGCATGAAGACATCACTATTTTCCCTGCCTCTACTGGAGATAAATTTAGGGTGTTTGCTGCCTATAGTGATGGCTTATGGTCAGTCACCATGCAATCTAACTTCACTGTTCTGCCTCTTCAAATCTATGAATCCTTATTCCAAGTGTAGGATTAATCGTCACATTGAAAGGTGTGTTCTTGACCATCATATTTAATCCTGTTTCTGTCATTTCAATCTACAAGTTCATTCATTTCTTCCTCAGATAATATGGTCTTCCTTTCTGTTGACAGATACGCTGAAGGTAAAATGCTGAGAAGCAGCCTTTGATCACTAAAGAAAAATTAGGTCACTCCCTGGACCAATATTCAAGGAATCCAGTACTGAAATATAAGAATGCTCTACAGAGTTAAGACCAGGGCTATCCATGCACATTCATCAAATTTCTGATATATTGTATTTCCTATAGGCATAACCAATAATATCTTCTTTAATTATTTTGCATATGTTCTGCCTCATGCCTTAGTTGCAATTTCTCAAATCTCTGATTTTCCCATGGAGATTTGCTGCATTATTTCCCCTCCCCCCTTTTTTTTTGTGTAAGGCAATTTAGTGGAAAAGATACTACATTTTTTTTGACAGTTTCAACTCTTTTCCCATTTTCAACTTGTGTGTCTATTTCCTTCAAAGCTTGTTTCACTCGCTTGTTTGTTAATTAACTATAGAGTTATGGGTCTACACTTGTGTCACGTTTTTCTTCTTTCTTGCTATTCTTTGCTAATATCTGTGCATATCCCACTGCCATTTTTGATGGAATTAGTAAAAATCCCTTTTAATGAATTTATAAGATATTCTGTGTGAGGATAATCCTGTAAAGACTAGCTAAACTTTTATGAAATATGCACTCCTAGGGACTTCAGGTTTGCAAGAAGACTTGCAGTTTTTGTTCTTGAAAGAAGTAATTTTGCTAGCAGCATGCCAGAAGACTGTATTGTACCCCTGCCCCTATTTCCCCTTTTAAAAAAATTATGTGCAACTTTTGATAAGTATGTTTGCAGATAGGCTTGCCTAATCCATCCTGCAAATGGTCTGAATAATATGGGCCAAAAAGTGCAGAGAAGGAGTGGCAGAATTTTGCAGCTAGATTAGGTCTTCGGTATTTCCTCTCTCAGTAAAATGGTCCTAGATTAAATGCTCATAAATTTTTGATAATTTTATGTAATTATAGCTTTACAGGAAGTGTTGAAACCTTCCCTTCCCTTTCCTACTGAAGAGTCTGTTTTCTGCATTCTACATCCTTCTGAGGTTTGTTATCCTACTGCAGCTCTCTTCTACAGTCACGTGCCTTCCCAGTTGCGGATAAACATCATGGTATTTCTTTTGTTTGGCATTTTCATATTTGAATTTTTGCCAGGTTTTTGACAGTTTCATAACTATGTGACCTTGAACAGTGACCTTTATATAACATCTGATAACTTCTCTTGAAAATGGGCGTAGTTGAGGACTGCTTTAGAAAGCAGAGGATTCACTATCGGGACTACTCTTCAAGGCTGAGGGACATCTTTACATGATTTAGGGAAGGACATGGTAATGGTCAATGTGCCTCACAACAGCTTTAGTGAATTTCTTCCAAACCTGGTCTCCACTGAAAGTGAATAACTACCCATTGCCACACAAAGGGAATGTAGTAAAAAGTTAATGATTTCCCAAAGAATTTAGACATTAAAAAGGCCTTTTATATTGGTATGAAGTTGTATGTCTTTGCAGAAGTTGTTTTGATTTCAGTTGTGCTGCTTTTACGTGGAGGAACTTGCTACAGAGCTGAATAGAAGAGTAAGATCTCTGACACATCTCTGTTTTGCCTGTTAGAATTTGGTGAAATTCATGGTTGTGCAGGAGATGGTGTTAAATCAATAAGGAAGTGATTTAAAAAAGATCTGATAAAAATCAGATGTGATTTTTATCTGTTTGAGAAGACTATCTCAAAGTGGGATTTGTACCTACTTTTGTGAGAATTTAGAAGAGCTACCTTGTTAAAGGTAGTCAGGTACTTCTACTACATGTGTTCTGAAATAAACTTTTTTTCCATTTGGGTCTGAATTTTCTTTAAAACTGTAAAGTATGAATTTTTGTTCCCAGATGGGCTGTAATACTTTTGGGTTATATGAACGTAGTTTGGTAGTTTTTGCTCTTCTTTGGGATGGATCTTGGATCCTGAAAAATGTTCTTGAATTAGGGTTGTAATTCAGACAGGATATAATGGGGTTTTTTGGTGTCTTCATAGCCTCATACGTTGTATTTTTCATTGGGATATTAGGAAATTAGAGTTTCACTTTTATATATATTTAACTGATGATGTGTGACAGTGTGCAGTTTTATATAAGCTCCATTCTGCCTTTTATAACAGATTTGCTCATTTTCCCAAATTGCATTGCATTTAATTCCCATCACGTAGCCTTTATTCTCAAAATTATGATTTGTGGTTAAGCTAAAAAGCTGAATCTGCATCCCTTCTGCTGAGAGATATACCATTTCCTTATGCTTCACTTAAACTTTGCAGTATTTCATTGTACTTTTGCAGAGGACAGCACAGTTTGAAAAAAATACATGTAAATCAGGTTGCCCCCTGGTACAAGAGCTGGGCTCTTTGCTTGTTCTTGCTTTCTCTGGTCTCTGCAACATGGGTCATTTCTTTGCATCGCATAGAATGTATCACGGAATCACAGAATTGTTTGGTTGGAGGGAACCAGAAAGATCATTTCATTCCAACCCCTGGGCTGGGACACTTTTCACAAGACCATGTGACTTCAAGCCATGTCCAACCTGACTTTGAATGCTTCCAGGGATGGAGCAGTCACAGCTTCTCTGGGCAACCTCTTCCAGTGCCTCACCACTCGCACAGTAAGGAACTTCTTCCCAGTATCCAATCTAAGCCTGCCCTCCCTCTGCTTAAGGCCATTCCGTCTTCACTATGTGCCCTTGTGAAAGGTCCCTGTACAGCCTTCTTGTAGGCCTTGCTTAGGTTTTGGAAGACTGCTATAAGGTCTCCAAGAAGACTCAGACTCAGCAGGAGGGATGGAGAGCAGTGGTGTCATGCTGAAGTTCAGGCTGTTGATAAGCTTTGACAGTTGCCCATCATGCTGATCAGTAGAGGCTTCCAATGTTTTATTCTTCCTTATTGTACTGTCTCAAATTATGATCTGTGATGTAGTATCCCATCTGGCTTATTCTGACTAGCACACTAAGAGTAAAAATTGAACTGGTTTCACCTGGGAATGAGTCACTTGATGAGTTCCGAGAATGGGCTTAAGAAAAGAAAAAACAAACAGTCTTTTAAAATACCAGACTTGAACTATTTGGGGCTTATATCTCTTCAAGGAATCAGGTTTTAATTTATGATCCGTGCCATCAAGGTAACCCTATTTTTCTGCCTTCTGACAAGAAAATAAGCACCATCTAAGTCAAAATGTTTAGTTAGATTAGTATTTTATTACTATCCATATACGTGAAAAAAAGACAAAAGAATTAAAATGTCCTATGCCTTCATGTAGTTAACTGTGTGTTACAAAAATTGAACTTTGTATTATTTGTGAAAGCAGAAGACAACTTTCTGGATGAAAACTGTTGAACCTGTCTTTAATGAGTGAATGTAGTTTTATTTAGTTAAATTCAGTTATATTTAGTTAAAAGTGCATGGTATCCAATTCTAAATCTCTGCTTTTGGTTTCTGTCCTACAGGGAACACAGTGAGTAACCTGATTTTCATTCTACCTCCAATCTATGGTGCGATTCAGACCTATAAAGATGGCCTTGAAAAACGGTATTTAGCTGCATATTTGTGTCTTACAGGTATGTGTAAAATTTAATTTGCTCTTTCATTATAAAGAGAGCTCAGATGTGCAATGAACAATACAGCTAAATATTAATAAACCAAGTATTTAAATCCAAGTACTATGTATGGGAATAGTAAACCTCAATTTGTTATACTTCTTAATGTTTACAGAAGATTGGTGTTTGTTGGAAGGGCATGAGGTTAGAATTCAGTAAATAACTAAATGAGATTTTAAAGTGATCCTTTTCTGGCTTTAACTCCTGCTCAGTGCATCTTAGCTTGCTGTGTATTTTTATGATGATTTACAGGAAGTGTCTTGTGTGTTCTACTTACAAACAGTTTTGCACTATATTAATATTTTTGTGACATTTGTATGGCACAGCAATACAAGAAATGGCCAAGATCCTGTGGGAACTGGAAAGGCATTCTTTCATAAGTTTGAATTTGTTTTCAGTTCCTCTTTGACATATATTCATATTTAGATCAACTTAAGGGCAGTCTGCTTTCTCTGTAATAACAAAATCCAGATGAAAACTGACTTCCCTTGAAGTTCCTTGTGAGAGAAAAGGCTTGAAGGTGGCTAAGATTTGGTTTTTGAGTCTCAAACTAGATTTCACAGAATTTCTGTGTTTCACAGGATTTCTGTGTTTGCTGTAACTTCCGTCTCTGTGGAGACCTTTCCCAGTCTTTGCAGTAGTAAGGGATTGGTAAATGTTACTTTTGAGATTGGCACATTCTGTGTTTAGGCCAACATAGCTGAAAAACATATATCTATATGCTAAATGTATCCTTGATGCAAGTTAAACATATACTGGGTGCTACTTGGTGAGTTTTTAGTTGCATCAGCTTTGTTGATCTCTGTGGAAGATAGGCAGGAGCAATGCACAGCTTTGCCTATTGTCTGAACACTTTCCAAATAGCCATTTGTACCCTTTTTGTCGTTTTGAGTAATTATTAATTTTTGTCTCAGTATGAGAATTCTTGAAGGTCAAGGTTTTCTTTTAAAAGGACAGGGGAAGAAATAGTGTGTAAGCATTTGCTGAAGTTGACTTCGTGTGTTCTTGAATCAAAATATCCTACACTTCCATTCTTTTTAAACAAAAAAAAAAAAAGCTAAATTAAAACTCTGTTTGAGACTGTCTTCACTATAATTTGTGGCTACATTTTATGGTGGACAAAGTCTACCACTATCTGACCAGAATGTCAGGCTGGCACACCAACTGGGCATGTCCCATATCTGATTTAATTTTTAAAGTTAAAAAAAAAACCCAAAAAAAACCACCAAAGTCATCTGTCTCTGATCATAGTTAATACCATGGGCTTCAGTTTTATACTGTTTGTCATGTTGATGGAGGGGAGCTCAGGCTGGCATATTTGACAGCAGTGCTGGAGGGCAGTCCTGAGTTCCAGCTGGGCCCTGCTCATCTGTGACTGGGATGGCTTTGACTCCCATCTGAAGTGATGAATGCTTGCATCACTTGATTTTTGTCTCATATGTTGGAAGCTAACATTAAAGCTCACTCCCAAAAGCATTTCCCTTCTGTTTTGTCTCTACTTCAGTATTCATAATGCTGGACCATTTTACAGCAGTTGAAGGATGTAAAGGAATGTAGAAGACTGTAGTTTCTCAGTGAAAAACAGAATGATTTGGAATCACAAACCTCTTAACATTTGGTCTACTACAGAACAAAAGCAGTAAATGAGGACATAACCAGAATTTTAAATATAGCTGAAATGTGCCAGGAACATTGGCATTCTTTCTGTACGTGTGACTGAATGAGCAGCATACTGAAGTGGATATAGTAAGTGTACAGAAATTCCTTCTTGTAAGAAAGTACCAGTGAGTTCTTTCTCCCACAGGAATTTTGTTTATTAACAGATTTCACTCTACTTATCTAATTTATAACAAACAAGTATAGACTTAATCTGTGATGGCAAAGTGAATTTAATGCAAACTTTTGATTCCACTTCAGGTACCATTCTTCATTAAAGACCATATAGTAGTACTTCTAATTAGCTAGTAGTGTCTGAGGCTTGTTTTGTCAAAGCAGAAATTCTTTAACAATTCTGCAGTGAAGATGGGAGTGGAAGGGAGGGCACTTTAGTTAGATTTTAACAACTTTGAACAGTTACTGAGATTGTACAAGGGATAAAAAGACAGCTGTCAAAGTGGACATTAAAATTAAATCTGTTAGCATTTGAGAACATAAGAACTATTGTTTCTAGACATTATTTTGATCCAAATCAGTTGGGTTTTTTGGGTGCTTCCAGACATTTGGCTGATTACCAGTTCCTTTGTGTTTTACCACACCATGTTCAGTGCTTCACTTTTATACACAAAATTTCTTTGGTTGACATTTATTCCTTTTAGAAGCAAATGCATTTTGAATTATGGAAGCACTATTTTTTTCACATACATGCTAAGATCTTGGCAGGACAATAAAGGGTACTTCTAAATAATTGCTCAAATAAATTTCTTGTTCATATTGGTGCTGAGACTGAGTTGCACTTCTCAGCAAGTTCTTTGAGATACAGCACACTGTTCTCAGACTTTTTTTCTGCTGCCTTTTAGTGCAAAGGGCATGTGGTTAATTAACTCAGTAGAAACTGGATATGGTTTCTAAGTTTTAGAGAACCATTGAATCAACCTATAAATTATGAATAATAATCTTAAGCAATGACTTAAGCATGGTACATCTCCTGAAGTATGTGGAACAAATCATCAGACTGTCAGTACCTCAAAGAATAAGCAGTTTGTTTTGAGTGGTTCCCTATGACATTGCAGTATTGTATCAGGCTCTACTGTATGTCCTTTCCTCATGCATCCTGGGAAACTGACTCTGAAATTACTCATATTCTAGAAGGGTCTCAATTTTTTAAAATATATATCTATATATCAATATTTGTGTATGTGTGTATATATATGTGTGTTAAAGAAAAAAAGAATGTAACTGTTCTGGACCGAGGAAGATAAGAAAAAGTGGTCAGTGGAGTAATGTACTTTATTAGATGCTTTACTTGAAATTTGGAAGGATTGTTCTGGTTTATATTTCTTTGTCTTGTTTATTAGGGCTCAGTCATTCAAGCTGTGCCAAAGTGAAGGGGGGGGAAAAAAGGATGCAAAAGTTTTTCTACATTAAGCATAGCCATAGGAACTTGTAAGCAACTTACTAAACTTTATTTCCAGTGAAACTCTGTATCTGTGAAAATACTTATTAGCAGCTCTTCGGTCAAAGTTAATTCCCCTATTTTTACCTAACACCTATAGAGAAGCGCCTAGGGCCATGTCATGTTAGTAAATCAAATGTGGTTGGGAGCATTCCTGAGTGCTGAAGCCAAGTAGCATGGAACAGCCCATGTCTGTTCATCCTAGCCTCCAAAACAAGGTGACTGCATACAAATCCCCTGCTGAGCACAGGCTCCGGACTCTTCTGGCTGCTGGGCAGTGCCTGGAAGCTGCCTAGGGAAAGGGCTAGTTGGAATAGTCTGGATTCACGCCACAGACTGTTCTAACAACTCACTAGAGCAGGCAGTTGTATTGCAGTGTCTGGGAATAGTACCAGCCGTGCTGTAGTTTACTTCTAGACCTGTAACCTTGGAGTATCCAAGGTCTCTCCTGTCTCTTATGCTGTGGAGGGAAACCATTATAAAACAAAATAATTCATTGGAAATAGTTAATTTAATTCTACTTTTTCATTGTTTCATTCTTTGACTGTTTATGATGCAGTATGTTGCTGTTTATTTTTAATTCTGTTCTATCATTGTAAAAAAATAAAAGTGAAAGTCAGCTCCAAATTTAAATACCTAAACATATGTGTCTGCCTGTGCAGAGGGTTCTGTCTGCCATTGCAGTCAGTAAAGCTGGGAGGATCATTTGACTCATTCTAAAATACCTGTTTAGCTAGCTGAATTACTGTTAATAATGCCATGTTCTTAGTGGAAGCTTTGACACTTATTTCATGTGTAGATGCTTAAGTAAAGTTGTTTGCATCTGGAGCATCCTTCATTCAGGATATTTTCATACAGTGCATGTACAGTTAAAGTTCAAACCATTTCTGTGAAATGCTAATAAACTACTTTTTTTTGTAAAGGATTTAGGCTTATGATGAGCATTGGAACATTGGCAGATAGTTCAGTTTGATAGAACTATCACTGATTATGTGATAATTCTGATGCCTCCTCAAAGTAGGGTTCAAATCCTGAAAGTTTATATGGTACATGTATAGAGTTCAGTCTTTTGTATAAGATTATTTCTACATGGTTATTGCCCTTAAGTTTTTTGACAGTGAAATAACTGTATGAAGTAAAGGCTGCAGATGCATTGCTTTTACATCATCACTAACACAACTGTTTAATCAACTGGCAGTAATCACACGTTGTGCTTGCTGCAGGCCAAAAACCATGTTAGTCTTCATATAGCAGCTAACCTGACTTTGCATTTCTAATCTTTTTAAGTGCTATTCTGATCTCATAATATTGCCTGTTCTATGCTTAAGACAAAATTTTATATATCCCCTGTAACCTGAGAAGTTCATTGATATAAAAATGTCGAGTGACTTACAGTATCTATGAAAAGTGAGTTACAGTAGTTAGGGAGGAAATGGTGCTTCTTCAGAGGCCTTAAAACTTCCCGGCCAATATGCAGCTTTTAGTGAGTTCAGCCTGAAGTTAGATTGTGAGAAGTATATCTCAAGACAGTTGCATTCCTGTAGAGCTGCATGTATAAGCTATGTGTGACGACATTTGAACTTAAGTATTAAACCACTGCTTACTGGAGACAAATACGTGAAAGTGTGACAGAAAGGTCATATAATTTATAGTCATGTAACATTCTGGGTTATCTGCTGAATGCATATATACCGGGCAGACCTGACCATGCTCACGAGCTCTGTCATGAATGCAGCAAGCAGTACTGCAGCCATTTCTGTTAGAGGCTTTTATTTTAGGAAGGATCATATGATCAGTTCTTGTAAACGTTTCTTGTTTCAGAGATCTGTTTTATTGCTACATAATATAGCTAAAACATCATTCTGCAATGCATAGTAAAATTTCCTAATCAGAGAAACTCCAAGTGTGATCATTACGGAAACAAGAGGTGTTTAATTAATTTTAGAAATTAATTGTAGTCATGGGATTAATGATCTGAAACACTAATATCTGTAGCATTCTTGATTTTTGGAAAGACCAGAGAAGAATACTTAATCTAGAAGTAACTGCTCTTAATTCTGTAGGAGGAAGGAGAGGAGTTCAGTAGCTGATTGTTGAGATTTATTAACCCAAATAACATTAAGAAAAACTAAAAAACCCACAACTCAACAACATATTTTGTTAATTTAAAATCAGTTATAATTTCTTACGCAATGATTTTGCCCGTATTTGAAAATTACATTTGTTACAAATTGTAAGAGTTTGTATCCTGTGACAGCCAGGATAATGGATGGTATGGTTTCAATTATGATCTTCATGTTTTTTTCTCCGGAATGAATAGTAGTTGTTGTATATTCTGTATACATAGAAAAATGGCTATGAGAATTTCTCATTAGGATCTCAATGAAGGTGAAAGCAGCTGTTGCTTATTGTTTGGAAAGATTTTTTCAGAAGCAAACCAATGTAATCAGAGTTTACAGAAGTGCATATGGTTGTTTATGTTCTGATAAAGAGCTGTGCTCAATTTTCCCTGAGAATTAATGACATTAAAAGTGTTTGGCAATATGTTTTTAAATGTAACTGTATTACAGTTTCAAGTTTCATTAAAGTTACATGCTTAGGTATTTAATTTCATTGAGTACATGTAATAATCACAGTTCTAGTCTAATAACATCCAAAGAAGCATTTCCAGACATGTCTGTTTGCTGTCTTGGGAATCCTTTACAGAATGCAAGGAGATAGAAGTCTTGTTTATGCATCAGTAAACCTGACTGTTATGTGGAGACAGTGATGCTCTTGCAGCAAAACAAGGCAGCACTACCTGATGATCAAGGCTTGAGTGCAAATTACCTGGCTTTTGCTGTAACTTGAGTCTGAGGGAAAACACAATGTCTTGAAGGAAGACAAGACAACGCATTAATATACTTGTTCTTGCAAAATAAAAATTAACTGGGGCTTAGTCAGAGTGTTTTACTGATAACATTTCAAAGTAATGAATGATGCATTAAATACCAGCTTTGCTCTAAACAGTGAAATCTAACTTCCAAGACACATTGTCCATGTCTAACTGAAAAACCTGTATATAGGCAAAGTATGTATCTCATAAAGTAATTTCAGAATTAAAGTCTGAGTTTGAAAAGAGAGTATTTCAGATAAATATAAATAATTTCTTGGAAGCTCATCTTTCTGTGTAGAAGGCCAGGAAATGGTGATCTGATTTCACAAAATGAATCCATATTGGGTGGGATTGGTTTGTTTATCTTGAATTTTCAGTTCTGAGTTCTAGTAGCAATTAATTTCTGCTTAGAGAGACATAAAAAGCTCTTCGTAAAATTTATGTTTTTAAACTTGACAATAAGCGGAAATATAAGATACTTTCAGGAGTACTAGCCACTCAATGATGCTTTGCATTATAGAAAGATTGAAATAGATAAATCTTAATGTATTTAAAATGAAAATAAAAACTGGGAAAAAAAAATATATTGAATTATAATACTTCATTCTGAGTTCCTTCAGTTCCTATGCTCTTTGAGATTACACCAGTTCATAGGATGAAGGGTTCATTGAGATGAGGGAAAGAGAACACTTGCCCCCAAGCCCCCAGAAATTCAGAGACATTGCTGGTGACTAATGTATAAAGTAGAAGGCTGTAGAGAATTGGGGATTTTTCCCTGCAGTGGCATATGGTGATATTCTAATTTTTTTACTGTAAAGTTCATGCATTTAAGTTAATATACCTGAAAATTTTACATGTAGACTTTTATGTTGACCATAGTTTTGATTTGTTTTCAGCTGTGGGATTGGGATCTTGGTGCTTCCACATGACCCTGAAGTATGAAATGCAGGTGAGTACTGATATGTAGCTGTGAATCACTTCATGTGTGTATCTCACTATACAGTCATATTGCCATTTCTTGACTAGATGAAACTTGTGTAAAATGAGTTAATCTACCCTAAGCATCATTGTACATGACTCCTCTGCTCTCAACAAGAGAGTAATGCTGGTCTTGTTTCATTAGGTGTTTTCCACTGATGGCTATATAGGAATATATACTTGCATGTAAAAAAAGAGCTATGATCAATTGCTTATGTTGGTAGAGGACACTTCATCCTTTGGGAAATCATGTTATCTTTTTATACAAGTTGTTGTTTTAAAATTCCTATAGCTTTGACTTAATAACAAACAATATAGATTAGAGTTATTGTTATTTATTGTATCTTTTTCATCTTTAACTTTGCTATTATGTTTTCTATTTATCTAGACGTATATGTAGTGTTAATAGTGAATTCTGTATGTTTTGAGTAGCAGTAGTTGAGTTGTCTCCTCTCTTATTTTCAAGTAGAAGGCATTCAATAACAAATGACAGGGCACAGGGATTTAGTCCTGGTATTTCCTGTTTTCTAAAGGGACGCAGGAAGTCCTATCCCCTTGTCCTCTTTTAGGTCTTCGAAGATTAATGAAATTCCTCTTTGAATCAAAGTCAGGATGAAGTGTGATTCAGTTCAAAATTAAGAAACCTACATTTAAAAGTCTGCTGAAAGTTTGTGCTCTCACCATAGTCAGTGGCAATACAGTTAAGTCAGTGGAATTTAGAGAGGCAGTCAGCTGGGCTGAATCATTCTCCAGACTCCGTTGGCAACCTTCACTCAAAAAAGATTCATTTATCTGAATATAAGTGTTCAGTGTTATCTTAGACCCTGGGAGTGTTCTGTCAGGCCTCCAGCTGCCATCCCACAGAGGTGCAAGTTTCTTAGACTCCCCTGTCATACCTGCTAGTCTTGGGTGGGTGTATTGGATATGACAGAGCATCTCAGATGGCATTAGACAACTATGCTGTGGCAACCAGCTTGAGTCCTGGATTTCTACTGATCACAATGGGACCTGCATATTACTGATCGATTGAAGTTTACCTCTATATAATGCTCTGTTTGATATCTCTGGCACGTGCTGGAGATGGCCAGCTTCCCCAGAACATATAGCTGCCACCATGTGAGAACATATGGTGCTTTTCTTGGCATGAGAAAGGTGGTTTGTAGAGCAATTTCATCACTTCCTTCTAAATTAAGGTACAATCTACCTATATTCTCTGGTGAAACTGTCTTGAATTTCCACCTTTTTCATCTGTCTTCCCTGAGCTGCTTATTCCTAACACAGCCAGTATTTCAAATCCTCTTTCTTGCAGTGATGCAGAGGTGAGTAAGGGCACTGTGAAACCCAGATCATTAAAATGATGCAGACTTAAAACAGTCTTATATGGGGGTTTTTTTGGTGGAGTTTTTTTGGGGTTTGTGTGTGTGTAGAGGCTATTTTAATCCAAGTCACTTTGCTGCTACTTGCCATGTAGTTCTGGTGTTGCATGAGAACAACTAAGGGGCCTGTGACCTGTGGTAAGTAATGTGTGGGCAGAAGCAGATGAGAGGGAAGCAGGAATGTCTTGCATCATTTTCCCAGCTGGTGTAAAAGGCTTCGTGTGAGGCAGAGAAAGTACACTTATTTTGGCAGCCAAATGAAATCCGCAAGTGGCCCGTAATTACTCCAATTGCTACCTCATGGATCACCGTGGACGAAAGAGTTCAACCAGTAAATAACCTTTCCTTGTTCACTTCATCTCTTGTTATGATTAAAAATCAGCATTGATAGCTGTTCAAATGGATTTTTTTTTTACATTTGTTTTGTAATCTTAATACTGTAAAGGGTCGATTCAGTAGGAGAAATGTGAAAGCTTCTGTTCTTGACAGTAATTATTTAGAATAGTTCTGAAGCATTCACCCCTTTTTCTCTTATTTTTGTGGGAATCTGCATGACTGTGCATTCCTCAAGAGTCCAAAATACTTATTTAACCAGTGAAATCAGCTCACTGAGTTTCCTTCTTTCCATGGTTCTTCATTGTCCAGACATGCCTTTGACATTATTTCTAGAAGCATTAATTCCTTTGGATACAGAAGCCATTGTTTTCTGCATGTAAATTCTAAATATGGAGAGGCTCTTTGTTGTTACTGTAATGTCCCTGAGATGCTGACATCAAATGAACTTAAGTGTAATCAGCTGTCCAAATTTGAAACATCTTCCATATTGTACTTCTTATTCTTCCCCTGCTTTTTTCTTTTATGAGGTGTTAAATGACTCACGCTATTTAACAGCCACGTGAATTAATCCTGCAGCTAATTCCTGTCAGACTTGAAAAAGCACATCACTGATTTTATAAAATGCTATTACTATAAAGCTGAATTCAGCTATTGCTTTTATTTTTTTCCCTCTGAGGCATCACAGCAAAGATAACTAATGTGATGGCAAGGTGCCACCTAACGTGCCTGTTAGCTTCAGCTGCTATCAATGTTCCTGATACTGTCTTTGTGCTACTTCTTGTGGTCCCTGACCCTGTAATGCACTGGTACAGGGATTTAAACCTTCTTCTGCAAGGTTAGTTGTGTGCTGGCTCAGCTGTTGGACCGGGTTCACTGTGGGTCAAATGAGTACAACTGCCTCACTGGAGAGGAGCAGTGGGAGTGTGGGGGAAGAAGCAAGACTTGCCCTTTCAGTGGCAACTGGTTAGCACAGACATTTAGCAGCATTGTGAAACATTTCCTGAATTTTCTATGACCAAAACCACAACAAACTAATATTTCACACTTAGTATAATAAATCTCTCTCCTTCTGTAACCCAATGCAAAATTTCAAAACTAAAACGAAGTTTTTGACTGTGCAGTTGGAAAAATTATTCCAAACCAATCAGAATCAGACTGGCTTTATAAAAGGGTTTGAGTAAGCTGCTATTGCTCCTAATGTGTCTCATTATTCAGAAAAACATGGTGCGAGCTTGTTAAATACCCTGTACTAGCAGTAGGACAGCAATTTCTCTACAGGCATGACCATCAAAAACTTAAAATGATGATGGAAAAAAATCAAAATCTTTTTTGCACCTAGTTTTTGTTTTTCTTAGGAATGAGTCAAGTTCTAAAAGGCCTAACTATTGATGTTTGCTTAACATATTAGAAAGCAGAGACTGTGGATCTTCATTGATCCATTTGTGTGCTTTTTCATGTTCATGATTTTCAGTCCTACATAAGAGGAGGTAAGTTTAACTATATATTTATAAGCAGAAATTCATTAAAGTTCTTTGATGAGAGAAGTTTTTAGAAGAAAATGGTATTATGATTTTTTTTCTTCTAATGATAATTGGCAATTTTGAGTGTACCTGTTTTTGAGAAATCAACTATCTTGTGATTACTATTTTAATTCCATGCTATTAAGGTGGCAAGTTGCCAGAAAAATAATGGTTTTAGCTATAACGCACTAGTCTTCTCCCAAAGTATAAAAATTATTTGAGACAATGGAACTTTATATGCAGTCATAATCTTGGGGGGTAAGTGGGGGGGGGGGGGGGAAGAGGAGGAAACCCAACAAAACACACCACAAGAACCCCACAATAGAAAAAACCCAAACCCACACCAAACAAACAAAAATTCCTGTCTCTGAATCAAAACAATGTAAGAAATTTCTAAAATTAGGAAATAAACATGCAAGCACGTTGCCCATCCTAATGGGCTGAAGTTGTATTTTATGCTATGGAAAAAATTTGTTTCAGTTTCTCTGTGAAGAAGATGCTACTGACTCTAAGGCTATAGATGGGATGGTGTTATTCAGTCTGAGTTTACAAAACTAATTCTTACAAATGTTTTAAGAGGTATGAACAGTATATGCCAAGATTCTTTGAAGTTGTGGGCTTTTATGAAACGTCGAAAGATTCAGAGTAATAAGCTCATTAGTGCAGCAGCTTTTGGTAGTTGAATAGGGTTTGACACTTCGACACACTAAAGTGCAGTCAAGAAGATGGATATCCAAGTGACTTAAAAATTCCTGTTTACTTAAGACTTGTCTCCTTAATTAGCTCACATAAGCTTGTGATTTAAAAGTAGTTTTCATGTTTTGATGTCTTTGCTTTTTACAGCTGTTGGATGAACTGCCAATGATATACAGTTGCTGTGTGTTTGTCTACTGCCTGTAAGTATTTGCTAGTTTCTTCTTCCCTGAACAGTTATGAAATGTTAAGTTTTGAAATGTGGAGTCTCTGGAGCCAAATTTAGTGTATAGTGAGATGAAGCTTCTACTGCTTTCAGTGAGATCTGTTTTTGTACAGTATTATGACATTGGAGCACCAGGCTGGCAGTAGTCCTAGCTTTTGCTAATTTAGATATATTTTGCCAGTGTATTTTAGCAGGAAAAAACCACTTTTATTAAAGACTTAGTGTAGTGTACTAAACCTCTGTCTGTGGAAATAACTCCCAGTTTGTGATTCATACATCAGGATGATTTGTACAAAGTCAGAACCAGAATTATAATGCCTCTCTTAGTGCAAATATTTCCATTGTAGCTCCTTATCTCCTTGAAATTGCCTTTGCATTTATTTTGCCAGATTGGAAAAAGGATGGGAAGTTGCTATTAAAATCTGTCTGAAAAAGTCTGGTTTTGTGCAGTGGTTGCTATATTATCTTCAAAAACACTGAAATCTGTTACTGTATTTATAGCTTTAATAAGATTGTGCATATATATGCTTGGTAGCAATTAAAATGTTCAAAAGAATGAGCTACTGTGTAGTTTAGGGGGCCTTTAATGATTGTTTTGGTTTTCTTGAAAGCAGTTGCAAGTGGTTCTGCACAGGACATTCCCTTATAGGTCATTCAGTCCTCCTGACTCTCGAGATGTGTAAAGTACTTCAGCAAGCCATTTTGCAATGGAGCACATTGTGCTGCCTTGAGATTTCCCCGCCCCCACCCCAGATATGTTTTTCCTTTGTTTCCTTTTATTCATTCATGAGGTGTCTATTTCTCAAAGTTTGTAAACAAACTAGACAGAGGTAACTTGGAGTTACATAGACAACTTCTTTCAGCCCTGATGATGATGGGCTTCTCAAAGTTCATTTTTGTTGGGGTTTTTTGGACCTTTTCTTCTCATGGAGATACAGTCTGGGATGTGTGTGGGTTTCCATTACAGTTGAGACTGAGGTGTAGTGCAGAGATTTCGAAGCTAATTTTATTTGATTGTTATGCATACTGGGAGCAGTTAGCTGGTGTTACCTTCCACTTCTGCCAGTACCCAGTCTAGCAAATTTACCGTCTGTGACTGTAGTGAAGCCATAAGCAATCTGCATTTTAACATACCTCTGGCGTTCACTGTTTTGTAAGGCAGTCCTTTTCCCACGCTGCCTTTAGCTCACAGATGTAATGTTTTTTGATAGCTTTATTGCATTTTAAACTGATTTCTAATTTGCCATCCATTATCACCCTTTAAGCACTTTCTGAAAGTATAAATTTTTCTATTAAAGTAATACACCTTTATTAGAGGAGCTACAATTTCTTGAAAGGCCTAAGACCATCAGGATCAATTTTCTCCCAAATTTTGTGATAATATACCTTGAAAAATGCATCCTTTATGTGGTAAGTGATGAATGTTATCACTCTCCTTTATGTTCTCTTCCAGGTATGAATGTTTCAAGTACAAGAACACAGTCAATTACCCCCTGCTTTTCTTGTTAATAACATACAGCTTCGTAGTCAGCATAGTAAGTAACTTTTTCTAATATGGCATTTTCACCTGTAGGTTGCCAGTTTTCCTGCCAACGAAGGAACATTATAGAGGTAATACTGAATCTTTGTCACTTCCAGTCAAGAAAGACAAATTACTCTTTTGTTGGAAAATGATGGGCTGGCCAGAGAAACCTGAAACCTAAACCTGAAATCTAAACCACTGTATAGAATAAATGAAGGAGAAAAGCAATAATCCAGTTGCTGGAATAGGAACGTGAGAAAAACAGTCACTGTTGATTTGTTATGAGACCTTGGACAGGCTGCATTCCTCACCCTCTCTCACTGGAATAAGAATCATCCTATTTGACAGACTGCAAAAAGTCAACTGTGATACCCAGTCCAGGATATTGACTGGTGTTTTAAAACAGCCAGAATAAGAAAAGAATCTAGCTGTTAGTTAAAATTCTTCTGATCTTTTTTGTGTCACGGCAAACTTGACTCCCTTTCTAAGTGCAGTGTTCTTCCTTTATGAATAAGCTTAGTTTTGTGCTGGCTGTCAACCACAGATGGAATTTCCTTCATAATTTTTGTTGATAGCCATTTCTTTTTAAAAATAGTATTACTGTAAGTCATGTCTAGCTGTTAAAATCCCAACCTGTTCTCTTCTGTTTCTCCTACGATTTTTTTATACTTGTGGTATGTTATGCCTAAGATCTAGTGCCCTTCTCTCTTCAAGAGCATAAATTAAATGTACTTAATTAAGAATAGAAAGAACAACTAGCTTTTTGTAAAGTGAACTGAAATGTTAAAATTCTTGTCAAAAACATTAGTAATAGCAAATCAAAGTAGAGTGCATTTTCTTCTTGAAATGCTTATTAAGAATGTGTCTGGTAATTTAAGCATCTTAATTGTTTTTGTACATGCTGCAACTCTATTAAATGAGAACCCTAATGGTAGATATTAATGTCTCCATTTGTGCTTCTTAGTTTAAAATAATTCCACAGTTAAAACCTCAGGTGTTGCCAGAGGAAGCTTCAAATGTTTAATCAACTTTAATGGTGCATGGATAGGCACTCATGGCTGGATTCTAACCGAACAAGTCTTGGCAATATTTTGATGAATAAGGTTACAATTGTTCTGTGTTGCAAATTATTTCTCTTTTTTTAATCTTTCCAGGTTTACTTAAATTTGAAAGAGCCTGTATTCCATCAGGTAAATGTTGCTCTGTTGGAGCAGCTAATCATGTTTTTTAAGTATGCTGTTTTAGTGGAATGTTTTGCAGTATTTTATAGCCGGAAGGAAGATGAAAGGGAAGAACAGTTTGCCTTTCTTTGAGCAGTATTGCTACGTGTCCTTTTGCCATCCTCTTACTTAGTGACCTGAAAAACTAGAATGGTTTAGTGTGTGTTCTGTTTTAGTATTTGATCTAATATTTCCCATAGTTTTCATCAGTGGCAAACGTAATGAGGGGTCCCTAAGGTGTGTGTGAGAGGGAGGGCTTAATAAATCTTCTTCTGCTTCTTTCCATTAGCAACTGCTTTGAAACTATGACCTTGCATCATAGCATGGCCTCTGTGACTTAGCACCATGTTCTTCTCTCTGCTTTAATACATTAGTTGATTGGGTTTTTTAACTACTGGATTTTACTTTGTGTAATTTCAAGGTGAATTTAAACACAGAATGCCTTCTAGAGTTATACAGCAGACTGGTTCATACAGGCTGAATGGCATGTTTGGTACAGGCTCCCTTTGTGGCAGCCCAGGAGTACTAACGTGCATCCCCTGCCTGTGGGGCTTGGACTTGTATCGCTTTCCCCTTCACAGGAGGTTAGAAATTATGCTCATTTCTGAATGCCATGGGTAGTTTTCCCTCAGTTATGATTTTTTGATTAGGGATAATAGCTCAAAAATTTCCAAGCAAAAAGCACTGAGCTCGTTGCAGAACAGAGCTTTAAAGCCTTAATTTATGAAACTGGTAGTGCCATTGCTTGTCAAAATGTGCCTGCTGCATCAGCAATTGTAAAAACGATACTTAGCTCCGGTTGATAGATTAGTGAAGCACTGATCAACAGATTACATTCTCAGCTGCTCTAAATAATCTCTCCTAGAAACATGAATTGTTGCTCTACCTGTAGATAAAAGATAAACTTGTAGGGTGGGGGCTTTTTTATAATATTAAGTCCTTCCCTTTTTTCTCTCCTACTAACATTTCCAGCAGGAAGATACTGGACGAGATGAAAGTGGCAATTTCTGGTTCTTTTACTGAGCTGTGCATAACTGGCTTTGAATGAAGAGACTTAGAGTAATTTTTGTTAACAACAGTGGCAGAATTTACTATTTATTGCGAACTTTTATCTCTTTAATCATTTATTTACCCAACCTATATTTATTGCAATAAATATGTTACAGCCTCAATATATTCCAGTTTCATGCATTGGCATAGATACTGTCCCATGTTACAAATACTAAGACAATAGATACTGTGACTTGTTGGGAGAGAGGGAAATAGGGAAACTTTAAACTGTTGCTCCAGACCAAACCTTTAATTTTTTGCATCTGTTTTTATTTAGGTTCAGAATACGAATTCCCTGTTATAATTTATACACATGGAATCAATGTAGGGAATATTTGAGCCCATAAAAGTGCTGGACTTTTTACAACAACTCTTTGCAAATTGATTTTTGTAGAGAACATACAGTTATGGCCAAATTCCAAGTGCTCAAGTACTGTACTCATTTTTTCACAGTCTTTGCCAAATATATTGTAAGTCCTGAGGAAATGTTTCTCTGATGCACAGCTAAGCAAGGTTATTTTCTTAATACTTGTCCATTATTTTAGAGTACATTTAAAAAAAGTAAAATCATTTCAGTAACCATTTTCCAACTGAATGGATCACATAGACTTGAAGTAAAGTTAAATACGCTTGTGCAGTCATAGTTTAAATCACAGCCTTGGTCCCTGACTGTATTGGAAAGCAGCATCAGGAGATAAAGCAGCTTTTGATTCCTCTGTGTGTCTGTCTCTGATCATTATAATTTCTCAGACTTGCAAAAAGGGGAATAACTACATGGACAACTTAATATTGTTCGCTGTTTCAGTATGAGTGGGTTTTTTTCCCTGAAAGGAAAGCAGTAAGAATGGAAAAGGGTTTTAATATGTTTAACAACCAGGATCCAAGCCTCATTTTTCCACGAATTACTTTCTACATGCCTTCCCAACTTAAGCTGCTGAGTTGCTGACTGCCATTAAGGCACGATGGTGATTTCAGTTTGTTATCCATTGCACATGGCAATATAGACCAATTTCTTTTTTCTCCATCCGCATATTGGAGATCTCTAAGGGTCTTAGTGCTTTAACTATAGGAGTGATAAGATACACACTTTGAGACAGCTGGAGGCAGTACATCATTAGAAGTAAAAATTATTTCCCTGCCTGACAATTGATCTAGTATTTTTCGCCACCTCATCAATTACATTAAATTTATCAGTGGCCTTTACAGGCATATATTGTCCGTCCTGTTTATGTTCAAGTATCTCAAGCTAAAGCACTATTGTTACCTAATTTTCAAGGTGCTAAACAACCCTAGTGCCCAGTTGTTTTTAAGCCAGCATCACTGTCACAGGAAACAGCTGTACCTCTCCCCTCTTTATTTCCTCTGGCACACAAATTTACTCTGATGTGAATGTGATTGGAGAACTCAATGGGTTCAACTCAACAACTAATTCTCCTCGGAGTTCATTTTAAATCGGATTAGTTGTTCATCCCTGTTTACCACATATATATTGTGCTTATACACGAAAAGGTAGGGGAAGACAGACGACTGCTGGTATGGAGTGATCCACAGACACCCAAATATAAGACAGCCCTGGAAGTAGTAAAAATAGCCCTGGCAGTTAATCTTTTCAACTCAAGTGTTACAGTAAGTAGCCTTTAAACCTATGAGGTTTAAAACTCTGTCACCTACAAAGCATTGTTTCCCATCCTGATTTGTTTGTTTGCTGCATACCTTATGCTGACTATGCACTTGCACTTGTAGCAATCAAAGACCTCATTCAGCTAGTGAGCCATGTTATGTGAATAATGAAATAGGTCTAAAAGCATATTTTATTTGCATAGTCATCTGCTGCAAGAGTTTGAAGCAAATTTTAGCAAACAAATAATTAAAAGGTGAATGGAAAATTAAATAGCTGTTTCTTCTACATCAGAAATGAGATGTAAAAAACAGACGTTTCATTATGTTGTTGTGATGTCCCATGAGAAACTAAGCAAGTTGGAGTAGTAGATCAGTATGAGAATTGCAAATAGGGTAAGGGAGTGACTAGTGAAAAATAATGAAAGGAGTTGATTAAAGGCCTGGGTTTTCTTGGGATAAGTAGTGGGACTGGTTTGGGAGTTTTTTTAACAACCTGTAGCAGTAAAAGGAGTAGTGTACTGATGGTATTTGTGATGATACAAAGTTCAGAGGCATTGCTGAGTACAGGGGAGGAGATGAAGAGATAACTGGGAGACTTGAGGATTAGGATGACAACTGATTCAAAATGGAACACATGCACTGTGGGACAAATCCCAACTATTCTTCTTCTAAAACTGCTCAACAGATCACTAGGGGAGGAGGGAAGTGTCTGCATGTTCACTGGTCACAGCACAGTAATATGACCAGTGAATTGTTTTTACTTCTGATAGAAGTAAAATACAACTATTGGATTTACCAATTAAGGTGACTTCAAGTAAAAGGGAGAGAGTAAACATGGCAGGAAAAGGTATTTTGTTTGCCTTGTTAAAAAAATTAGTAACGTTTTTCTCTATACACGTTTTTAAATACACAGGTGCAAATAAGAAAGTGAAATTGTGATGAAATGTGTATGTAGAAGTATGTAGGGAAGCTTGAAACTGCATAAAGAATATGTTATGCCAGTGCACAACTTGTTCAGATTCACAGGGCTCCTCATTTTGGGGAATATGTGTGGACCCACTCAATGTCTTACAGCTCTCCAGAGTCCCTCCTGCTGCTAAGGCAACAGTTAGTTGTAGGCTTGTGGCTAAATATATTATGCCTTTTAGTGGAATGTGTTCATGTTTTCTATATGTTCAGGCTGCCAAGCAGTCTGTTAAAAATTAGGTTTTCAGGCATGTCTTCACCAGAAAGCTTTTTCTGTTTTGTCATTGTCCTGGTGAGGATCACATATAAAACTAGTAAGTGACATTTCACTGTTACACAGGTTTTTTGGGTATGTCTTACAGAAAGCAAGTCCATCTTTCGTTCTGGCTAGTGCTGCTATCTGCATAGTAAGTTATGATAATCTGACTGTCCAAGGGTTCAGCTCTACAAGTCATTGAAGGGGAAGCTTGGTTTGCTGTGACAGGCAGTGTCCCAGAAGCTCTACAACAGCAGTGACTTATGTGTCATTTTCCCGTCACATACATGCATCTGAACAGCGCCAAACCAAGTGAATCTGAATTCATTCATTCAGGACCTCTCAAGGCAGCATGTAGTACTGTACAGCTGTAACTATGCTGAGTTACTTGGTGTTTCAATATCATCTTGGGGATGGTCCTTCCTTTTTCTCTCAGCTCAGATTTATTTTCAAGGAATCCAAAAGCATGTAGAAGTCACTTTTCTGTGTTAAAAATTGCAAATACGGTTTCTAAGTTCAGGTACTTAGGGGATCTTATGATAGCTGGTTGGTGTATTAATAGATAAGCAGTGGTTGCCAAGAACCCAAAATCTCTTGATGTGGTTTCCAATGTACATACTAATATTTGAGGCTAATAAATTCAATTTATTAACCAAGAAGGGGGAGAAGGCCAGGAACAGTGGAAATAGCACGCTATTGCTGCTTTCTCTGTGAGAAGGGTAGATGAACCGTTTTTGTATGCTCCCCCACTTAGTGTGGAGTACCAACCTTGCCTCTGACTTCCATAACTGAATCTATATGATTTGCTTAATTGCCTCCACATCAAAAGTGTTGCCAGTCACTAAGCCCTGAAGCGCCTGCTTTCCATTTTTGAATTAGAAGGATGTTCTTCATATGTGGCCTTCTTTTCAGGTAATCCACAGTGTAGTCATCTGACTTTGGGATTTTCCCCAATTGCAAAGATACGAACTTCAAAGCTGAAATTTGTGTAGCTTTATTTGCATCTGAAACAGCAAAGAGGGAACTGTCTAGTGATAACAAAAGATTATGAGATTCTGCTGTTTCCTAGTTTCAGTT
Source organism: Acropternis orthonyx (assembly GCA_035583155.1). Lineage (NCBI taxonomy): Eukaryota > Metazoa > Chordata > Aves > Passeriformes > Rhinocryptidae > Acropternis > Acropternis orthonyx. The sequence goes on from JAWWEU010000001.1 coordinate 30,455,933, forward strand.
GCAGTGCAAAGATGTTCTTTGGCTTACAATTTAAAGGCACTGTGAGAGAAAAGAACAGAAAACTTGCTTGAGTTTTCATCTGTCACTTAAGTGATGTGTTAGTTAAAGAAGAACAAAGGGAGGTAAAGGAATGGAAAAAATTGAGTTAACTTGAATAAGGTAGTTTGTGTTGTTTTTTTGGTTTGTTTGTTTTGTACAGTATTAAAAAACCCAAAACTTTATCCTTCTTTGAGTGGATGGATAATGCCTAACAAATTTTTACCATGATGAAAATAGTAAATCCATAGTTGGTTGAGGAGATAAAGTAAGCCCTGCTCCCTGGAGTACAAACTAAATTATGCAGCTTAGTGTATAGCCCTCTAGTAAGAAACAGGTGTAGTGAAACGTGCAGTTACAGTCTCAGCATATCACAGCAACATCTCCTCGGTGCTCACATTTAGCGTGGAGGATTGGAGCAAGCAGAGCAGAACAGTTTGTTGTTCCAGTCTTTCACAGGCTTTTAAACACCAGTGTGTTTTATTACTAACAACCTGGTTGGGTGGGGGAACAGAAAAGGCAAGAAACTGAAGTGTCAGCTGTGGGCATGTTTTTCTTCAGTCACTGCAAGGTTCTTTTGGGGTTTTTTTCCTTGTTTTGTCCATTAAGACTGTCCTCTTCTGCAAGCCATTAAGCAACTCACTAGGAAATACCAAGCCAGAAGCTCTACAAAGAAGCTTTTCTTAGCTTTTGCTCTTTCCTGCTTTTAGCAACTGCTGAAAAAACTTAGTGTTTTACCTGGGCTCTGGGCTGCTTGTAAGATCTGTTTCTCTAGGCATAATCTGACACTATTTAACTCCTTGTACAAAGAACCCACAAAGAGCAATTTGGGTACAAGCAAAAAGGTGGTCACAGCCCTAATGGGTAGGACAGAAATTTCTCTTTGTGGATAGGTTTTTCCCATACCTCTGCTGCAGATGAGTATTTTAGCAATGAAAATTGCAAGAAGGAGGAGATAGGAAAGGCAGTTTGATGCCCTTTCTTTACTATGTGCCATCTCTTAGAATAAATTACTGGATTTGATTAGAAAAAAATTAAACAGGCTGTTTTAAATAAGGCTAGTGAAGTAAATGGTGTTAAGTTTAGCATTTAGTCTGTATTTGCTATATGGTAGGGTCTTTTTAGGCAAAACATCAGCAATGAAGAATTGTACCAGCACGCAGCACCTACCATACCTTTAGCTTGGCACTGATAAGCACTTGATACTGAGGCTGTGTCTAACAGGTTTTGTTGGTTTTCTTTTTTTACTGATTTATGTGCTGTACCCCAGCAAGGGAACTGGAATTAACTAACAGTTTTGAATAAAGTACAAGCCAGAACCAATTAGCCTTTCAAATAGTTTTGCTTTGTTTAGCTTTGCAGAGTAGAACACACAGTAGTAGTAATTTACTTGCTGAAGTTCTCTAATCTCGCTCTGAATGCATATAAAGAGCTGCTGTGATGAAAGACTTTGAATAGTCAGTCTTGGAGCTTACTTTTTCTTGTTGTCAAACTTAAGGGGCTCTGTTGTTGGTCTTGTTCTTTATATATGCACTGATCATATGGTGTGTGGTACTAACCTCATGCTTCAAGCTAAAAGGAGTTTGCAAATTTTCCTGTATGGACTTTTGAAAGGCAGGTTTCACTTTGCATTATTGCAGCTACCTATTTTATGTCAGCTGACTAGACACATGCATATGCTTACAGGATAGTAATATTATCTGACTGCTGTCTCAAAGGCAACATGGTCTAAAAGAAGGAAGGGTGTGAGGAGGTCGGTTGAGCATGGTAAGGACCCTGGTTTGTTAACACACTTCTGTGAGATTTAGTGGCTTTTAAAAATAGACAGCAAAGGTTTATCATTTTTGTCTTTCATACAGCATTGGATAAGAAAAAACAAAATGAGAAAGTTTAAGTCACTGAACAAGGAAGAAAAAAATAGCAAGGGTCTTGTGGGCCACTGGAGAGAGGCAAAGAGCAAGGCACAGCTGCTTGGAACAAACTGCCTTTTGGCAGGAGGAAACCAGTGTTCAGAATAAAAAGTGTAGAGAGTAATTGAATGTCAGCAGTGTCTAAAAATCCTTCCTGCTGCAGGGGCTTCTGCGTCACTTCTCAGGCATGACTGACCACATTTTTTCTCTCTGTTAGTCTTTACGTCTTGGAGATGGTGTTACATGAATCCTAAGTTTGTGATTAAAAAAGGAGAGTGATTTAAAGATCACGAAGCAGAAAATAAAAGATGACTTTCACTTTTTATGTATGTCAGGCAATTGCACTCAAATTTCATCAAGCCTACAGTGAGCCAGATATTGCTCATGGATCTTCAGAGTGTGCAGCCTTCCCACTATATAATTAAATTGAATCCCAACAATCTGTAATCGTTCTTTGAAATGCTTCCTGGAAAGTTTCTTCCATATTGGTGCTCAGTGTGGGCATAGCATATTGTCTATTCAGGTGTTTGCTTTCAGGAAACAATATTAATCAGATATCAATGAAAGAAGTACAGCTTTCAAAAATGGTTTTAGCTGATGCACAGACAGAGAAGAGATGATAAGAGTAAGTTACCAGTTTTGATTTCAGGATGCTTTACGAGTGCCATCTAGTGTTAGCTTTCTGATTCAAACCAGTGAAACACTGGTTTTACACAACTGATTTATCCTGTAATTGCATAAAGGCCATGGTTTATAATCATAATTTTATTTGAAACTTTAACAGAAGGCTTTCTGCAGAGGAAGTTAGAAGGAATACTGCTTTCTTGAGACTAAGAAATGGAAAAAACAGCAGAGGCTTCAAAATTCTTTTTACTCCTGTAGCATTTTATAAGGTCTCTTGAATCCAACTGCTGAATTTTCTCTTTTTTTATTTCCAGGTCATGTATGGAACGCTAGTTTCCATTATAGTTCTCCGATCTGTTTATATAGTATTATGGTAAGTAACCATTTAATTCAGCATTATAACATAGTATTTACTTTTTTTTTTTTTGGTGGGCTTAACATAAGAAATTGGCAATGGGAAAATTTCATTAACTGGCTACATAATGCTGGCTCATGGGCTCTGCTTAGCTCATCACCTTGCACTTTTTGAAGCCACTGGGATAACATTAAACTAAACTGAGATTTCTACACTTATGAACAGTGTTCACTGTCAGGTGTCCTGCTGATGGCTTCAGCTGCTAGCCAGGGACTTCACGAGAAATGGAGTTTTTGTGTTCATATTGCTGGAAAATGCAGAATCTCTTGCTAGTGTCCAGACTGTAATGATGATACCTGGAGAGTGGTAAGACTGCAGAGCCATCACTTAGTAATTTCCAATTCTCTTCCCTGCTCAAGTAGTTAAAATTCAAATGTAAAAGATAATAACACAGAAGATTAAATTATAGTTTTTCTTGCAGTTTTGACTGGATAAAGTTAGGTATGTATTATGGAAATTGAAATAAAAACTGTAAGAAACAAAAGGCTTTAGAAGTGTTTCAAGACATGAAAAGCATTAGAATCATCAGAGCACAGACTTGGTAGGTAAAAGGGAAGAAAACAGCATTGAACAAGTATTGGAGTAAACACATACTTCTGGCTCTCAGGAGCTCAGTTGGGTGTCCATTTCTGTCTATGCCCTGTGAATTGTTGGTGTTCTTCTGTATTTAGGGATTGCTCCTGAAAAGTACTTATTTCTTTCTCTGTCATCATTCTGAATGTGCTTTTTGTTAAACTTTATTTTGAACATATCTGTTCTGGAACACAAGGAAAAATTTAACAAAATATGTGAATTTGAAGGATCGTAGAATCATCAAATATCCTGAGTGGAAGGGACCCACAAGAATCAAGTACATTCATTGAATCATCTTCTATTTCAATTCATGTGATTTGGCTTATCCCAAGAAATTCCTACAGACCACGTGCAAACGTTCGCAGATTAAGGAAGAAGAACTTAAAACTGATATTGTGATGCAGCTGTAGAAACAATCATCAATTTAAAGGCACTTTTCACACCCATGAACTGGAAGTTTTAATCCTAACCTGGAGATTTTAAGTGATATTACATTAATTCACTTCCAAGGGGAACTAAATTGAATCTGGTTCAAGTCATTTCAGTTTTGTTGTTATTCAAGGATTTAGCACAGTTCTAGTCACTTAGATTAAATTTCTTTCTGTATATGTAGGCAAACTCTTGGGCCTGCTGTTCTTCTAGTTCTGCAAATTCCACACCGTTGTGCATTCCCATTATTTCTGAAGCATTTCATAGTCTTCTGTCTTTATCAATAAAATCACCATCCTCCTTCCCAGAGTATCATTCATTGCTTTCCTCCAGCAAAGTCTGTCTCTGAAGTTGCACCTACTTTTTGCTTCAATTTTAGGGTTTTGGAGCAGATACTCTTAATTAGCTTGATCATTTTGCAACAGAGCCCTACACATACTTTCTTCTCCCATTTGGTTATATTGTGCAAACTGGTTAGAAAGTTGGGATGGGGAGAAAAGTAGATTTAAACTACTTCTAAATTTTAACTAAACTACTACTAATTTTAAATTAGTTCTGCTAGAGAAGCTGTGCCAACCTGAAGGTACCCTTTCTTTTCTCTAAAATTCATTTCCAAGCACACTTTCGGATTCACTCTCTCTGCATTGTTAGAACCTATTCCTGTATTTCCATCAATAGTGCTAGCACTTGTTCAAGCCTGTTTCAGCTTAAATATTGACCCTGATTTCTGTTTGTTTTGTTTCTTATTTCACTTCCTATCACTAGGATTTCTTAATGCCGTGCTTAGTCTCTCTAACTTTAGAGTGAAAATCTCAAAGAACAGCATGTTATTCCTTCCAGGCTACTGCCACATCCTGTCCTCACCATTTGTTCCTCGTCCTGCCTGTATCCCCCACACTTTTCATCTCTTTTTTGGGTCTGCTTCCTTCCCAAGATTACAGCTGGGCAAATGTTACTCTCTGTTCACAAAGCATGTTCCCCATTAATAAGTGATGCCAGTCTCTTTCTCATTCATTCACAAAACACCACCGTTTATTCCCTGAATAATTCCAGCTATAATTACCTACTTAGCAGCATGTCTAACATTCCATTGAGTGCTCTTTTATGTCTTGGTCTTGCTTATGTCTCTGCAGCACTGAGTTGGGAATATTACAGTGTGGTCTCTACTATGTACTGCATGGTGCTCCACACATTTATTAGATAAACAAGTAATAGTTTTGCTAGTTCATATTGGCAGTACATTTGTGAACATGTACAGCTTGTATCTGTTTAGCTTGCCCTGTGGAAAAAGCTCTACCTGTTGTGTTTTGCACATTTTGGTTCCCAGTGCTCACAGCTCTGAAACCTGTGCTGTGTGTAGCTCACACAGTGGAGGAAAAAGGAGCTCAGAAATGCACTTTCACCCTGAATTTTGACTGTGCATTCGTAACATTTAAAAATAACTTGAACAATATTTCATGACAGCCTGTTAGAGTTGGATTTGGGTTTGCTTTTTGGACTTGTCTTATTAGTGGGAAAGGAGCCTTCCATGTAGGAAGTTTACAATTCCATGGTCCAACCTGAATGTAGATAGGGTAAGTTTGTTAATGATCCATTTCCTTGCATTTGATTCTTCTTATCTTAAAGAGGATTTTTTTTTTCTCCCAAAATCAAATTTATATTTTTCTATCCCCAGTGGCACTCAACTCTAAAATACACATAAAATTACTGTTTCCTAATACCATTCATTTAGTTAGTTGTTCGTCATGGTGGTCTACGTTCACAAAAGAGTAATTTGAAAGACCATATTTAAACAAGTCCACTGGTATAGGGATATCATCTATTGGAAATAAGCCTCTTCTTTTGGGAGAGCCCTAATTTGTAACATGGTCCTTTTTTTTTTTTTTTTTTTAATTAAAAATTATACATGGGACTGAAGAATCAGTGCCTTTGAGCCAACATCAGTTTTCCCACCTACTTATTCTGTTAGGAGACTGCAGTATTTAGGGAAACAATTAGATATATAGATGTAAAGAATTTAAAAGAACAGTCTCAGAAAATGTGAAGCCAGGAAAGAGGAGAAGTAAAATACCATATTTAAATAAAGAAAATTTGAAGTTGATTTTTTTTCTTTTGGGGAAAAAACAAATTAATAAAGCGTTTGATTTATATATAATAGTATTTATGTATGTTGCACACTGCCTTTAGAGCATTCTGAACTAATCTTTGCATTATTTCTCTCTCTCTCTCTCTCTCTAGGGTATACCCATGGCTTAGAGGTCTAGGCTATACATCTTTAACTGTATTTTTAATGGGATTTTTTCTCTGGAATGTGGACAACATTTTCTGTGATAAATTACGGTGAGGGTTTTTTCACTTTGGATAGATATTAATAATCTTTTAGTATAAACATTTGATTCTGTGGTGAATATTCAAGTCCATCTCCTGTTATGTACGGTATGCTAGCTACAAAACATCCAGGATGGTTTTATTCAGTTTGTTCATAACTAGATTCAGCACTCAACAGGTTTTTGTTTGAATGTTTTTTTATCCATTAATAGATTTGGTTTTTTATATTTCTGTCTAACTTCAAATTAAACTGTAAGAAGTAATGTCACTAAAGTAATTTTGAGAATCTGTGGCTTACTAAAGCCTGCTGTTTACACTTGATTTCATCTGAATATGTTTTTATCTTGCTGGTTTGGTTTTATTTTTTAGTTTCTGCTCTTGCCATTTTCCAGGAAAATATCAAAAGCAGTAGTTCTGCACATTAAAGAGATACCTATTACAGTGTATATGCTACCAATAAACAACACCAAGTTGTGATGTGTATGTTTCACCACAAACTGGAGGAGATGGAAAGGTTGATTCCAGCATCCAGAAAAATACACTATTGGCAGTTTGCAACACTGTTGTGCCACTGGATCTATGGTGTACATACTTGTCCTAGTAAGTTGCTTTCTCAGGGCCAAATAATAGTGTGCTGTAAAGAAGTCTAGAATTTTCCATCTGTTCCTTTTGGCTTTGTAGCTCCTGCACTAGATTAGGCCAACTGAAAGTTAATTCCAACAGAGTATTCTTGAATTTAATTTTTTTTAATTAATGTAATATATGGTGCCTCATTCCTAGAAGCACTTGATAGAGATGGGATAGAAGAGTTATTTGCCAACACAAGTGGCAGGCTATGCAGTTACTTTGCAAATATTGGCATCAGGGTTGATTTTTGCAGCTGCCTCACATCAGTGGTGAGCTCATAACCCACAATTCACCAAGCCTGCTGAACTCCTGTGGGTCCCTGGGGCATTTGGACTGGTTCCTAGGCCCAAAAACGACCACCAGCTGCTGAGGTACTTTTTTCCATCCTCATTTTATAAAGGGAATAAATGCTAGCATACTTCCTGTAATACTTGTTTGGTTACGGTGCTGGAAAAGAAAATAAATATGCTTGTTTACTAGCTTTAATCAGTCATCTGCAGAGCCTTGGATTTCTCCCAGTGGTAATATAATTTGAACCTTTGAAGAAAATGCATTTCAATACCTTGGAATTTTTTGTTCTCTAAAGATCTAACTTGTGAGTCATCCATCCGCCTATCTGCTCTGTTTGGTTTTAAAGTTCAAAAATGCTTTTTGTTCAGGTTTTGTTTTTCCATATTTCATTAAATCTGCAGTTTATTTTTTAAAAAAGTTTTTAAAAAAATCAAAATAACGAATGCTGTAGCACTCGGTTTCTCTGGTTGAAGCCATGCACTTTTGAATTTGAGCTTTGAAATCTGCCATCCAAAGGCTGGGCGGTTGTGCCAAGATGACAGCACAACCAGTGTGTTCCACTGTGTCATTGCTGGGCTGACTGAATTGAAGCTCTGTGCTAATATTTGTGATTGAGCAGCTCTGGAAAATAAGGAATAGCTCAGGATTTAGTCAAGGGGACTGAGCACTATAATATCAGTTAAGTGTTACAGAAGCTTCAGATTTTTCTTCCTTAATATATGCAATCACTGTTTTCCCTTTTTTGTTTTGACTGAATGTGAAATGAAAGTGAAAGAAGACAAGCAGGTGCAAATATTTGCTCCACCATCAACCAAAATAGGTGATATCTGCAGAAACCTAGTGAGCAGCAGGAGAAATCAGAGCAATGTCATTCCTTCCCTTTATTTCTCTACCACCTTCCCTTAGCCCCTTCCCAAGTAGTTCACCCCCCTAACTACAAAATACAAAGCATCTTGGCAGAGTATTTCTACTTTCATTGGTTCCTCACTAAACACTTGTTTTGTCCCTGTTTTAGAGTGCAACAGAGAAAGGCAAGTTAAGGCCCCATGGACCTGGGGAATAGGTGGTGTGATTGCCACATGTAAAGTGCTGATGTCTGATAGGTCCCATTTCCTCTCTTGGACCTTAAACTCAGCATTTCACCCTATGGACAGTAGTTCACAGGGGTTTTGGGAGCAGAATGGTAGAATTCGTTTGGGACTGTGGGATGCCATACCTATATTCCCTGAAATTTGAGTCCATGAGTAACTGATCACTCATTGTATGAAGAAGTGTGTTCTTTCTTTAATTGTGTAAGAAAGTCAGTGGGCTGATATCTTTTTGTACTGGTAGTATAAGGTATAACTGCTGCTGACCTGCTGAAAGCCT